>CM055269.1:43803691-43983807 GCA_029237695.1 Conchocele bisecta
ACAATTAACAGCTAAAGCGCGAATGAGATCCGATTCGGTACTCTGCAGGAAAAACCTATAGAGCACTGTAACTCTGGGTACGGACGATAATTCAGTATTCTGCAGTTACTTGCTGCAACTACTCTCAACGTGGAGTCGTGACTGATGAAGAAATGTTCCACAAATATGGAATTCTGGGTGGACATATTTCTGCCCAGTGACAATTGTTGCCCAACGAAGGACCGCAACTGATAAATACTCCCAAAATTGTACCCAAACATATGGAATTCGGAGACAAAAATTAAACATGGAATTCGAGGACGAATTTCAATTTGGCGAAGAAGAATGTCACAGTACGCAACTGACTATGGGGATGAAGTGTGTATGCTCTGTGCCTTGTTAGCTGGCTCGGTAGAGCCATGGACATGGTACGGTAAACATGAGGTCCCTGGTTCGATTCCGGGCCGTTACTTATCTTTCTCACTCTGTGACACAAGTAAACCGTTTTATTTTAAAGAAATGGCTATCACCGGAATATATATTGTCTTCCCAAAATTTGATTCGGGCCAATAGAAATCAACAGCCAGAACAGAACGTTTGCAGTAATAGAAATCTAATTCCAAAATAAATTTGTAATTTTTTGTTTATGATCAGGTTTCGAAAATTAAAATATGCTTTTCTTTTAAAATTATTATCAATATGTTCACCATGTTATTATGGTTAATATGCAATTCACAGTCTCCTTGCAGCTTGAAATTGAAAGACATTATGAAAAGTTGTGTTGATCTCAGAAATTGTCATGTCGACTATAGGATCGCGTCAAAATAATGTTAACAAATAGGAAAAGTAATTTGATACCGACGAAAAAGTAAACAAAACGCAAAATTGATGCTTAGCTTTGCCATATTATACCGTAGACCACACATTATAATTTGATTTTTATATGAAAATAAATATATTGTGAGTATGGTGGTGTCTATTAATTTGTTCTTGATATTCGGAACGGCAGTGACGACATTTTGTTTTGTCGAAGAAATTGTCAAGGTCAATGTTTCACTGTTTGTCTCGCAATAACCCGCCGATTTATATTTGCGCACCAACAAAAACAGATCAACAATACCGCTGACTTTCTAGTCACTTTGAATGAAATAGATGGGATAAAATTTTGGATTGGAACACTGATACGTTTGTCAACTATTTCGATTTTATTGCCGCATTGGTCAAGCAGAGCGGTCCGCTGGTTTGACCGCAGCGTAAAGCGGTCATTCTTTCGCAGTTTAAAGAAAAAAAGGAGCGTAAACTGCAATTAAAAGCGGAGTGCAGCGCTAACTGCGCTATAAGTATTGCAATTCCGCAACCAACTCTTTGGACCGCAGTCACATTATTGCAGTCCGATTGCGGTCCAATTGCAATTAATGGGAATGCGAATTGCAATCCTGCGCTCCAGGAATTGCAGTTCGCCTGGTAAGAGAACCACAGGCCACTCTGTACCCCTTATGTGAGTACATGTATTACGATTATTTGTAATCCTATTTCAGGGGAAGGGACCAAGTGACTGGTGTGGTCCACTGGCACCAGGTCAGGTTATTCTAATTCTGGCACCAGGTCAGGTTATTCTAATTTCATGGCTGAATATATTTTTTCACGATGTAAATATTCAGTTCTGATTTTGGGATTTTCTACATTTTTGAACTGAAATGAGTGTCAACATTCTGAAAATAACGTATATCAGTAATTATACAGAAACATGTTGATCATGATGATAGAGCCCTTGAAGAAAGATCTGAGAGGCTGAAAATGGAAGATTTTGTTATGTTTTTAACATACCGGTAAGTGCATTGACTGACAAAATTAAAGATGACACATCGTACATAATTACCCTGTGTGAAAACGAGTGCCACAGTCTCTAACTGCGTCAACATTGGTAAGAAAGAAGGAACGAGGGAAAATTAAAACAGCATTTTGAGGTTCTGTCTTCCATCTCGAACCGTTCGCTGGCACATTTTCATAAATGCACACAAACTATCTACAAGCCAAGATACGACAATTTGAATAAGGACGATAGCTCAGGGCCTGAAAATAGCATCTTTTACCAGTAGGTCCGGGACAAAAGGACAAAATGTGAAGGGTCCGAGGAATATTTTGGAAGGTCCGAGAGGAAAATCATACTAAATGACCAGAGATTCCGCTGGGGAAAAAAAAAATCGCCTCTTCAAAAAAAATAAAACAATTGGCGATAAAATTTATTTTTATTTTTTTTGGATTTTTTTCCCGAAAATTGTAATTTTTTATCACCAATTGTTTATTTTTATCGCCAATTGCGAAAGTGGCGATCGCCAGCGGAATCCCTGAATGACTCGTCATACCATGTGTAAATACTTGAATATTTCACCAAAAATTATCTTATAAAACAATAATCAGAACGGATTTAGCATCGCCAATAATGATGATCGCAATTTCAATTTTATCACAGGTCCGGTGGACTTTTTGCTTGTAAAATAAGAAGGTCCGACATTAAAATTTGCAGGTCCAGGACCTCGGACCAGTGCTATTTTCAGGCCCTGTACAGGGCCTGAAAATAGCCGCTTTTACCAGTAGGTCCGGGACCTAATGAGGAAAAAAGTGAAAGGTCCGAGGAATGTTTTGGAAGGTCCGAGAGGATAATTACTAGAAAAACGGTAGAAATATGTGTCTGTTTCAACAGTTTCATGGGAAATGACTTGTCATATCATGTGTAAATCCTTGACTGTGTCACCATAAATTATCTTATAAGACGATAATCGGAACGGATTTAGCATTGCCACTGAATGATGATCACAATTTCAATTTTATCACAGTCGGCAGACTTACAAAGGTTCCACATTAAAATTTGCAGGTTCAGGACCTCGGACCAGTGCTATTTTCAGGCCCTGAAATACTTTCATAATATTTCCATCCCACTGGTCTTTTGGATGGGATTTTAAAATCGAGGTCCCGTCTCTATATGACCTTAGCTTTTGCTGGGACGTTGAACTCATTCACTATCACATTGCAGAGTGAATCAGAATGGCCACCATGCAAGCACGGGCACAGGCAGACAGCACTGATGTGGAAGAGGAATCATTTGGACCAATGCTTTTATCAAGGCTGGAGGTATGTTTCGACCAAAACCCTCATCATCATTCAGTTGTTGTTCATCTCTCCGTCAGTAGCATTTGTTTGGTACCTATATCTGTAGCCGATTTCACCAGCATTGCAAAGTATACTTTTCTAGCAAAGTATACTTTGAGGGAGTAATCATTTATTTTTCCTGAAATGCATTGTTTCATATGGAACTAACAACTTCATATATTTTACGATTAAAAGTATGCAGAATTATTATACTGAATTTATTACATTATCACAGCCAAATTGGCTGTGATAATGTAATAAATTCAGTTAATAAAAATTAATAATTTAATCCATCCTAAAATTGAAAATTTACTTTGCACTGTTGGTGAAACAGGCTCTGTTGACCTAGATTGAGCTTTGACTTACAAAATGTACTTCATGGCATGTAGTGTTTGGATCATGTGCGTGTCCACGGGTCTGGTTAAAAAGTTTTCCCAAGTTTCTCCAATCTGCCACCAGTGTGCCGATGGGCCACAGTTTTTTGTTTTAATTCGGTAGCCCAGGGATTCGGCTGGCGATCGCCACTTTCGCAATTGGCGATAAAAATAATCAATTGGCTATAAAAAATTACAATTTTCGAAAATAAATCCCAAAAAAAAATATTTTTATTTTTATTTTTTTTCTTCGAAAATTGTAATTATATCGCCAATTGTTTTATTTTTTTTTGATGTGGAAATTTTTTTAATTTAATTTCCCCAGCGGAATCCCTGGTAGCCCACCCCTGTGCCCAATGCAAAATAAATTTATGTTAAATCATGGACAAAACAATCCATCCCTTGCTTACTTTCTCTACTTTTGTAGGTGAAAGGATATCGATGCGATTTTTTTCTTAATAGCGTACATGTATATGTACATGTGTTGATGTAGCATAGATTCATACACCAGTCAGAAATGTTCACATGACAATTGAATGCACATGAGATATTGTCCCCTAAATTTTCTTGGCTTGCGTATTTGTTGTTTCCACTTGGGTGTGAGCAATAATCAATCGTGAAATGTGAACTGTAACCAAGCAGTCTAATGTTTATTATAGGCTTGCCTTATACCCTCACTACAGCCAATTATTCCTTCAATGAATCACTTAACACATTACATTACTATAGGAATGAATGACCTTTTTGCGGAATTTATCGGGGTGTAAACTTGGAAAAGTCGCGGGAATACTGGACGAAGGCCGGAAGGCCGGAAGGCCTCGTCCAGTATTCCCGCGACTTTTCCAAGTTTATATCCCCGATAAATTCCACAAAAAGACCATTCATTCCTTATAATTCCAGTATTTGACATAAATTCATCAAGAAAATGTGTTTATTTTGACAGACGTCAGCCATTTGTTTACATTGACAGCACTGACAGCGCACCTGTAGAAAGTAGTTCGGCGTGGGAGTTTACTGGGATATAAATTTTGGACAGATACTTGCTACGGGCCAATCAAATGTTAGGGAATTGTGTAAATAGTTTTGTGCTGGAATTATAACCTTTCAACCCCATAGGGCATAAATATACCATGTTCAAACACTGTAGACACTGATGAGCCGGCTCGCTCATCAGAATCTGCAGCATTTGCCAGTAAATGGATCACTTAACACAGGTCTTTACAACCTTTCAATCCCACAGGCCATACATATACCATGTTCAAACACTGTAGATCCTGATGAGCCGGCTCGCAACGAGCCGGCTCATCAGGATCTGCAGTGTTTGCCAGTATGTCAATGGATCACTTTACCTAGGCCAATGGGATCAGTGCGAGTGATGTGAAGAAGATGGAGGAGGTTGGCTACTACACCGTGGAATCCGTCGCCTACGCCCCGAAGAAAAGTCTGTTGGCCATCAAGGGTATCAGTGAAGCCAAGGCTGACAAAATTATCGTGAGTAAACATTCTCTGCATTTATCAGATAACAAGGTTTGTATTGGCCGAATGCGTACTGTCGATAACATAATGTCGTATCAGACATTGACCTGATAGAATATCCGGGTTACAACGAATTGAAAAGTAACGTTTCATTGGTCGAACGACGTCACATGACGTTACCGAATGGCGTGTGGCATGATGCCACGGAAACAAGTCCGCATTTTTTTTCAACTATAACCACATTATATTTGCCCATTCTGTAGCCTAAAACGTTACCTGATAAATAGCATACCATACTAGTGTCTTTTAATATCACGTTTATCAGGCTCGGCTCGGAAATGGTAGGAATTCCTCGGCAAGCCTTAGTTGATATCAAATGACACTAGACTGGTATTCTCTATATTCTGGACAATGCGCTGTGAGACCTGACAATACAACGAAATGCATGCATATCCGTATAAATTATTAGTATTTTCCGGGGCCGTCAATTTCAACGACTTTGTCTGGAGGACTTTGTCTGTGATACTGTCAAACTGAAAAGCAAACAAGTAGTCGTATCCTACAATTAACTGGCTACACATATCCGGGTCACAAGGGTCAACACTACTTTTGCTGATGTGTCATTGATTAAACTACATCGTAGGTACTAATTCAGTTTAATGGTGCAACGTAAACAAGTTCACCTTTTTTCTTTCAAGGAAAACAAGCTTATACTTGCCCGTCCTGTAGCATAAAACGTTACCTGATACATATCTAGAGCTCCAGATAATGTGTGTATTGGCGTATTTTACGCACTTATTTTAGCAGAATACGTGTTGATTATCAAAAGTAGGAGTACAAAATACTCCCAGCAATTTGAAAATACGTATTGATTTTCAAATCGAGTAGTGAAAATACTGTAATATATTAGTGTTTGCTTTTTTGCAGCTCAAATAAGTGAAGTTTGAATTGTTTCAATTTTTTTTATCAGTTATTCGCTATTTATTATTAAAGGAAGAAAATCAATAATACATTTGTAAAAGTAAAGTATGCATTGAAATTGAAATCTGGGGGTATAATACTCTTAACATGAAACGTATCTGGAGCTCTGAAATATACCATACATGTGTCTTCAGGTCGGATACAGTAGGACTTTCTAGCTGTTGTACTGCTAACATCATTCATAATGTCACTCTTGACTACACAGTCACTGACATGAAAATCTGTTTATATGCAACCCAGTGCTCCAGATAAGTTTTGTATCTAAAGAGTATTGTACCCCCAGATTTCAAATTCAATGCATATTTCACTTTCACAAATGTATTATTGATTTTATTCAAATAGGGAACAAATGATCAAATTGACAAAACAAATTTAAACATTCACTTATTTGAGTGTATTATTACTTATTCACTTATTTATACTCAGCTCAACTAAGTACATTTTTAACTTTATTACAGTATTTCCACTACTCAATTTGAAAATCAATGCGTATTTTCACATTCCTGTGAGTATTTTGTACTCCCACTTTTTGATAATCAATGTGTATTCTGCTAAAATAAGTACATAAAATACGCCCCTTATCTGGAGCTCTGTGTTCATATGCAACTTCAGGCGGAAGCGGCCAAATTGGTGCCAATGGGCTTCACGACCGCCACAGAGTTCCACCAGAAGCGGTCAGAAATCATCCAAGTGACCAGTGGCTCGAAGGAGCTTGACAAGCTGCTTCAAGGTATATATAGTGGATCATACGTGAGGGATGATTTCATATATTTATTAACCCTTACACCACTATCTTAATTTTTTTGTCGTCTGCTGTTTATTTTCTATTTTCCATTTTTATCATCCAAAACATGCTTTGACAGCACTTTAGAATAATTTACAACATGCTTTGACAGCACTTCAGAATCATTTCCATTGGAAATGATTCTGAAGTGCTGTGAAAACATGTTTTTATTAGAAATAAGACTAAGATATAAAAGCAACAGCAGACGACAATTGCTGTGAGTAGCGGTCTAAGGGTTAAACACGTTTACTGATGAAATCAGTCAACAAGTTGAGAATAAATATTGTATATATCAACACAAATGTTAGATTCTATTTATTGCATATTAAGCAAAGAAGCCTAAATTGAAGATGTAGTGATCACCCAGAATGTTTGCTGTAGCAGTCTCACTTGCATATTTAATACACTATTATTGGGAGTTTTAATGCACTGTGTTAATACACTGTGAGAGCCTATTTTTGTCTCACCCACGATAGTGGAAAGTGAGACATAGCGGTCACAATTCAGGTGTCATCGTTGTCGTCAACAATTTTGGATGTAACTTTTGGATTTTGTCCACGTGTTGCATATCTCTATCATTATCAAACTTCATCAATAGCTTCCTCACTTTGATAGCTATCCATCCAGTGTCATTCTTCTGACCTTGACCGTCACCTTGGTGACCTTGACTTTCGTGTCAATAATTTTGTATGTACTTTCGTGTCAATAATTATGGATGTACATGCACTTCCAAATGTTGAATATATCCAATCTGTTAGTCGGATCATTACCAAACTTCACCAATAGCTTCCTCACTATGGCTATCCACTCAAGTGTCATTTGTGTGACCTTGGTGACTGTGACCTTTGTATCAATAATTTTTGACTTCCTCATATTGTAACCTTCACCGTCTTGGGGACCTTGGCCTTGTTTAGTGGGTGAGACACTCCCTGGCGATCGCCTTGTCTCGGAATATAGGTCACAATCATCAAAATTTGGACGTACAACCAAAGTTTGTATATATTCTGATACATTAGCCGGATGTTCGCCAAATTCCTTACATTGATACCTAACCACACTGGGTCATTCAAGTGACCATGACCTACTTTTTTCAAAATATAGGTCCTGTCCTTCAAACTGTGGACGTACATCCAAATTTCACATATCTCACAAGTTGGTTGGCTGGTTGCCAAACTTTATCAGTAGCTTCCTTACATGATGGCTAACCACCCTGGGTCATTCGGTGACCTTGACCTAATTTTTTCGATATAAAGGTAATGTCCGTTAAAACTTTGGAGTCCAAAGTTTTAACGGACATTACCTATACATCAAAAATAAATTGGACGTACTTCCAAATTTCGCAGATCTCCTGATATGGTCATTGGATGCTCTCTAAAGTTCACAAATAGTAGCTTCCTCACATTGATAGCTAACCACCCTGGGTCATTTCAAGTAGCCTTGACCCATTGGTAGTGGATGAGACGGTAATAATTTGTGCATATCCATCTGTCACTGTCCATTTGTCTTCCTTCCATTCATTGATCGGCATGCACAATATGTACCATTATGCCCCTTCTTCGACTGTGAACATAGTAGCTTTGCTTAGTCGGTTATCTACTTTTCACTCTGCATCTTATGCCCCTGTTTTGACTCCATCCTGTTTTACAAAGTTTCATAATGCATAAGTTTGTTTCTCATTAAACAAATAATAGGAAACGATGCCATATCCAGATATAACTTTGTATAATTAGTAGCCCATTTCCAGACACTGATGGCAGCAGATTTAAATCTAGGAAAAGTATAAATCATTTGTACGATCCCACCCTGGATTGTGTGTTGTGTAGTTGATGATGTTGTCTGTTACCAGGTGGTATAGAGACGGGCTCCATCACAGAGATATTTGGGGAATTCCGAACCGGGAAAACCCAGCTGTGTCACACACTTGCCGTTACATGCCAGGTTTGTGTAAACTTGTATTCCTTTAGCTGGACTTCGAGACTACATGCATATATGAGACATATCATGTGATTTTTTAGCCGCGGCGGGCGGGCGGCGTCCACAATCAATGTTAAGTTTTCGTGTTTGAGTCCATTTCTTTGTTACTGTACCACCTAGGACCACCAAACTTTCACAGCTTCATAATCAAGGGGTGCCCACCACATATCACTATCCAACATGTTACTTTTTTTTTAACTTGACCCATTTTTTCCGCGCAATCGACTTAGCCATTTTCAATGTTAAGTTTTCGCGTTTTCAATGTTAAGTTTACGTGTTTAAGTCCATTTCTTTGGTACTGTACCACCTAGGACCACCAAACTTTCACAGCTTCATAATCAAGGGGTGCCCACCACATATCACTATCCAACATGTTACTTTTTTAGCCAGGTTTTTTGAGAAAAAAATCCAGGCTATTGTTTTGGCGAAAGCCGGGCGGGCGGGCGGGCGGGTGGGCGGGTGGGCGGCGGGCGGCGTCCACAATCAATGTTAAGTTTTCGTGTTTGAGTCCATTTCTTTGTTACTGTACCACCTAGGACCACCAAACTTTCACAGCTTCATAATCATGGGGTGCCCACCACATATCACTATCCAACATGTTACTTATTTTTTAACTTGACCAATTTTTTCCGCGTAGTCGACTTAGCCATTTTCAATGTTAAGTTTTCGCGTTGACAATGTTATGTTTTCGTGTTTAAGTCCATTTCTTTGTTACTGTACCACCTAGGACCACCAAACTTTCACAGCTTCATAATCAAGGGGTGCCCACCACATATCACTATAAAACATGTTACTTTTTTTTTAACTTGACCCATTTTTTCCGCGTAGTTGACTTAGCCATTTTCAATGTTAAGTTTTCGCGTTTACAATGTTAAGTTTTCGTGTTTAAGTCCATTTCTTTGGTACTGTACCACCTAGGACCACCAAACTTTCACAGCTTCATAATCAAGGGGTGCCCACCACATATCACTATCCAACATGTAACTTGACCCATTTTTTCCGCGCAGTCGACTTAGCCATTTTCAATGTTAAGTTTTCGCGTTTACAATGTTATGTTTTCGTGTTTATGTCCATTTCTTTGGTACTGTACCACCTAGGACTACCAAACTTTCACAGCTTCATAACCAAGGGGTGCCTACCACATGCAACTATCCATTTTTACCTTCACCTATTATTTCTACGTAATTGACTTAGCCATTTTCAACGTTAACTTTTTAACATAGGTCTAGTTAAAGTTTTTTGGTTAATACTTTTTCGTTATACTATATCTCTGCAACTGCTTCGCCCATTACCTTGAAACTTCAAATGGGTGTTTATCATCATCCATATTTTCATTCTAACCCCCAACCGTGCGGCCCCTGTGCCCAATGTCAAGGTCAAATTACTTTGAATTTGTTTGTTAAAGTTTTTTAGTGTACTATATCTCTGCAACTGCTTCACCCATTACCTTGATACTTCACATGGGTGTTTATCATCATTGTCGCACCCGCTTGCGGAAAGCGAGATATCGTCGGCATTTTGGCATACGTCCGTCCTTCCGTCCGTGTCCGGTTAAAGTTTTTTCGTTAAAGTTTTTCCATCTACTTTTTTAAGTGTCCATGCCTCGCCCCAAGGCGCGACATGCAGGCCACAGCCATCTAGTCTAAAAAAAGTGGGTATAATTATGTTATCCAAGTGTCTATGCTTGGAAAAAACCTGGCCTTTGTGGCTTTGCCTCGTTTCTTGTATATGACTGTTTTAGTACGTATTATGTTTTACTGCAGGGCGGGCAGGCGGCGGACAGAATAACTGCATAGTTTGTGTTCACAACTCCTCTGAAACCTTTTAGTCTATCGATCTGAAACTATACACACGTCTTCTACACATACCGGTATTGAAGATGTGCACCTTGGTGTTTTTATGCCGAAAAATTATTTTTTTACAAAAATATCACCATTTTTACTTAGCCATTTTTTCTACATTTTTGTACAATTCTATATAGGGTACAGAGTTTGTGTACACAACTCCTCTGAAACCGTTCAGTCAATTGATCTGAAACTATACACATGTCTTCTACACATATTGAAGATGTGCACCTTGGGTGTTTTTATGGCTAAAAATTATATTTTAACAAAAAATAGTATGACCTTGACCTTTAGACCTTTCTCAACTTTGCTTATGAATACTTATTACTTTTGGTTCATTTGGTTTGCCACAGTTTCTCCAATCTGCCCTGCAGTAGCCATTGCTTGTCGTAAAAGGCGACTAAACTGGCTTAACGATTGGGTTCATACTTTCCGGAACCCACTATACCGGATTTGGCCCTCATGTGCATGTTTGGCTTTCTTGTATGTGAGAGTTGAGTCGGGCTATGCCCCATATATAAAAGTAAGATTAGCGCTAATCCTATTACTTTTAGGGGATGGGATAAATGATGCTGGTGTGGCGAGGGCCTGGCACCAGATCAGGTTGTTCTAATTTCAGGACTGAATATATATTTTTATTGTAAATATTGAGTTCTGAAGTTGGGATTTACCCCCCTTGGACAGGTGGATACGGGACTCGACCCCGTTGACCCGTCTGCGTGTAGACTCCCTGAGGCTTGTACCTCTATGTCAGAAAAGCGGACGTTAAACCCTATTCACTCACTCACTCACTCCAATCTGCCACCGGGGGCATTCGTGTGTCGAGAGGCCACATTTTATTTTTTCGTCAAATTTGTTCAAATATTGGCATTATTAAGAAACACAATTTCTCTATGGGAGTTTAACTCTTTGCATGCTAGCGGCGAAAAATATCCGCCAAACGAATTAGGAGTATATGTTTTATTTCTTTCTGTAAATATGTCTTGAAATTTCATTAGAATTGTGTCCTCCGGACACAATTCTAATGAAATTCCAAGACATATTCATGACATTTATAAGGAGAAATAAAAGAAAATATAATGAATTGTCATCTGCTATTTTTGAACTATTTATAGCCCACAAATTTCCCAGCATGCAAAGAGTTAACATGGGTCACCGTCAAAATATCTGGGGATTTATCATGAGGCAGAAGCTCCCTTTCCCCCATATTAACCCTTCAACCCTAAATAACTGGAATGGAATGTTAATTTTCCGACCAATGCAATCGTCACAAAATGATTTTCAGACTAGCCCATTTATAAAGGGGGTGTTATTTTTTCTAAAACATATGAAAATTACTTGCAAAAAGTGCAGATCCTGATAGACGACTCGTCACGAGTCTGGATCTACACTGTTTGCATGCACCGCGATATACATGTATGTCTGTATTGGTGAAAGGGTTAAATTCCTAAGCAGAAATTTTTATTTTTTTCTTAAAACTTTAAATATTTGTCAAATTTCAGGGATGGGTTATGGCCTAGGGGATATGGCATTGGACTTGAATACCAAAGGTTGTGAGTGCAATCGTAACCTTACGCATGAAAAATATTATTTCCATCCCACTAGTCTGTCGAATGAGACTTTAAACTTTGATCTCGTCTCTATATGAAATTAGCTGTTGCTGGGACATTAAACCCATTCACTTTTGCTTTTTGTAACATTTCCCGACACCGTCCAATCCATTTGCAGCTGCCCATCGACATGGGCGGAGGGGAAGGCAAGTGCCTGTACGTGGACACAGAGGGAACATTCCGGCCGGAGAGGTTGCTCGCCGTCGCCGAGAGGTACTTATGTGCTGTCCATGTTTCATCTTGGTTGTGTTACAATCTCAATCTTGGTTTTTTACATTCATTTGTAGCTCTGTATTTTTTTTATACTTTATATAGTCACCGCTTTTTACGTGCGTCTGGCATGTGCATCCAGAATTTGCGTTCAAGCTTTTAGCTACCAAATATCTCCACAACTGTATCTCGGATTGACTTAAGACTGTGCGTCCGACATTTGCGTTAAAGTTTTCAAGTACAACATTTTTCCACAACCGTAAGTCCGATTAACTTGAAATTTACATACCTCTTTATCATCATCCATATGTTCATTCTATAGCCCACCCATATGCACCTCATGCCCGAGGTCAAGGTCAAAATGCTTTGAAATTTGCGTTATTTTTTGTAAAATCTGCTTTAAAGGATTACTGGTAAATACTGAATATCTCCACAACCCAAAGTCCAAATGACTTAAAGCTTCGCGTACCTCTTTATTATCATCCATATTTTCATTATATTGCCAATCCATGTGGCTCTCATGTCCAAGTTCAAGGTCAAATTACTCTGAAATTTCCGTTTATTTTTATGCCCCCTATGCGATAGCAAGGGATGCATATTGTGTTGCTCTTGAGGTTCCATACGTCCGTCCATACATTTACGTCGAAAAGTTTGTAAGAGTTTCTCCAGTTCGAGTCCAGTATGCCAGGGAGGCATATCCTTGTTTTACAAACATAATGTCTAGTTTTTGTCGCGCCTGCTTTAGCAGAAGGCGCGACTATCGTCATCCGAAATGTCAAAAACTTTGTACAAGCTTCGTCATCATGCTATAACTTTAAAATAACTTTACGAATTGCTTCAATATTTGGACACTTGTTACATGTAAGCATTAGGAACACACTCATGCCGCCAATTCACATGACCTTCACCTTTTTTACCTTCAAATATTTTGCGAAACACTTAGCCATTTTTTTGCATCAAAGACTTTGTACAAGCTTCGTCATTAAGCTATAACTTTCATATTACTTGAAGCATTCCTTCAATGTTTGGACACTTGATACATGTAACCATTAGGAACACACTCGTGCCGCCATTAACATGACCTTCATCTGTTTTACATTCACATTGTTGCGGAAACACTTAGCCATTTTTGTCGCGCCTGCTGTAGCAGAATGCGTAACGCTTTTTCCTTCGTCATCGTCTAACGTCATCGTCCAACGTCATCGTCCGCGTCATTGCTGTTGTCAGCTTCGTCACCGTCGTATCCTCAGCATGAAATGGGTTAATCAATGTGTGACCCCATGATATGCATGTCCATGTCAAAGTAATGCAGAAACATTAACAAAACTCCTGCTACAACATTGTTTTGTACCGACAAGGCATTTGCAGGCGCGACACCGCTTCCATGGCGGAATTATTGTTTGTAAAATGTGTGTTGAAATTTTTTAGTACCGAATATATCCACAGCCCCAAGTCCAATTGACTTGAAACTTCACATACCGCTTTATCATCATCCATATCTTCATTTATGGCCCATCCATGTGATAGTCAATTTACGCATTCTGCCAAGTTGAGTTTGAATTTAACAGAAGATGATGGCCAAGTCTAAGCACAGTTTTGTCTGCATTCAATAGCCGATTTCACCAAAGTTGCAAATCTTGATATTAAAGTACACTTTGAGGGAGAAATTTTAAATTTAAGGTTAAATTTATTAATTTATATTATACTGAATTTATTACATTATCACAGCCATTTTGGCTGTGATAATGTAATAAATTCAGTACATGTATATAATTCTGCATACTTTTAATCATCAAATATATGCAGTCGTTTGTTCTATATGAAATAATACATTTCAGGAAAAATAAATGATTACTCCTTCAAAGTACACTTTGCTAGATAAGTATGCTTTAAATAGCACTTTTGGTGAAATTGGCTACAGGTAATTTTGTCTGCATTCAGGTACGGGCTTTCTGGCAGTGACGTGCTGGACAACGTGGCTTATGCCAGGGCCTACAACAGCGACCACCAGTCGCAGCTGCTGATTCAGGCTGCCGCCATGATGGCAGAATCCAGGTGAGCCCTTTCAGAGCTCCAGATAAGCTGCGTATTTGCTTAAATGCCCAATTAAAATTGCCAAACATCCAATTGAAATCGGAAGTAGCGAGTATCAAAAAGCTATAAAAAAAATGTGTGGTACCTTTATCATGCTGCAGAAAACAATAAACAGACCACAAATATAGCATATTTTTATTATTTTCCATGACAACACATCTTGGTATTTCATTACAATTGTCTCCAAGGAGACAATTCTAATGAAATGCCAAGACATGTTTTCATTTCGAAGCAAACTATTCAATAATTGCTGTATGTTGATATGTAAACAGTAGTGTGATTTTATTTTACCCAATTAAAATTTTGAAATACCAAATTGGTTCAGAAATGATGGAGTGACAATACTCGATTACTAATTCCTTATCTGGAGCCCTGCCCTATTAATTTTCATATGTTTATTTTGCAAACAATATAATTGTTCCTAAAAAATATGAAATTACTTGCAAAAAGTGCTGATCCTGATGAAATTACTTGCAAAAAGTGCTGATCCTGATGAGACGGCTAGTCACAAGCCGGCTCATCTGGATCTACACTTTTTGCCAATACCACTATACAGGCCTGTGGTGTTGAAACGGTTAATGTGACGGGTTAAACTGATACAGCAAAATCCCTCGAAACCGGACAGACAGGCAGTGGGTTTCATTGGTGTATATTTATGATGATAATGGCTGTTCAAGTTCACAAAGCACAGCCGCATACGTTGGCATAGTCTTATGTCTGATTTACAGTGGACCATCACTAAACTGGACACCCTGGGTTTCGGGTTAGGGAGGTTCCACTGTATTTCAATATTGTCAGGTCTGCAGTAACCATATATGCAGTATTATCAGCCGGTGGTGTGCAGTACTTCAGTATTGTTAGGTTTGCAGCCATCTGCAGAAAATAATCTGTCGGTGGGGTACATCACATACCACTGTGACATACAAATTGTACATGACAATGGCATATTTTGTGCACTTCATTATGCCCCTATGCGATAGCAAGGGGGGCATATTGCGTTGCTCTTGAGGTTCAGTACTTCCGTCCGTCTGTACGTCCATCTGTGTACATTTACGTCAAAAAGTCAAAACGTTTGTATGGGTTTCTCCAGTTAGAGTCCAATATGCCAGGGGGGCATATCCATGTTTTACAAACATAATGTCTAGTTTACTTTCTTAATTCCCCTGTTTGTCAACCTTCTATCTTCAGTACTGTTAGGTAAGCAACCACAATAATTGCACACCGTCATCAGCCGGAGGTGGGCATCACAGACCACTGTAAAGCAATTGACCTTTCAGTGATGTTGACCTACTTTGTCTACTTCACTTACTTATTACTTCAGATGCTACTTCTGGGCCCGTTTCACTAAACTTCGTACGACTAAAATGTTTGTGAGTGAAAATTATGATAGACAGTAAATTTCACGGTATGGGTTCCTCCTTATAGGAATCACGATTTGCCTGATTTGACCCTCAGGTATATTTTTATCTTTGGCTCTTTCGTTACCTGGGAGTTGTATTGGGTTTTTGCCCATTATAAAAGTAGTAAAATTATTACTGATCCTACTGCTTTTGGGAGGGGCCAAGTGATTCTGGTGTGGCGAGGACCTGGCATCCGATCAGGATTATTCTGATTTCAGGGCTGAATATAGTTTTGTTATTGTAAATATTCAGTTCTGATTTTGGGATTTTCCCCCCAATTGGTACATGTACTTGAACATGTACGTGTACTTGTACAGGTAATATATGGGATTTAGTACTAAACCAATTGACCCGGCCTTAAATAACCTTAGCTGTTGATAGGCCGTTAAACCCCAACAAACAAAACAAACAAACAGTAGGTCAGTAGTGTTCAATTCTAAAACAAAATCTGCATTTTCTCATTATCATGATTATCAAAACACAGATATTTAGGGGTGAACTGGTTAAATGAGACAAGCCATGTGATTTTGTACCTGAGAAGATATGTTATATATCATGTTATTGTTTGCGCTAGTTTCTCGACCAATGAAAGCAGAGTATTTCGTCTCAATTAGTCGCATATTACGACACTTTCACCAATATCTATTAAATTAATCATTAAATGTTGTAATAACACAGCAGTTATATTTAGAACCACAGGCCCCCACCCGTAATTTCCTGTGGCCATTCCATTCTAATAGACAGGTGCACGCGATTGGGCGGGGAAACTAATAAGTTAGTTATAGTTCACATATTGAATTTTTAATAAATTAATTTACGAGATTAGTTTGAAAAACTAACATTTATCATATTTTCAACTAATGACATCGAAAGTTGACAAAATGTTCAGAGCAAATGCGGAATTTCGTCGATGTTTGACATCATTTACAGAAAATATCACAGTTTCTTTAAACATTTTTTCACGAAAAATCATAGATGTTATCTGGTACAAACTCACATGGTTTGTCTTAAATGACTTACACTCCATTGATGCTTGGAGATGGGCAGTGGCCTAGGGGATATGGGGCGTGTTTCACTAAACTTCGTACAACTAAAATTTTCGTAAGTGCGTAAGGATCGTCTGGAAATTTCAATTGATGGATTTGCATTCATTGAACATAGGTTGCATATAATAAATGTAAATCCAATAATTGTTTACAAGAAAACAACGTTAATGTGAAATTTACAGACTATCATAAGTTGGCACTTACGAACAATTTATTCGTACAAAGTTTAGTGAAACGGCCCCCTGGTATTGATTGGACTTCAATACTGGAGGTTGTGGGTTCAATCCTCATCTTAGGCATCAAAAATACTTTCATAGTATGTCCATCCCACTGGTCCTTCGGATGAGACTTGACACCGATGTGCCGTCCCTATAGGACCTTAACTCCTGGTACATTAAACCCGTTCACTTTCATTTTACATTTAATCTCGTTATTCCCCATTATAAGTGTAATAAAAATTTCCTAATCCTATTACATTTAGGAGAAGGGCCGTTAAACACCAAAAAAAATCGAATCAAATCAATTTCCATTCATGGTTGTTAGGTACGCCCTGCTGGTTGTCGACAGTGCCACTGCCCTATACAGGACGGACTACTCCGGGCGGGGAGAATTGGCCGCCCGACAGATGCACCTCGCCCGCTTCCTCAGGATGCTGCTACGCTTGGCAGATGAGGTCAGCAGTAGCAGAACATTCAGTAAACCATAATAGCCCTAAATATTCGGACAATATTTACTCTGAGAACACATATAAATACCTGGTTTTCCACAACAAAGAATGTCCCAATGTTCAGGTTTAGTATGGTTGTACTTGTTTATCGTAATGGCAATACATTTTGATACAATTTGTTCTGGGAAACCTCCATTTAATAGGGGTTTCCCAAAACAAATGGTGTGCAATTATTTAGGGTTATGGTACATAGAATATTTATTCTAGTAGTAGCCCCCTATCTAATAGCAGTCCCCTTCACGTATAATGTCCATTTAAAACATCATATGCTGGGGACGGAAATTGCCTTCTGCTGTTTTTCTTTTTGCCTTAATTCGTAAAACAAAAAAGGTTTTGACAGCACATGAGAATCGTCTCCAGTGGAGACATTTCTCATGCGCTGTCAAAGCAGGTTTTTGTTGAGAAATATTGAAAATAAAACATTTCCGGCTGACGACAAAAAATAATTCAGCGTAGTAAGGGTTAATAGTATAATATATTCATTCCTCAAACAATTATACACAAAATGTATTAAATAAAATGACATTATCAGTCCAATTTCAGCAACTACTAATGCATGTATGCTATGAATTGAATATTTAGCTAGAGAAAACTTGATGGTGCGCCATCGCAATATACCCACTTTTCCAAATTTCAAACTCCGAAATGGGGAGATAATCCATGAGCTGGGAATCAAATCAAAAATCGAAATTCACTTAGCGCATCTGCACACCATAAGGAAGCCACATACCACATATTAAGTCTCCGGCTATTGCTCTTTACAACTTTTAAAGTTTTACTTCTTTCAAGGCAAAATTTTGAAATTCTAAGTAAAAGGGAGATAATTCCTGATCCGGGGTCAACTAAATTAGTATGTTTCCCATGACAGTTTGGCGTGGCTGTGGTGATCACCAACCAGGTTGTGGCCCAGGTGGACGGGGCTGCCATGTTCTCTGCGGACCCCAAGAAGCCCATTGGTGGAAATATCATCGCTCACGCTTCAACAACAAGGTAACACACGACTGTATGCTTCACGAAACCTGCCCCAAATTTTACAGATATACAGTCTACATTCATTTACTCAAAGTCCAGGGGGGCCGTTTCACTAAACTTAGTACAACTAAATGTTCGTAAGTGCAAATTTAGGATCGTCTGGAAATTTCAGTTGATGGATTTACATTTTTGCATATGCAGCCTATGCTCAATAAATGTAAATCCAATAATTGTTTTATACAAAAAAACGTTGTCACTGTGAAATTTACAGACTTACGAACATTTTAGTCTTACAAAGTTTAGTGAAACGGCCCCCAGGGGACTGAGGACAATAGTTTGAGTTAACAAAATTTTTTGTTAACTCAAAGTATTGTCCTCAGTCCCCTGGGGGCCGTTTCAATAAACTTTGTACGACTAAAATGTTCGTAAAAATTTGAGTTAACGAGAGTTACTATGTTGTAAAACATGTACTTGTCGGCCTTATGTGCTACTCAGCACGAAGAGGATTAAGTAAGTAAGTAAAACATGTACTTGGGACCAAGACTTTGACTTTGCGTTATCAGTAGCTTGATGTAAGAGAATTGAGGTAACAAGTATAGACTGTATCTACAATGTAAAAACAATATTTGTTTCGATACTATTACAGGGTTCCCGCAGGGCTTTGAAAACCTTGACTAGCCTGAAATTTGACAAAAGGCCATTCATGGTCTTGAAAGTCCCTGAATTTCACTCTAGGGCCTTGAATGTCCTGGAATTCTGTAAGAAAATAAACACATTGCGACACGTGCCAGGGTAAAATGCGATATCTGCGTTATACAAAATAATAATAATAAAAAAAAAAAAAAGATCGCTAAAAAATGCTTGGTACAGACAACGTGAACCTGGCGACCTTGCAAATACCCGTTTTTAGCTCGACTATTCGAAGAATAAGTAGAGCTTATGTTGTCACCCCGGCGTCGGCGTCGGCGTCGGCGTCGGCGTCACCGTCACGCCTTGGTTAAGGTTTTTAGTCAAGTTTGTATATGGAATACTACTGGCCCTACACCCACCATACTTGGACAACTTCATCTCCTAGTGATGTACATCAATAACCCCTGATCTATATTTGACCTTGACCTACATTTCCTCTTGAATTACTTGGTTAATTCCCCTTGGTTAAGGTTTTTAGTCAAGCTTGTATATGCAATACTACTGGCCCTACACCCACCATACTTGGACAACTTCATCTCCTAGTGATGCACATCAATAACTAGTCAACCTTGGTTAAGGTTTTTTTTCAAGCTTGTACATTGAATACTATTGTGCATCCAGACACCATACTTCGACAACCTTTTCTCATAGGTATGTACATCAATAACCCCTGATCTATATTTGACCTTGACCTACATTTCCTCTTCAATTACTTACTTAATTCCTTTTGGTTAAGGTTTTTAGTCAACCTTCTATATGGAATACTACTGGCCCTACACGCACCATACTTGGACAACTTCATCTCCTAATGATGTACATCAACAACCCCTGATCTATATTTGACCTTGACCTACATTTCCTCTTCAATTACTTACTTAATTCCCCTTGGTTAACGTTTTTAGTCAAGCTTGTAGATGGAATACTCCTGGCCCTACACCAACCATACTTGGACAACTTCATCTCCTAGTGATGTACATCAACAACCCCTGACTTATATTTGACCTTGACCTACATTTAACCTTGAATTACTTACTTAATTCCCCTTGGTTAAGGTTTTTACTCGACCTTGCTTAAGCTTTTTACTCAAGCTTGTACATGGAATACTATTGTGCATACAGACACCATACTTGGACAACCTTTTCTCATAGTGATGTACATCAATAACCCCTGATCTATATTTGACCTTGACCTACATTTCCTCTTCAATTACTTACTTAATTCCCCTTGGTGAACGTTTTTAGTCAAGCTTGTAGATGGAATACTCCTGGCCCTACACCAACCATACTTGGACAACTTCATCTCCTAGTGATGTACATCAACAACTCCTGACCTATATTTGACCTTAACCTACATTTAACCTTGAATTACTTACTTAATTCCCCTTGGTTAAGGTTTTTACTCGACCTTGGTTAAGCTTTTTACTCAAGCTTGTACATGGAATACTATTGTGCATACAGACACCATACTTGGACAACCTTTTCTCATAGTGATGTACATCAATAACCCCTGATCTATATTTGACCTTGACCTACATTTCCTCTTGAATAATTACTTAAATTCTCTTTGGTTAAGGTTTTTAGTCAAGCTTGTAGATGGAATACTCATGGCCCTACACCAACCATACTTGGACAACTTTATCTCCTAGTGATGTACATCAACAACCCCTGACCTATATTTGACATTGACCTACATTTAACCTTAAATTACTTACTTTCCCTTGGTTAAGGTTTTTACTCAACCTTGGTTAAGGTTTTTAGTCAAGCTTGTTGATGGAATACTATTGTGCATACAGACACCATACTTGGATAACTTTTTCTCATAGGGATGTACATCAATAACCCCTGACCTTTATTTTACCTTCACCTACATTTAACCTTGAATTACTTGCTTAATGTTTATAGTCAAGCTTGTATATGGAATACTTCTGGGCCTACATCAACCATACTTGGACAACTTCATCTCCTAGTGATGTACATCAATACTCCCCGACCTATATTTGACCTTGACCTACTTTTAACCTTAGATTACTTAGTTATCTCCCCTTGGTTACGGTTTTTACTCAAGCTTGTATATGGAATATCTTGGGCCTACAGCAACCATACTTGGAAAACTTTATCTCCTAGTGATGTACATCAATAACCCCTGACCTATATCTGACATTGACCTACATTTAACCTTGAATTACTTACTTAATTTCCCTTGGTAAATGTTTTTAGTCAACCTTGGTTAAGGTTTTCATGCAGGCCGCAGCCACCTTCTTTGTCAAGCTATGTGTACATCGACAACCCTCGTAGTCGAGCTATGCTGTTCTCCTACAGCTCTTGTTTTATTACGATCCTCGCCCTTGGTTCTAACAGGTGGCAATTCGACTGGAAGTAAATTGCAAACTGATTTTAGATTTAAGGTATCTTTTCAAGCTCATTTTCTAAGGTAGTGCAGGTAGTGTGTCTTGTGGTCACACACTACCTACCTACCTTCCAGGGTCATGGATTATCTCCCCCTTTTCGACTTAGTATTTCACCATTTTGCCTTGTAAATTGTAAAACTTGTTAACCGTAACAGCTGGTTGCTTGATGCTTGGTATGTAGCTTCTTTATGGTGTAGATGCACCAAGTGAATTTCTATTTTTGCTTCAACACTGTGCCATGGATTATCTCCCCCTTTTGGACTTATAATTTTGCCTCGTTTATTATCAAAGCGATATGTGGGGCAGCCATGTTCTATGAACACATTTGGGCAGGTTTCGTGAAACGGACAATAATAATCTCTATAGAATTTTATGATCTGAGGGAATTTGCATGTTTGTAAATGAAAATAACGGGTGGATAGATTCAAATATAAAATGAAAATAAAAATTGTAAAGAGTCGCAGAGATCAACTCCCTGTATGAAGGTTAGACGTCACATGTGGTCGCCGGGTCTGAAGTATGTTGTCAATCGGTAAATTTTTTGTTGAAGATTTGAGACCCATCATACCCATATATAGTAAATACATGGTTACTGCCAATGACCAATTTTTATTTGGCAAGTTTAGTATTCAAAGGTGCTAAACTGGTATTTACCTTATGCCGCAAATCTTAGTCGCTTGAATATGCTTCGTGTTAATTTTGGCGTCCTGATGCTAGTTAAACATTAGCAACACCGACACTAGCTAGCTTCACTGATGTGGCAGATCAAATTTGTGATGGAAACATAATGAATATATTTGTGTTGTTGTTACCTCACATTTATATTAAATCTAAAAAATATTTAAAAAAGTACTTTTTCATCGATAACAAAAAATTCCATCAAATATTAATTTTATTGGGGAAAAAAAAAACAACAATTTTTCTATGGGAATTTAACATGGAGCAAAAGGAGGTGGAGGAGCTAGGGGAGGAGATGGGTTTGAAATGATCTAAATTATCTAAATAAATCTAAGAATTATCTAAATGGGTTGAAATGATCTAAATAAGAAAAAAAAAATGATTTTAAAAATCACTGCACAAGTCCCAAATTATTTAAAAAAATATGTTTTTAGCCCCCATATCTCATAGAAAATTTATATTTTCCCTATGAAATAAATATCTGTTAGAATTTCATCAAATAACATTTTTTGAAGAGGTTTGTAAGGCAGCTTAAAGGGGCATTTTTTAAAAAAATCTGTCTCGTTCCCACGAGTTAGCTATCTCGTTCCCACGTGGGAACGAAATTGCTAACTCGTAACGAGATCCTATTTCATGGGAACGAGATGCTATGTTGTGGGAACGAGATAGCTAACTCGTGGTAATGGGATCCTATCTCGAGGGAACGAGATGCCGTGGCTAACTCGTGGTATAATTGCACATGTCCCTTTTAAGTTTCCGTAAGTTTGAAGTCCGCTTCTGTCTTGATTTTGTTAATATTGAGACTCACCAAATGCAGCAATTGGAAAATAAGGATGGTAACATGCCATTGTGTTTACAGATTATACTTGCGGAAAGGGCGTGGTGAGACGAGAATATGCAAGATCTACGACTCACCATGTCTGCCCGAGGCTGAGGCCATGTTTGCCATCAATGCTGATGGAATTGGCGACGCCAAGGACTGACCACTCACACTCGTGGATTCCAGAACTCCTGATATGCACTGTATTTGGTTGTTTCTTAGCCTTTCTCAAATCATGCAAGTTGTCGGGTTTTGAGATGATTTTGTTTCATGATTTTCAAGAAAATTATTATGAAGTTCCAACCTGTATGAGTTTTCAAAACTCATACAGGTTGGAACTTCATAATAATTTACTTGAAAATTATGAAAAACGAACACATGCTTAGAGGCAACTAAATACAGTGTATATTCGGAGTCCTGAGCATATACACAGAAACCAAGCATGAAGTGCCAAAATGCCCTGATGCAATGGAGCTGGTATGCTGCGACAGAAGATTGGTGTACTGTAGTGTGTAATAGACATCGTGTACATTGGGTATTGTCACTGATAACGTATCTCACGCAGGTACATGACGATGGTATTTACTATGCAGATGTTTGCAGAATTGTGCAGAATAATGATGAAGAGATGATTCTTCTCTATAAAGAATTGTCTTTCTGTTTGTGTCAGATATCTGAGATGTCGTGTGCATGAATGATACTTTACAAGGTGTGGGGTCATGTGGTTTCCGAACGGTGTGACGTCACGTTTTTTTATGTGTTTACAATGTATTTCCTTCAATATTTCTCTAATGGAATGACACATTTTTATGAAACTTAGCGCAGCAGATTGCTCTTTATTGAATAGTTTGACAAAGAATTGGTTACCGTCAATGTAAGTAAAATTCTAGAGCATGTGAATATAAGAAATAAGTGGTACTGATTCTTCGTGAAAGTTATTGTAAAGAACATTTAGAGCAACGTCTTTGGTTTGCTATATATCATCACAATCCATCCATTTGATGGGAAGTGTAGTGTAGTTAGTTTGAACATTCTGCAGAGAAATTTGAATCGGACCAAGTTTATAAACAACGTTTGATTCTGTCCAATTCAAATTTCTCTGCAGAATGTTACAAGCTAACTATGGTACACAAGTAATACGGCTAAATTTGGTATTGGCGGACTCGGTTTCTTCCTTTGAATGATGACCATGTTCCAGCCATTAATGGCCATTAATGGCTGGAACATGGTCATCATTCAAAGGAAGAAACCGCAGTTGTGTTGATGAAAAATAAGATTTACCCAAGACCTCATGGGCACCGCCATTACTGCAGTGTAAACAATACACCACATGCTCCCACTTGAACATGATTTAGTGAATAGTTTATGGGGGAATTTAATGTAAAATATATACTGACAACCTGATAAAATGTCTATGTTTACAATTAAATAGTAATATTTATCATACATGTATTGTGCCTACCAGTTCTGCATTACCAATGTAATGCAAGAAATGTTGAGATGAAGTGTAGAGACAGGAGAAAGGGGCTTGTGGGTTTTGCGAGCATTGTAGATCCAGATCAGCCTGTACATCCACACTGTCTATATGATCTCTGCACTGTTCGCCATTCCAATCAATGAAACACCTGTTGTGCTTCTAAACAATATAGATCGCTATCAGACTACCTGTGTGCTATTTGACCAGGAGCTACACTTTTCACAAAGACGCCATAAACCCATGTCTCCAGTCATAGCTACATATGATGACATTAATTGATTGCTTTATTTTGTATGCCCCCGGTCTCTGTAGCCCTTAATATGACCTTGACATTTTGACCTTGACAACTTTGAACTTTTTCCCACATTAATAAGTTTGCTGGAGCTTCTCATTTCTGTCATAACTTCTATATTCCTTGAAGGATTACTTAAATATTTTGATACAGCATACGTGTGGACAAATGCCACACATTAACACTGCCCTTAATATGACCTTGACCTTTTGACCTTCATCACTTTGGTTAATTAACTTTGCCACAATTTCTCCAATCTACCACCGGGTGCATTCGTGTGCCGACAGGCCACATTTCTTGTTGAATGAGTATAAAAGCTCACCCGGTCAGTCAATAAATGTTAACCAGAAATGGCAGCCCTCCAATTATTAGTAGTATTCGTTATTTAGGATCCGTTTGCTCAAAGCCTCTGTTAGCTTAACAGACTGTTGAAGCTAACAGAGGCTTTGAGCAACCAGCTCAGGCACTGTCAAATATGCAGGATAATCTGCAACTATGTTTGATGCGAACGTTGTTATTTGTATTTTTTGCCTCAATGTTTTTTTTAATACCACATTGTGTTTTCATTACAAGTACATGTATGTTCTACCAAATTGTGTTCCTATGGCCACAGTGTGTTCTTATAACAATGTTCTGTTTACGGTGTACCATGAAGTGTTTCTATACCGCGATACCACTTGGACATATATCACATAATGTCCAGACATGACTACTGTCTGTTTCACGAAACCTGCCAAAATTTTACGGATATATTTACAATGTAAAAACAATATTTGTTTAGGTAATATTAAATTATAGCAAAATTAAGAATGAGCATTCTTTTTATTTTGTAATTTTTTGTCAAATATTGATTTTAAAATTTAAGATGGGGGGAAAAAGAGGTGGAGAACGTGTAGAAGGAGTCAAAACATTTGGGAAATTAACTGCTGGCTAGATAGCTTGGAAATGATCTAATTAAGAAAATGTCTATAGGGATTTAACATGGGGACATTGTTTTTTCGCAATAAAATCAATATTTGACTAAATTTCGCAAAATAAAAAGAAGGCTCATTCAATATTTGACTAAATTTCACAAAATAAAAAGAAGGCTCATTCATAACTTGTCATAAAATTAAATATTAAAAATAAATATAGTTTTTGCATTGTTTATATACCGGTAGCCGTAAAATTTGGGCGTTTTTTCATAATATACAGCTTCAATATAACTTTAATGATTGCTTAATATTCGGACATACATGTGAATATACAATATGTGACATGCTAACGCTCTTAATTTCAGGGCTGAATATGTATTTATTTTGATGTAAATATTCCGTTCTGATTTTATTGATTTTCCCCCCAATGCAGCAGGTTGAATGCAGGATCAAAACCGTTGGCCCGGCTTTAAATGACCTTAGCTTTTGATAGGTCGTTAAACACCATTAAACAAACAAACATGCTAACGCTCAAATCATAATATGACTGACAATTTTTACCATCACAAGGCTGTTGGCACTTGACAAGTTCTTACATCTGTAGCCTATTTCACCAAAATTGCAAAGTATACTTTTCTTGCTTAGTACACTTTAAGGGAGAAATTTTCAATTTAAGGATAAATTTATTAATTTTTATTATACTGAATTTTTTACATTATCACAGCCATTTTGGCTGTGATAATGTAATAAATTCAGTATAATAATTCTGCATACTTTTAATCATCAAATATATGCAGTCGTTAGTTCTATATGAAATAATGCTTTTCGGGAAAAATAAATGATTACTCCCTCAATGTATACTTTGCTAGATAAGTATACTTTGCAATTTTGGTGAAATAGGCTACTGAGCTTTGTAATGTTCCACTTATGCCCACCACAATAATAGATAGGGCAGTTAGTGTTTTGCTAATCCGTCCGCCTAATTTGGTTCTTTCCTTCTGTCACAACGTTGTAACTTGTAAAGCAATTTAACTGTAACAGGTAGAAGCTTGATACTGGTACTTTATTTCGTAGCAGTATTCTTCCTTATGGTGTACATGTCTAAAAGTGAATTGGGAGTTTTGATACCCATGGCGAGTATACCCATCCTCTCTTTAGTGGAATTTATCTTTTATTTTTACTAACATTTTTGAGAAAAATAGTTCCTGAATTGTGTCCAAACTGCTCAAAACCTTGGAGGGGGCAAGGATTGTTTTCTCTTTGTTTTGTGTGTGGCAGGTGGGTGTATGCGATGGGTAATTTAACGATTGGTCTTCATCCTTACCGGAATCCTGACGGACCTGGTTTGGCCCTCACGTACGTCTTTGGCATTCTTGTATGTGACAGTTGTGAATATTACGATTATTCTTAATCCTATTTCAGGGGAAGGTGCCAAGTGACTGTGTGGTATGGACCTGGCACCAGGTCGGGCTATTCTAATTTCAGGGCTGAATAGAGAAAATATTGCGTTCTGATTTTGGGATTTTCACCCCAATGCAGCAGGTTGAATACGGGATCAAACCTGTTGGCCCGGCCTTAAATGACCGTAGCTGTCGGTAGGCCGTTAAACACCGATAAACAAACAAACTTTTCTGTGGAATGATTCAACGGCAGCCATTTGGTTCATCTCGTATCAATATAAGATTTAGCTGCATGTTTTCTGCTTTATAGGCAATATGTTACAGAATAATGAATGCATAAAGGTCTCGGATTTACTTGCATATATATATATATAATAAACAGGTGAGCGATATAGGGCCACAATGACCTTGTTTTCAATAAAAACATGGTTGGACAACACTTTAGAATCATTTCCATTGGAATTGATTCTAAAGTGTAATCCAACCATGTTTTTGATGAGAACAATAAAAAATAAAATAGCCAGCATTGTAAGGGTTAAAAAACAAATGTCTTGTGAAACAGTATGGCATTTATATAGCAATTCAATCATATTCAATCAAATTCATAATATGCCACATACATTTTCCAGTCACGCAAATATAATCTGGAAAAATTGTGGCGAATCGTGTAAAAATTTATGGAAATATCTGACAATTTGTCTTTCAAAATTCTGTGGCCACCCTGGTTACGCCTTTCAACACCACAGGCCTGTGTAGTTATATTGGCAAAAAGTGTAGATCCAGATGAGACGGCCGTCACATCTGGGATCTGCACTTTTTGCAAGTAATGTTCATATTGTTGAGAGCAAAAACATCCACTTTTTCATAAATGGACTCGTATGAAAATCCATTCCAGTTACTTGGGGGTGAAAGGGAAAAATGGCAGTAAAAAAAACTTTGGTGACTGAATGGAACCATTGTATCATATGCCATGATGAAAACGGTACATGACGATCTTGGGTGTACTGGCTGAACATAGCAGTAGTACAAGCGGTTTACTGCATATTTTACTTTAAATGTTGTAAATAGTGTGTAAATTATGTACATGTATGTATATTCTGTTAATATAAAAATACACTTTGTCGCTTCTTGTTGTTATTGTCTCTCAAACAGCGATGCTCCAATCTAACAATGCTCACTGTTGTCAGCGCCTAGTCAATGGATCTATTGGGAATATTTGCTGAGTCGGATCGCGTGAATCTCAATCATGTTCTTAGCATATTTATATCCAAGCACAATAGTTGATAGGCCAGTGTAGTATTATGTTGCCATCATTTGTCTGTCCATCCGATCATCCGCCAACATGGATTATTTTAACTAAAAAACAAACAATAACATAAAAGGTAGTAGTAAGAGGAAAATAAATAGCACTTTTGAAGAAGTAGGAGGATGTTTCATTAGTAATCGGTACTTCACAATAAATATCACCGAATTTTTGTGAAAATAGTTTGGGACCGCTGGTTATGAACAACTCGTATTACCCAACACTACAGTGTCTGAGAACCAAGTGGGTGGCAGGTTGGAGAATGCGATAGGTAATTTAATGATCGGGGTTCGTCCTTACCGAAATTCCGACTGGAGGCCTGGTTTGGCCCTCGCATACGTCTTTGGCATTTTTTATGTGACAGTTGAATCTGGTTATACCCCTTATGCGAGTATTACGATTATTCGTAATCCTATTTTAGGGGAAGGGGCAAATGTGACTGGTGTGGTATGGACCTGGCACCAGGTCAGGTTATTTTAATTTTAATTTCAGGGCTGATTCCCCCCCCCCCCCCTCCCCCCCCCCCCCACCCCCCCAATGCAGCAGGTTAAAACGGGATCGAACCCGTTTTCCCGGCCTTACATGACCTTAGTTGTTGATAAACGCCAATAAACAAACTTTGAATCAGAGGCGCTTCTGGAAGTTTCCGTAATTGTTGTTGTTGTAACCACGTCATCATGCACCTTGCTTGTGGTTAACCCATCATTGCAATCCCAGAAACGCTTTATACACGTAATCGTCATTGTTTAAGTCATAGTCGTCTGCGCCGCTCGCGTCACCGCATAACTCTGCGTTCATCCGTGGAAACAGGACACGGTCGATAACGTCAATGACGCCATTGGTGACGGTGACGTCAGGTGTCAGAACGCGTGAGAAGTTAATCCACATGCGCCCTGCAAACATAATAAATGTTTTAAAAGATCTTGAAAATTCAAGAAAATATTTTGATAATTCAAGAAAACATTCACCATATTATCTTGAAAATTCAAGAAATTATACAAACGCTGGAAAATGAATATTTCCAAAAAAAATATCGAACGCAATACAAGATCGCCACACTGCGAGAACGCAGGCGAGATTGATCTCGCATTCGCGTCTTTCGTTCTCGCCTCGAAATCTCGCGATCTCGCCTCGTTCTCGCAATCTCGTGTATATATAGGTTAGAGAATACTAAATGGGGCGAAATCGCACAGGGGGTATTCAAAAGTAGTTCGGTATAAAAAGGTTTGAGGTCGGACATAGTTTGCTTGCAAATATTGATCCATTACTACCCAGTTTCATATGGGGGTGTTTTTAACACTAATTTCTCAGCATATTTGTAGCATTTAAAAGAAAACACGGAACATGTTGGTCACGTGATGTAAACAGGGTTTCCGTGACCAAATAATGTAAACACTGTTGGGGGACATGACGAGGTTGAAGTTTTCTTTCTTAGGAGTAAGTGAACCTATTATTTTATTCATACATATCCAGATGCAGGATGCATACCATGTAGGTCCCACAGCATCCATACGAATAATGAAAGTAGGAGAGACTGGCCTTATTGGATGGGGTTCGGTTAAATTATATAGTAAAACTAGTTGGTGTGTTCTAACCTGTACATCGAGAATATAAAGTGGCCCTAACGGGAGGACACCTTACCGAATAGTTTGGTCACGTGGACAGTCTCGTTGTTGGCGGTTATGAGGCGGTCCCCACACGACAGACCGGCGCTGTATTCGGTGGATCGCACCACGTGGTACTTCAAAACGGCTGAAACAAATAGATTTATAAAACCGGTCACGCACAATTCATGCACCGAGCCTCTGGTGCTTCACAACGGCCGAAACAAACAGAACAGGAGCCCTTTCACTAAACTTCGTACGACTAAAATGTTCGTACATTTCACATTAACAATATTTTCTTGTAAACAATTATTGGATTTACATTTATTCAGCATATGCAGCATATGCTCAATAAATGTAAATCCATCAATTTGAATTTCCAGACGATCCTAAATTTGCACTTACGAACATTTCAGTTATACAAAGTTTAGTGAAACGGCCCCCAGGTAACGAGTTTTGTACTTTCCACAGGTGACACAGACATGCAATTCCAGAACAGCGGCTGTTTTAATTCACTATAACACCTTCACTCACCCCTCACCCCTACCCCCAAACAAAAAAAAACTTCATTATATTAATTCTACTTTTATTTTGAGCTTCATGTTTTTAACGGTGTACTATTGATAATTGTAATATATATTGCAGGGGCGGATCCAGGATTTCGGTGTAGGGCGTGGATTCTCAAATGCCAACGAGACGCATACTTATGATCGTCAACTTTCATAAAATTCAGATGATTGTTTTCTGCATTTTTCTTATTTCTCATCCAAAGTATATGTTGTTACCATTCAGGTGAACCGTCTCGACAAGACGGTTCACCTGAGTGGTAAAACATACACTTTGGATGAGAAATAAGGAAATAGTCAGATCTTTCGACGTAAAAAAATGGGCTAAAATCCAAACTTGACCAATTTTAGAGGGGGCGTCCGCCGGACACGCCCCCGTCTGGATCCGCACCTGTATAGGAGCAACACATTTGTGTTTTTGATCTTGATCTTTTTATTGACTTATCTGTGGTGCTCGCGGTGACGACTTTCATTTCCTTTTTGAGTGCATGCACTATGAGGAAGCAAGAAAAAATACATCGATCATTTGATTATAGTAAACCAAACACACTCGTGTTCAAACATCTGTTTAAAAAATAATCTGGAAAGCAGTTAAGAAACCTAGCAGAAAACCTCGCTATCATTATATTTATCAAAAGTGTTGTGCCCATCGTTGTAAACTGTATCCTCGTATATACATTATGTGTCACGTTTGTGGCTTTGATTGCATACAAGTATTGTAGTATGTTTCCAATATTCCTTTACCTGTAAGTAATGTCTTGTTATTCATCAGCCCGTCCAAACATTTCCGGGGAATCCGCCTGAACGCTCGGTCGGTGGGGGCGAACACGGTGAAAGGGCCGCCACCTGCATTCAAATACAGTACGAGTATACGAGGGGTGTTCATAAGGTGAAGGTCATGTTGATGGTCATGTTGATGGTCACATGGTCCAAATGTATGACATGTGCGAATGCTAAAATAATCCATGCAGTAATATTGAAGTTATGGCATGATGGAGAAACTTTTACAACCACGTAAATGACAACGGACGGACGCAAGTGCGGACGGACGGAACTTCAAGAGCACATCAATATTCCATCCTTGCTGTCGCATAGGGGGCGCATAGGGGGCATATTGTTATTTCTAATAAAGTGCTATCACTTTCTACGCATATCTGGGTCCCAATGCTTTTAAATACCCAATTACCTTTTTTTATTACTTGGATAACAATTTTTGCCTAGAAATTGCCTGTATTTGCCTACAGCAATAACATACACAGTCCAGGCTGATACGGCGTGTTTTCCAGTCTGATACTGAAACTTCTAGTCTGATACTGCCATTTCTAGTCTGATACCATCGTTACTAGTCTGCTACCGCCGTTTCCAGTCCGATATCATGTCTCGCGCGCGTATTAAACCAGTTCCTTTGGGCATGCGCATTGCGTATGTTTACTTTATCGGCTGCGTAACTTTTGACAGATGCCGGGAATTTAAATTTGTAGGCTCTGTATTTCATCATTCAATCATGGATAACGGTATATATTTTAATGTAGGATTATCACAAATGCCGGATGATTGATAATGAAATTGATATCTAAGTAATCTAAGTAATAAAGATGTTAATACGTGTCTTGTTTGATATCGGCCTAGGTATCGTCCCTCTGTAGCTTGGTATCGGTCTCAGGCTGATACCAAGTTACCTCGGGCCTATACCTAGGCCGATATCAAACAAGCCACGTATTAACCTCTAAATCTAACCCGACTGTTCTGTCTGTTTACAGACATAAACTTCTGGTTACCTTTTATCATATCGGCGAGGCCGGTAATGTTGAAGGCTTTCCGAAGCGTTTTGAAGATCGGGCAATGATCGATGACGTCATACAACGTTCCGGGCGGAGGAAACAACACCCCGGAAACCTCCTGGATGACGCCATTTGACGCGTTCTGGTCCGCTTCTCTGATTGGACGCCCAGCAGCAGTGATCACCTTTAATTTGAAGTTTCAGTGGAAGAGGGGGCTAAATCCTTATGAACCCAGTGATTTTAAGTATCCCTTTACCTTTTATCACGTCGGTGAGTCCGGTAAAGGGTTTCCTGAGCGTTCTGAAGATCACGCAATGATCCATGGACTTACACCCTTTTTTCCACTGAGGGAAGGATTGTGGCCTTGAGGTTATGATATTGGACTTCCATATGAGAGGTTACGAGTTCAATCCACGTCCTAGGCGTACAAACTGTTTCTTAGTATTTTCATCCCTCAGGTCCTTTGGATACGACTTGAAATCGAGATCCCGTCCCATATGACCTTAGCTGTGGTAAGGACGTAAAACCCATTACCTTTTTCCCCCACTGACCTCTTCAATTAACGATTTAGTAGCTGTATAACAACGAACAATACAATTCACTATTATAATTCGGATACCCTGTAAGTCATAAAACCTTTGTTCTGGTTGTGTGGTTCTTGTTTTGCAGTTTAACCCGTTCAACCCTTCATATCATATAACAGCAATCATTTGCAAATACTGTAGATATAGATGAACCGGCTTGTAAGAAGCTGTCTCGTCAGGATCTGCAGAGTTTGTGTTTGTTAGTATTTTTTGTTTGAGATATAATAAAAAATACACATTTTCTCATAAATGGAATAGACCAGAAATGAGCATGGAGCTATGCATGTCGGAGAGAAAGAGAGACACATTCAACTTAAAACAAATCTAATTCCACATGCCACATGTTTCAAAACAAATCCAATTCAATTCCACATGTCACATGTCTCATAAAACCGTCGTTTGTGTTTAACCCTTTCACCCCTAAATAACTCACTCATGTTTGGACTAGTTTATGAATCATAGTTTATTTTTAATATTAAAACAACTGACAAATACTATACATCTAGATGCGACCGCTGAAATACAGCATCGGACCGGATCTCTATAAATAGATAGGGAAATAACTAGCTACGATCTCTCAGTGTCACCGTAAACAGTGAAACTAGTGGAAAGATACGCACATGTGTCTATGACTAAATAAATGAGGCCTACGGTATTTCGGGTCAGTCTAGATGTTTATTAGAAGCGGGACAGGTGGATCACAGGTGAAATACTCGGACGTGTGACGCAAAAACAAATGCCATTATAAAAAACCATTACCCCACCCGCTTGATCTCATACAGTACTATCTTCTATTGTGTTGTTTTTTGTAACGGGCATTTTATTGTGTCACAGGTCCGAGTCTTCCACCTGTGACGTGACTTACTGAATTAATGGCAAACAATGTAGGGCCTGATCAGCCTGCGCAGCCCCAGACTGCATAGGCTTCGACAGTTGATTTGAATATGGGATGCCCCCAGTGTCAAGAATCTACTAGGTGGAATTCCAAAATTCATAGCATGGGTCTGTGAGCGGCCATTTTCCAAGATGGCCGCCGTCAGGCATGTACCAAAACTGAAATGCATATAACTTTTGATAGCAATGTAGTAGATAGGCGATTTTGCTGTCAATTATGTGATTTATAGGCATGCCAGATACAGCTGTGATGTCAAAAATCATCTTGCCGTTGCCTATTTACCGTAATCCAAGATGGCCGCCATCAAAAATCGACAAAAAATGTGTAATTCTTGATATGAGCGTAGTAGATGAATGAGCTTGGTGTTCATAATGATGTTTTCATGTATACCATATATAGCTATTGTTTAGAAAATATAGATGTTACCTAGTTGCAAAATTCAAGATGGCCGCCATAAAATATCTGCCAAACAGGCAATTATGTGCTACTTTTGATAGGAACATAAGCAATTTTGTTTGTGTATTATGGGATTTTTAGGCATACAAGGCACATCAGAGGTACCAAAACAACAATTTAGATGTTGTCTAGTTATCAGAATCCAAGATGGCCGCCGCAAAATTCTGTAAAACAAGTGAACGTAAACTGATTTTGATTGGAATGTAGTAAACTGATACACACAATTTTATACATAAATTGCAAACATTTATTGAGGTTAATATGCCAGCCCATGCAATAAGGCACCATTTTACTACTTATTCTGTATTTATGGACATACATAATCCGATTGTTGGACACAGTGTGCTTGCCTGTGAAACTACCATGCCATGAAGTGCCTACTCGCCCCCCCCCCAAATTATCCGTGAAACCAAGCCTGCCTTCCAGCTTCAAAGTTATAGAGGATACAGGCATCAATTATAATATTGATTGTGTGTGTGCTCTCCGTGAAGCAGATCAGCTCGAGTTTCTTATATCCTTCATCAGGTTAAGACTACCAACGGTTCATGCTACTTGTGGTACACTGCCTACTACGGGTGGTTGTCATGCTCTGTTATATACTGCGACGGTGCCGATAATGCGAGTAGGGTTTATTCCTGTGATCCCCTCCCCTGTGATTGACTATACAACTGTACGTAAGGTCCTTCAACATTTCCAAAGTTTTCGTCCGCAACTCAACCCCATCTCAGTCCCTCGTACCTGTATTTTGTGATGAGTGTGTATTTCATACTGTGGCAGATATCATGATGACTGAACCGAATTAATTTTCTGATGTTCATGGATTGATGGGAATATTTCAATGAGTAAAAATATTGCTGATGTATGTTGGGCGATATATTAGAGGATCAGGGATTGAGTATGCTCTGATTTCGAGACTGAAGTGTTTGGTAAACTATCACTGAACTCTGTGTTGGAAGGCAGTCAGTCTGTTCACTCCTTCCAATGAATAATGATGGTTTCAGACCTGAACGGTTTGTTCACATGTGAGGCTTTCTGGCAGTGGTTGTTACACAGTGGTCACGAGTTCAATGATAATATAATAACATGTGCGGTCGATGTGCATCGTACACTTTGTGAGAAGTTGTCAGTCGAGAAGTTAGCAGAGATTTTCCATCAATCTTCAGAACATCATGAACAATTTGAGTGTGTCATGAATGAATGCTGTGCAAAGTCTGAGATGTGCCAGTTTAAGCACATAGCTAGCGTCATTAAGCATGCTGTAGCATCAGATCGAGAAGGAAAATTCCCTCTTGTACACATGGCCTCTGTAGAAAAATCTCTGGCGATCTTTCGGGAGAGTGACTGTCTAATTACCTTTGCTACGTTACCTTCTATCTGGAATCTACAAAGGTGTTAGAAAGAACCAATCCCGAGATCTTCCAGCACTTCATAGTCACTTGGTTGGGACGGATCGGGCTGAGGACTCTTTTAATGATGTTGCACCAGATAATGAGATATGAAGCTGGAACAATCAATCCAGAGTTCGTCAAAGAGTACAGGTGGTATTGAGGGACAAACCATGTGGCTCTCATGTGGCTCTGTCATCCAAGCTGATAGCAGCAGCTTAGCGTGACATTGAGATCGTCAAAGATTGGGGGATGGCACTCAACTCTATATATGGCCATGCTATCATCCCAACTTCAACGCTATTTGAAGGTGACATCCCATCCAAACCTGACAAGAGTGCACTGATTGCCGTTATGCGTTATCTTAGACATCATTTCCAAAGTTTACATCATTTGGAACATATTTGATAGTTACCTGCAATCGTCCTTTAAATCTGGAGAAAGGCTCCGTCATGCTGGAGGAGTAGGGTCTGTTGATCTCATAGAAATCACCAACGATGTCCCAATACTGCACCAGCTGGACATTACCAACCAATACAATATCTAGTTGCAGCAGCTGGCTCGCCAGCTGGCATCAACTTCCGAACTGGTCAAGCTGACCATCGGGCTTAGTGGATGCATCACAGGCAGTTCTTCCAGCACACTTGTTACATCCTGACAGGGCATCAACGCCACTGTGTGAGTGGTCGGGTGCTTGTGATCTCCAATGATACATAGTGTCCTTATTTCGGTTTATGCCTCAATTGAGTGAGAAGGGGCTTCAGGAGTTGTGGGTAGAGTTTGGCCCTGGTGAGCATAGACGTCATCTACCACTTCATGTTCTCGCCGATAAGTTGGGAGTGGGACTGTGCAGGGTCGTATTGAACGCGCATGTCCTCACTGGCGAAGATATTCTGAGCAAGATTGGCATCAAACACACGTCTCTCTCGTGTGAATCACATAAATTCCTAGCCGACTTTGCAGAGTCAGATCAGTTAACTGAAACGATGACTCGGAAGGCTGAGGAATATCTTATTCATGTGTGGATAGTGCAAAGTCAAATACGAGCTTCGAGTGGAGTGGCATATTCGAGCGTCACCACCGAAACCTCTGTAAGCGCGACCCCCTACAGCAGTGTGATCCATGATCATATCCATAGAGCATTTCTTGTTGTGTGTAATGTCATGTGCCTTCTAAAAGAAGACACCCATTCAACTCCAGATCCAATGAACTATGATTGGGTGAGTGAATGGTACCCTCTTGCCTGCACAATATGTCAATCCACTACCACATGGGAAGCTTGTCATTTGTAAATGCACGGAAATGTGTTACACAAAGCACTGTCCATGTAAAAATGTCAGAGAAACTTGGGTGATATTTTGTCATAAACAACACAAATCAATGTGTCCAATTAAGTAATCAGACTATTTGGTCAGTGGCATGGGTGGTTTAAGCCTTTTGACTCGTCCTTCTTATTAAGCGTCATGTAGTATTAGCCCGTGAGCCAATAACCGAAACCCTCCCCCCTGTGGGATTTTTGCAGACATACATTTCCTGAAACTACATTCAATTATGAGTGTTAATCCGTTGTCTGCGCTCTGTAACCCGATGGATGAACATATGGCGCCATTTTCAAGTATGTCACCCTCGGTATTTTTAGTATCTTGAAAAATCGCTTTTTTCAATAAAAATTGCCTAACTTATATCCTTTTGTTCGAATAAGATGGTATTTTCGTACGTTTTCCGAGATTTTGAACACCATGGAATAGAATAATATACAATTGAAATAAATTTGACAATCTAGAAGTCATATTTTACAGGTTTTATTACCCCACCCACCCAATTTCAATGGTAAAATATACATGTTTAATAACTTTATGAAAAGTAGGCGTTTTTTCATTTTATCAATGTCAATGTAGTCTAGTAGGGCCAATTGAACATATCCAATGTATACGTCGACTATTTAGTGTCTACCACAAAATATACAAAGTGAAAAATAACGTATTTTCGACCATTCCCCACCCACTCATTTTACAATGGCAATTTAACAGGTATGTAATATTATGCAATTTAACAACATTATAACCGCTTACTATGGATTGAAAACAACTCAAATATGTAACATTATTGTCCAAATACTTACTAAATATACTATGAGTCCGTGTTTTCGTCCGTCTGTACGGACATTTCTCAAATAAAAATTGACGGTACCGATTTTGAAATATATCCGAATATTCAAACATTTCGGGGCACGAGATCATTATCGGTAACAGTAGTTGATCTACACCATTAATAATCTCGTTATAGTGGCGAGACAATCCTCACAGCATCAGGCAAGATGAAACACAATAGGCAAAAACTGAATCCACATATAATACAATACAAGAGGCAACATACATCATGGTTTACAGTATTCAACTTGCAATACAAAATATTCTACATGTTGTTCAAGTCAAACATCGCACCTGTGGCGAGGCAATCCTCACAGCTCAGGCAAGATGCAAACAATAGTCAAAAAACTTAATCCACACATAATACAATTCAAGAGGCAACACATGTCATGGTTTAAAGTATTCAACTTGCGATACAAAATATTCTACATGTTGTTAAAGTCAAAACATCGCACCTGTGGCGAGGCAATCTTCACAGCATCAGGCAAGATGAAACACAATAGGCAAAAACGTAATCCACATATAATACAATTCAAGAGGCAACATACATCATGGTTTACAGTATTCAACTTGCAATACAAAATATTCTACATATTGTTAAAGTCAAGACATCGCACATGTGGCGAGGTAATCCTCACAGCATCAGGCAAGATGAAACACAATAGGCAACAGCTTGATCCACATATAATACAATTCAAAAGGCAACATATATCATAGTTTACAGCATTCAACTTGCAAAAAAAAAAGTATACATGTTGTTAATGTCAAAACATCGCATCTATGGCGAGGCAATCATCACAGCATCAGGCAAGATGAAACACAATATACAAACGTTCCAGCCACATATACATGTAATACAATTCAAGAGGCAAAATACATCATGGTTTACAATATTCAAATTGCGATCGTCACAACAACAGGCAAGTTATGTGAAGTTCTAATTGTGAGAGTAGGTTAAGATAAATCCAGACTAGTCATACGCGTCATCAGTGTCAAACATGGCATCAAGTAGGCTCTCTGCTTCAGGATCTTCTGTTTCATCAGTATCCGGTACGTCATCCCGTTCCTCTATTAACAGATCAACCATTTCACGTGGCAGGTGATCTCCTTCTGTCCACTTGCATTCTAACAAGCCATTATTAACTTCCCATCCATGTTCATCTGGTGGCGGTATGTCTGCATCACGCCGGTCAGCATTGTTCCAAATGAGTGTTTGATAGTTGGCTCTTGCTACATGCATTTTCAGTGACGATGTGCATGGTGGTAAAAGGCTCAGGTCAGCCTCATTGTACGTCGAAAGACGATCGCCAGACCTGGGGCTACACTTTTGTAGAAATAGCTCCATTCGTAGCTTGTTGATATCTGTAATGTCTGATTTGTTGTACAGCAAGCATACAAAGTGTTCAAGCGATTGAAATAGCTTTTCATCAACTGACTGAGACATTCCCAACTTCTGGAAGGCTTCAATAAACCCTGGATGCCGCTGGAATGTTTTCAAAGGAGTAACTTTACCACGCCGAACGAAAGCACTTGTGCTATCACAGCCTGTAAAAGCATGGAGTGCAGGCAATGCCAAACACAGTTCAGTTCCTATGTCTCCAATGACACCATGTATGTCAACCAGCCGCCTCTTGTTCCCAACTCCGGTATCTAACAGCAGTTGTTGTTTCAGCTTCTGTCCGAATTTCAACATCAAAACAAACACATCCGTGTCTGGGGATCTCACAATAATGGTGCTGTTCTCTCGTGTATGCAGTGCATGGTACGCACAATGCAGGATTAGCCGTGTATCCGCCTCCTCTTGCGATGAGTGCAACTCCTCTATCTCAACAGTTTGTGTAGTCTTACCATCAGTGCTAGTTAGCTGCATACATTGCTCCCCACTTACAAACGTCTAATTAGTTGTGTTTTGTTTAAATTGTTTGACGAGAACAGTTTACAATCTCGTGGAACTTTTGTGAGAGGTCCTTTTATAATGTAAGTCTTTGATGTACCCCTGCGTAGTCGCTCAGATGCTTTTATTGACAAGTCTTGGTATGTATCTGTCACAAAATCTACATGCTCAACTTTCGGGAGCTGATGATATATGTTATCTGCAAGATCCGCGAATGTGTTTGGCAAAGCGGTCTGCATGTGTAACAGTGCATTGCCGTCGGAGGTACATCAACACTATGTGATTGTCCTTCAAGCTGGTGCATGAGTTTAGCTTTATCAGTTTTTGCTGGCGAGCCATCCGCAGTGGCGAGCGACCATGGCACAGGTCCCAATGGGTAGCTAAGCACCTTTTCCATGTCAATGTTGTGTTTGAGAGCAAGTGAAATTAGCTGCCCAAATATATTTCGTTCAGCTACCAACTCCTTTGTCTTTCTCTGCGTACCAGTGAGCTTCACAGCTTTAGCGAGTGATGCAAATGTTTTCAGGCGCAACTGTTTTATTGGTGCATGAAAGCTGACTGACTTTTCAACAAACCGCTCCTGGACAAACCGCGCAAACCTTTGTTTTCCTGTCATTTCTGCAGACAGCAGATCGTCAACGACATCTTTAGGAGCTGGCGCCCCTGAAGATATGCAATAGAGCGATTCATTTGATACTTCAAACGGATCTATAAAATGTCCTATTGCATTGATAATTTTCTTGACGTCTGTTTCACTTCTTGATATTTCCGAAGTTCGTGTGTCCTTGTGTGAAGACTGTTCATGCGCGTTCATATCAGCCAGTTCAAGCGTAGCATCCATGTAGCTAGCTCGGAAGTGTCTCGTCATACACCCTCTGTAGTATGCTGCATAATTGCGGCTGAAACCTATGATACTTCCATGTGACTTAGCATGGCGATTGATGGTTTTCTCTACTGTGATATCCACGCCATTTCTGGATGACGGAACACTGGATCGGTTCACGCTGAATCCATTGTTCCTCAACAGATCTTCCATCCCAGGATATAACTGCTCTAAGTTTAACAAACTCAGCAGATATACTGTAGTATACCGTGCGTAGTTGGGATGGTCAAAGCTGAGGAACAATGGACACATCTTCTGAAGACATGCTATGTGAAGGTCTAAGTAGTTTTCTTTGGTGGCTCGGAGAAACTGCAACACCGTATGCACCGAATCCATGTATCCCAGCCAATACTGTGCCGTTTTCCCAAGTTTCCCTTCACTAACCCTGTCTCGAAACTCCGAGTATGATGACAATGCTTTCATGCATTTGTCATTTGTCATGAACTCCAATAATCTCCAAAAATACCCGAAAGGGCCATTATATAATACCTGTTTGGCGGCCATTTTGAAAATAATTACCGTTGATAGCACACCAGAAATAATGCAAATCGATGTGAAAAAGGATCTGCCATGTGAATATGTTGCTACTGACATGATTAAATTGTAGGTAGCTCATCGTGTGGTGAAAACAAATGTTGCAAGCATAAACAATTAAGTATTTTGTCGGCCATTTTGATAATTGTGGATATTTGAGGATGGTATCCAATATAAAACTTATTGTAAGTCATTTTATACTCAATTGGTGAAAAAATGATATCGCTTAACTTGGAAGAACGTGATTTAAATGACACATATCGGCCTGTTCTAAAACCACCCAGTTTTGTATGGCGGCCATTTTGGAAAATGGCCGCCATTTGTTCATCCATCGGCTTTGTAGGCGCAGACAATCAGGTTTGATAGACAATAGGTTACTGAATCCGCAAATTATACTGACCAAAAATCCCACGGGGGGGGGGGGGGGGGGGGGGGGTGGGTGGGGGGGGGGGGGTAGGGGGGTTATTGGTGGCTCAAGGTATATATTCTTGTAATGCATCAGTCTACTATGTTCCAATCGAAATATGTATACGTTCACTTGTTTTACGGATTTTTGCGGCGGCCATCTTGGATTCTGATAACTAGACATCATCTAAAATGTATCTTGATACCACTAAGGCATCACGGGACGGTTGAAAACAGCCAAAATTGACTGCTTTTCTGAGGGCGGCGGGTGACTTATAAAAATCACCGCCTCTCACAATCAGTTAAGGAGGCTCTTGCGACAAGTATTGAAAAATACTCGCAAATGAAGTACAAATCGCGCGCCACAATAAAAATTCAGTAACCGCATCAGATGTGTTCAATTAATTTTTTACAAAGTTACCCCACCCACCTATTTTTGGCCAAAAGTTTCAACACGACTGAATTTATCGGAATTGTTTTCATGAAAATATGAGGCACAGATACTTTGTTATGTCTTGTTCTATCACTTGTAACACCACACCATTTTCTGAAAATGATTTCAAAGCGGAGTCATAACCAGCTCAAATTTTCGCTACAAATGCCCGAAAAATACCTTAAATTCTGACGCGAAACCGTACCGGCGAGACAGCATAGCAGGCGACATTTTCCAAGATGTCAAAATCAACTGGAGCTAACATTCAGTTTCGTAGAATTATGAAATACTCTAAAAAATACACCTAGTCAAGCCTCCCAAAGTCAATAAATATTCATAAACCTATTTTTCTAGACACACTGGTGTAACTTACAGGGTCGGTAGTGAAGTATATAGAAAATCGTCCTCCCCCTTTTTAAAACTAGCTGCCCACTGTCCCGTGAGACCTAATGTGCCTCGTATGCCTGAAAATCCCATAATACACAAACAAAATGTACCAATTGCTTATAATTCCTATCAAAATTAGCACATGTTTGCCTGTTTTATGGCGGCCATCCTAAATTTTGCATCTATGTAACATCTAAACTGATTTTTGACACTTTCGGCATATTTGGTATCCATGAAAACATCATTATGGACACAAAACTCATTCATCTACCACGTTTTAATGGCGGCCATCTTGGATTACGGTAACTAGGCAACGTCTAATATGTTTTTTATCATCATAGCTGTATCGGGCATGCCTGGGAAAGTTATATGCATTTCAGTTTTGGTACATGCCTGACGGCGACCATCTTGGAAAATGGCCGCTCACCGACTCATGCTATGAATTTTGGAATTCCACCTAGTAGATTCTAGACACTGGGGGCATCCCATATTCAAATCAACTGTCAAAGTCTATGCTAATGAAAATGTATACGGGTCTCTATGGTAGGGCCAGGACTACATAGCACGATCTTCAAAACGGTTGTGTACAGTACAACACAATAAACTTGAAATGTTCAGTGATACATTGGAACCTCTATAAACCCGACTCACTGACATACCATGAGTGCGTTATTATCGTGGGTTTCACTGTCATTTACCTCTGATGGTGATGTCTGTTCATGATCGCAAAGCAAGAAAACATGTCTTGGAGTGGTCATATGCCTCATTTACTGTGGAAGTTGTTTTAATTTATGCATATGTTATGTAAATGAGCTGTGACATTCGATTCGATTCGGCTTATATTTAAGGGTGGGAATTGGCTCGAACATCATTGCATAACATATGTATAAATTAAAACCTCCAGAAATTGTGACAGACATGGAATATTTGCATGCGATTTTCACCATATTTGTTACATTATCACGGACTATACTGTGCACATGGGGCCGTTTCACTAAACTACGTACGACTAAAATATTCGTAAGTGCATACGCAGCCTATGCTCAATAAATGTAAATCCATCAATTGAAATTTCCAGACGATCCTAAATTTGCACTTACGAACATTTTAGTTGTACGAAGTTTAGTGAAACGGGTCCATGAAACGCAAGTGCATTAGTGAGGCCATTTACAACATGATAATTAAGGCACAATAGTATTACAATATATTACGCGTATTATAATATAGTATGGTAAGTATGCTACCTGCGGTTTTGCTCGACAGCGTGTCCGTCATGTTTGTCTTTTTCAGCAGACGAACAAGTGCCGTTAGTCCCAAGTCGTCTGCGAGCTCGGGTATCGTCATGTTTCCCGCCTCTTCCATTTCCATCTCCATCACAGTGTCCATGATATGTGACGTTGTAAGGCTCATCCATGTCTCGTCATATGCAGTTGCCGTGGCCACCACAGCCACTAACATCCAGGCGGTCAGTTTCATTTTGCTTCCACGTCGCTGGAAACGACTATTGTCGTCTGTTAATTAATTTATTTTTCAAATTTATTGTCATATTTCGGTACAAAAACATGTTTTGCCAGCACATGAGAATCATCTCCTGTGGAGATGATTCTAATCTGCTGACAAAATATGTCTAAGGACAAAAAATGGAAAACGAAAAATAAATCAGACGGCACATTCAAACCTACGTCACTGGCACGACACACGGGCAGGAATGAAACGGATTCATCGATTCAACTAATATAGCTGAACGAACGACCTTGAAAATCATATGATGTGTAAATACTAATTCGTCATGCAACATCGCCAAAAGCACTATGCAATGTTATATATAGATTATAACGTATGTGAAAATTACGCTGCACTCGTCTAAAGCTTGCGCCCAGCCTACTCCCAGCTTTCAAGCCAATTAGGTGCTTCGCTTTTTTTTATGCTCACCTACTTTTGTCTAACAAACACATTAAATCTAAACAATATTTAATATTAAATACTTGTTTAACAACAACAAAAATGTCACCATGTCCAATTTCAAAATTTCGTCAAATATTGATTTTATAGGGAAATTATATGTTCTTTTCAAATAATTTGGAATGTGTGGACCGATTTTCAAAATATAACTTTTCTTCGTTACATTATTTCCAAGCTATCGAGCCAAGTTTCGGAGTCAATTTAAATTTATGCTCGTTTTTCGACCGTCCTCGTCAACCTCCAGCTCCTCCTTTTTGCCCCATGTTAAATTCCCGTAGGAAACTTGTTTTTTTCGCAATAAAATCAATAGCCTGTAGAATGTCATCAAATAACAAAAGGTTGGGGAGGATGACCTATTTTTTATTGATTAAACAGACCTTACATTTAAATATGTTTTAGCTCTAATGTGTTGAACCCTTTGAACCCAAAATCCCGCTACATCAGGATCTGCACTTTTTGAAAGTAATTTTCATATTTTTCAAAAAATACCACCATTTTCATAAATGGATTAGTCTCAAAACCATTTCGTGACGGTTGGATTTGTTGCAAAATGAACATATCAAAATCCATACCCATTACATAGGGATGAAAGAGGTAAAAGCCAAAAGTAGGTCGGCAGAAAAACTTGGACCTGTAGAGCATGTGCTTGTCGCGTCCGCTCCGGTCTCGTTTGCCCGACGTCTAACTGCGCGTTTCCACGGTGGGCTATACACGTCAAGAGAGTCTGCTATTGAACCGCACTTCTACTTACATATCTTATTTATCAAGGTGCATGATCACGTGGTTACAACAACATCAACAATTACTGAAATTTCAAAAAGCGCCTCCGATTCAAGGTACGTATTCTTTTGTAACGGATTTTGATGATATATGGCGCATCAAACGTGTCTTGTAAAGCTGCATTTGGTGGTCTCGGTACTTTGGCCCAAACTTCTGTCGTTTTTGCGAAGAATTGATTTCTCTGTTTACCATGTTTACTGACACGTAAATCTATTCTTCACAAAAACGACATAAGTATGTGCCGCAGTCCTGAGACCACCAAATGCAGCTCATGAAGACGCGTTTGATGCGCCATATTTCATCAAAATCCGTTTCATATTAAGGAAACTATCATATATACTTACTTTGGAGTGGGCACGCTTTCAACACTTTCAGCCATTGTTGTTGTAGATCTAACGACGTGACCATGCACCCTCTGTATGTGACTGTGACTGGAGAAATGGGGATTATGTGATTTTTAACCAATGTAGCTCCTGGTCAAGAACAAACTCCCTTAACGTTTCGGTTTTATCTTGCTTGCTAGAGACATGAACGGTGTTTCAGTAATGGAATAGTGAACAGTGCAGATCCTGATCAGACTGTGCGGATGCACAGGCTGATCTGGATCTACAGTGATCGATAAGCCAATAAACCCCATTTATCACAGCCACATATCTCATCTACTCCCAGTGTAATGAGGGATCGTAGCTAGTTATTTCCCTTTGCAAATATGTTTATAGAGAATCGGTCCGATGCTGTATTTCAGTGTTGATTTCTTACTGAAAAACACAAAGATTGAGTTTTGCGAACAGAGTAGAGCCAGACCAGACTGCACATATGTGCAGTCTGATCTGAGTCTACACTGTTAGCAATAAGCTTAATAAATGTGAAATATGAATCTGACAATGATGCAGCCCCGGATCAGGTTATACAGCTATAGGACGACCTAGTCGATACTAGTCGAAATCACTATATTGACTCCTTTACAAAACAAATCATGCTATATTCGCTCTTTTTACTATCAATAAGACCCTAAACTACACAATTTGGACCGGCTTTCTATAAATAAATTAAACGGCCGATAACTAACTACGATCCCTCATTGTGATGCGGTAAATCGCAGACGCCCCAGAATATATTCAATACCACACGCCAATGATATCGTCTTCATAGCCGTAGCCTTTCGGGTATAAGTGTTTAACTCCTTCTTTATGACTATTTCAATGTATCTAGCAGTTATAGGGGTATGCACGGAAATGTAATTCGAAGTGATCTAAATACAGGTAGGAATCCGGCTGTTTTTGTTATTAATATAACAATACTAAAGAAAGTCGAAGCAAGTCAAATACCTGTGCATACGTGTACATGTATACTTCTTTTGCAATCTGTCTTGGACGTCTGTTATCTCCATATGCAAAAGGGGTAGAGTGTAGCCAATCGTCAGAAGCCACACAGAGATTCTGCTTGCTTCGGCTTTCTTTGGTACAATCGGATTGCTTCGGCTTTCTGGTATAATCTGTACCTAAATAGCGTAAAGTGCATTAGACGTGCATTGCCCGCCGTCGTTTCTAACCTTGGCAGGCACTGAAGTAGAAAACGATTAACAATTTTGCAAGCGGGTGTATAGACTATAGTCACGATGTTCTGATGATCAATTTGTAGGTTTCAAAACATCGCCCAAGCGAAACATCACAGGATCTCATTAAGATGCGTGTGACTGCTGGTTTTAGTGTTACATTAGTTATATATAACTTCGCCATTGTTGTAGGCATCACGATTACGTATTTTAGCCGCAGTTTTGAATTAAAGGTGTCGAGTAAAGGACACATTCACAGTGTGTCCTGCGTCGTGTCGTTGTTGTTGTCAGTGGTATGTATGTATCAGGTTAGAACACACCAACTAGTTTTACTATATCATTAAACCGAATCCCATCCAATAAGGCCAGTCTCTCCTACTTTCACTATTCGTATGGATGCTGTGGGATCTACTTGTACATGACCTGCAGCCAATATGTACTGGTTCTGCATGAATTAAACAATAGGTTCACTTACTCCTAAGAAAGAAAAATCCAACCTCGTCATATCCCCAAATATTGTTTACACATTTAAAAGCACCCCAACATGTCCTCAAGTGAACCTGGGTAGTAATAGATCAAGATTTGCAAGCAAACTGTGTCTGACCTCAAAACGCCCGCACTATTATTTTTTTAATTCCGACCTACTTCTGCAATATAGTACCCCCTGTGCGATTTTGCGCCATTTGGTATTCTCTAACCTATCAGAGATGTGGCTTAGAGTATGCCTTAGAGAAAAGCCAAGTTATCACGGTATTACAGTAGAACCTCTCTAAACCGGGCACGCATGCAGTATGTGTATCTTTAATTGCATGGGTTTCATTCGTGTATATTTATGATGATAATGCCTGATCAAGTTCGCAAAGCACAGCCTCATACCTTGGCATAGTCATGTGTCTGATTTATAGTGGTACCTCTCTAAACCGGACACTCTGGGGACCTCACAGAGTGTCCGGTTTAGAGAGGTTCCATTGTACCTGAATATTGTCAGAATGAGTACGAATTAGCAGTGCGGTTTATCGCACTTGCGCATTTACTAAAATAGAAAACACCCAAAGGAGACAGTAGTAGTAAAGGAGTCAAAATGATACCACCTACCGTGATATCATTTATAACCCTCTATAATACCCCCACCACCCCCTAAACATAAAAAATTGGTTAACGAGGAAAATTGTCTCCCGACAGCAAATTTATGAATTTTTGGAGAAAATAATTTTGAAAAGAGGGAGTCAAAATGATACCACCTCCAACCAAAAGTTGGTGGTGGTATTGTAGTCCCAATTATATTGGTAATTGACTTTTGAAAAAATGGTTATAATAAAATATTATTAGAGAAAATGGATAATACAATACAATTGGAATTGAAAGTTTTTAATGCCTGTGTTGAAGAAGTTTACGAAGAATACGGGGGTTATAGTCCTATATATAAATTCTATAAAATGAGAACACTAGGCGATATCGAATACATGAAATACCAGCGTAATTTATTACGCTCCGATAAAAACGTTGCATTTACAATATTATACCGGCAATTAGTCAACTATACAAGAGGCAAATACAAACAATAGCGGATAATGCGTATCGGATATGAAACTAAGGTGTATTATATAAAATTATAAAACCCAACAACGATTCGTTTACGAATGTACATTTCTACGATATCGCTTATAAAGATATGTATATTATTGAACAGAACTAATTAATTTATGTTGTAATCACAACACCAAGCAGACGACAATGTTCCAATTACACGCGTTATGAAATGTAAATTAGGTGTCCCACCTTACACGTATATTAAGTGTCCATTTATAGAGAGGTTTACACGATTACGTCTTCCGGGATGGAAAATAAACACACTGTAATATATATTACACACACGGTTATTTATAGCCTTATCGATGGTATGTAAACGGGCTATCGATTTACACAGGTGGTGTACACAGTTTATAAACACTTAGTGAGGGTTATATAGTTCATGAATTTCCGGGATGGTTCGTTATTTAATTAATTTTAATAAAATTATTATTAAATTTATATTTAATTTAAAGCTGAACACCCCCTACCCCCTTATATAGAAAAACATATTAATTAATATAATAAAATAATTAACTAATAATAAATAACAATTTTTTTTATTTCACCAGCAATGTTAAGTTTATATACGAGAAATAAACACAGTTCTGTGTCGGGACGCCGGCATTAATATCTCAACAGTGAGATAAGTTTCGCCACATGTACTTCACTCTGGCCGCTCTGCACATTATAGCGGATGGAGGTAACGAAGGGGGAGAGGTACGCGGTATCGGTCCAATGATGGGGTGTAGGAGATGTGAGTGTAACACACCTCGCTAAGCCGAACAAATAAATAAATAGAAGAAATTTAAGCGAAGGCTTAGCGGGGTGGACCCAGAAGGGTTTTGCTGGCGCGGGTTCGAGCCTCGGTGGAACCTAAAACTTTTTTTCTTTTTTTTTCTTTTTAAATTGTTAATAATTTTCCTAAAATTAATTAATAAATTGTTTACTGCACCAATATAATTAATTATATAATTAATTTAAAGAAAATTATAAAATTAATTATTTAATAAAAATATTAATTTCCTCCGACTTTATCTCCAAGTTTTACCCTAAATTTATCCCAATCAGTACTCTCAATCTTGGGCATGGTGGTGCGCGCTTTGATTCTAATATCATTTTTTAATTTTTCATATCTCCCCATTTCTTCCACCACAGATTCAAACTCTAAATTTGATATTTTCTTATCGGCCAACGCTTTGGACACCATAACGTCGATGGTATTTTTCTTCGACCTGGCGAGAACGGATATTCTATCATGTTTTTTCGAGTTTTCCACCCTAACAACCCAGAAACGGCCGACACCGCACATAAAATCCCCGCTACAGGAACCGTTATAATGGTGGATATAGTTGCAGCTGTCCCCGCCCCACACAACACAGAAACACTCGCCAGAGCCATGCTAGATGCTTCAGCCATGTTCACCGCGCGTCTATATTTTTTAGCGTTTCTTTTTCTATTTGTATATTCTCTAACTAAAATATCCTGCATAGCGACGATATTATTCAACCTAAAATCTGAACTTCTTTCGTTAATTGTACACAGTGTTGATGGAGTGGTATTGACAATTGGATACCGTGTTGATGGAGTGATATTGACAATTGGAAGTGGTGATTCGTTCATGATTTTCAATATATTAGTATTTACAAAATAAGTTCAATTAACAATGAGACAATAGTGGAAGAACTCTCTGGGTCACCGATTTTCGTAACAAAGTTAATAACACTACCTTGGGAAAGTCTAATTCGATCATAACCGGAGAACGATCTCCAGCGATCTTAGTGACTCCAACCCCCCGTTCTTCCCCATCTACTACAATATTTATCGCGACCGCGCCCACAGGTTTACCACTAGCATTAACCGAGCAGACCGCCATTCGGATAACTTCACCTGCAGCTGTCATAGCGTATCCCCCACATTTATTACTCGCTTTAGCACCGAACGAATATTCATAGTGCCCCTCAACCAATGGGCCCCGCTTCTCAGCCCAAACTGTTATGGCACGTTTTAGCGTTTTCATTGTTCGCACTATTCCGGCAAGCGCACTGTTTGAGGTATATGCCTCAGTACGAATCTTATAAGAGGCCTCCTCAAGAGCTTTGGTCGCGGCTATACGATCATGTTTCAGTTTATCGGAAACTTCGGTTATCTTTCCGTCTAGTTCGGTAAGTGCCGCTTCTCTGCTGAGAGAGTCCTCTAAGCGCAGCTCATCATAAGCCTCCGTAATGGTCGCCTGGTGGCCTTCTAGGGCTTTCTCAACACCCAACCGGGCTTCTTTTTGAAATTCGGTTATTTTTTCGTCTAGTTCAGCAACCGCCGCTTCTCTGATGAGAGAGTCCCCTGAGCGCAACACCCTATAAGCCTCCGTAAGGTCCGCCTGGTGGTCTTCTCGGGCTTTCTCAATACCCGTTCGGACCCCCTCAACCCCCAACCGGGCCTCTTTTCGAAATTTGGTTATTTTTTCGTCTAGTTCAGTAAGTGCCGCTTCTCTGTTGAGAGAGTCCTCTGAGCGCAACGCCCCATAAGCCTCCGCAATGGCCTCCTTGTGGTCTTCTCGGACCCCCTCAACCCCCGACCTGGTCTCTTTCAGAGAAATTCGGCTATTTTCCCGTCTAGTTCAGTAAGTGTCGATTCTTTGCTGAGAGAGTCCTCTAAGCGCAACGCATTATAAGCCTCCGCAATGGCCTCCGCAAGGTTCACCTGGTGGTCTTCTCGGACTTTATCAATACCCGACCGGGTCTCTTTTCGAAATTTGGTTATTTTTCCGTCTAGTTCGGCAACCGCCGCATCTCTGATGAGAGAGTCCTCTGAGCGCAACACCTCATAGGCCTCCGTAAGGTCCGCCTGGTGGTCTTCTCGGGCTTTCTCAATACCCGACGTGGCCCGTGGCCTCTTTTCGAAATTTGGTTAGGTTGTCTAGTTCGGTAAGTGCCGCATCTCTGATGAGAGAGTCCTCTAAGCGCAACGTATCATAACCCTCAGTAAGGGCCGCCTGGCGGTCTTCTCGGACGTTATCAATATCCGACTGCTCTCTTTTGAAATTTGGTTATTTTCCCGTCTAGTTCGGTAAGTGTCGCTTCACCGATGAGAGAGTCCTCTAAGCGCAACGTATTACAAAGTCGCCCTCTGTCGGGATGAATCCCCCTTCTGTCGGTTCCAAATTCTTTGAATTTGTCACCCAATCGGAAGAACTACCTGGTCCGTATATACTCATAATAAAATTAAATTATAATATTGGGGCACCTATACTCAATTGGAAATTTCGAGAACTACCGAAATCGGGTAATAGTTATTCAACTTTCTCGCTTGATCATCCAGAATAGAGACCGTAAATTCGTGGATGTGTCCCGTTTCCAAAACTTTCATCTCGGGGTGTGGGAAGTCTAAGGTCACCGTATCCCCAAAGAAACAGTCGCTGGCTTGCACGGTTTTCAGTAATGTGCTGGGGGACCCGTCTAACGTGTTGTACGATGTGTTCACTCGATCCAGGTGCACCCTGAGAGATTTCGTGAAGGCGAAGTCCACCGGGTTATCACCGACGTACTCACCCGGGGTAAACACTCCTTTATTTGCGGAGTATGTCTCTCTAAAACCGAGTTAAATACCCAACCCCGGGGAGACCACTACCTTATTAGCAGGGCTGATGGTCATTGTTGCGAGCCCGGTAGCCTTCGATACTGTGAGGTTGATTATACCGTCAATCTCTGAGTTGACAAAATCTTTGAGCTGTCTTATTCCCCACAGTCCGTGAGGCAGCTTTACACCGAATTGTTGTTCATCCTTCACATAGTAAAACCCTTCACTCTTTCCCACATTCTGCCATCCAACCGTGAACGTGATTGATCTGAGGCCCACCCGGCGTTGTCCGCAGCAGTTGTATATTAACTTTTGAAGTTCACAACTCCCTTTTTGAACATTAGTGATAGTAGCAAACATAATAATATCTTTCAATGGATACCAAAGCATTTAGCTTTAATTCTAATGCAAAGTACGCGGTCGGTGGTAAATACAAGCAAAAAGACGTTGTTAACCACCTTGTACACCCAACCGTAACGGTTAGACCGGAAAGTGGCTTTGCCACCAATTTCCCTAACATCTTTGAACAATATAGACTGCCCAAGATTGCTACGATGGAGGCGGTAAACTGGTGGAAAGCAACACCGATGCAGTTTTGGCAGAACCAAATCAATTTCGCTGTATGGTGCGCAACAGCCGGGTGTGGAGTTTCACATAAAGACCATCTGACATCCAAGAATGTCATGCTCCGAAGTGTCTACAACTTTCACGCGTATTATACTATTAGGAGGATTCTCAAAGAACTAGGTATTTCAGTACCTCAAGACGACGCCTGGGATCCCATTTCCAACGCATACGACCGTATGGCGTTTGAAAGACTGTGTAACGAATTTAACGTTTCAAAAGACGCGGACTGGAGACAGAAAGCATTTCCTACCAGCACCGGCCTCGGGGACGTTCTCATTCGGGGCCAGTCCGGGAATTGGACGCAGACTGATTTTAGACACGATCACTCCGGTGACATCATCGTCAGTCGGAACGCCGGGAATTTTGACCCCGCGACTATGACTTTCGGGCCGGAAGTGTCTGGAGGTCGGCACTGTGGCGTGTTTTCTTGTAAAATGTTACCTCCGAAACGGGCTCACATCGATTACATACAGCAGGCTGCTGAGGTTCAGAACGCGTGGGGTACATTTATGTTAGATAAGGGTCTAGGGTTCACGCAGGCCGGGGCCGTTACTCGCGTAAACGACTCCATTCGCACGTACGTCTGGGCCATCTCGGCGCACAGAAGCAAACTCGCAGTTCTATACTGGGCACGGGAACAGCGTTTGATGCACAAAAACAATTCTTGGCACTTGTAGAGGACGCCATCTCAGCTAGGGTGGACCTGGAGAAGGCTATCCAGAATTATCAAGACGTTTTGCAGAATGCCAGCACTCCAGTAGACTATGTATTTGGAATAGGTCTTTATATGGCGCCGAGCAATATGATACTACGAGACGACCCGGTTGACGGTTACAATAATCAGATCGTAATCGCCACCGCCAATCAAAAATCGGCCACAACGGTAACGTGAACACGGATATCATCAAGCGCACCCCCAACATGATCGGGTTCAACAGTGTTGAGGTTGTAAGTGGAACCGATTTCATAAAACGCCCAAAACACAAAATGGATACACCTCCCTCAACACAATCGAACCCAGTACGCCCAATTCGTAAATTGGATGCACCATCGAGTTCCCCAAATCCAATCATCAACAATGTTGGAACACCAATCGAGATTGGAAGCACAACACACGAGGAGGAGAAATTAGGGCTCGTCGTCGCCCTCGTGGCGATCGGATTATTTACGCTTTGGTTTTAGGAACTCTCTGGCGAAGAATAGTAGGAGACCGGCGATTGCCACGATTAAAGCCCAGGTATTTTTGGCTAGCCATCCGGCCGTTTTTGATAATATAGATAGCAAGTAAGAAAAGATAAATCCGATCAGTCCAGGTAGTGCGGCAGCCGCCTTTTCGGCTAATTTAGCCAGGAGACTGGCGAGGGCTTTTAGTTGTTTTTTTACCCACTCCTTGGCTCCGCCGGATGGTGCGGGTGGTGGTGTGGGTGTTGGCGCGGGTGGTGGCGCCGCACCACCAGTGAAAGCTAGAACTATGGTCGATATAGTCATGCTGATAGCAACGAGGATGCTTGCTATCGTGACACCCTGCTCTCTGAACAGAGTGCGAAGACGCTCACCGAGTGTCGTCTCCTCGTGCAGGACCCTCGAGATTGTTTCGCGGATCCGACTTATTTGGGTGCGGAGAGCCTCACGGTTAGTCGATGCAGCCATCCAAGCGAGCTTCTCTTTCGTCCCGCAACGACCGCAGGAGTTTGTTGATCCGCTCGGTAGATTCTCTATCGTCACCCGCTTCCTCCAATTTTCTTTTTCTTCTAGCGCGATTATGTATATCCAGCGACGAGAGTTTGGCGAGGTTAAGGACCAGTTCGCCCCGGACCGTTTGCATAACCTTATCGAGGCCCCGGAGTTCGCGAAGAGGTAACGGTGGGTCATCGTTGGGTATTTCGTTTTCGCTGAACGTGGTCTCCATCGTGTTAATAGCGTTGGTGGCTACTCGAGGGACCTCGCTGAGCTCGACCGTTTCTATCGCGGAGGCCGTTTTCGCCATCGTTTCGTCGGTAGACTGTAGGGCCTCTACAGCGCGGGGCGGCATAATTGTTTTACCCCTCTTCCAATCTGGGAATCCGAGTTCGTTCCTTATGAGTTGGCCACCGCCCGGGTTTCCTGCAATGGTGCTCAGTGCTAGGGGTTTACCGGTCATCGTGTTGTTGACGATCGGGAGATTTGATGCTGCTTTTAGTCGCAATCTACCGTTCAGATCAAATTTGAACTTGGAGTAGTCGCGACCGACAGATGGGACCAGACCTTTTTCTGACAAACTGTTGTAGTAGTCGTTTACAGCTCCCTCGAGTAATTCCCGACTTTGACTAGTAGTAGCGCCACCTAATTCCCCCGATTGCGATTGGATTGGAACTGGAGTATCTATGAAGGTCGTATCGTTATAGTTATCGATGTCACCATCTATGTCATAATCATCCTCATCCTCATCGACGTAATCGTCTCTGCCGATTTTATTCGTGTTAATATCGTAATCATCCATCTAATTTTCTTAAAATTAATTATGTATTAAAGACAAAACCATACGGGTTTAATATAGTTTCACTAAATTATGTCTTCGAGTCAATACGGTCGCAAACTCAATCCATACCGCAGACTGCGTGAGCCCCACGGGGCAAAAGGCGTGAGACAGAGTGTCGTTATTACGAACAACCCATCGACGATCGACCAGAACCAGCAGCTCTTGGTCCGCTTCCCCAACCTCGGAGCTAACGACGTCATTGTGCCGGGGACTGTTCGCCTCGCTTTCACTATTTCGCTGACGTCGACGGACGAGGACCGAACCGTCGTTCAGAACCTGGGTCGCGCCATAGTCAAGAAGACCATGATAAAGATTTCTGGTAATGAGGTGATGTCGATCGATGACAGCGACGTCTACCATTGTTATCAGGACCTATGGATGACGGCGCAAGAGCGCGAAAACGCTGTCTATCAGGGTATTGACACCAGCAAAAATAAGAACGTAACCAAACTTAGAATCGGGGCTGCTAACAAGGCAGATAACAACGCGAGCGACAATGCGGTCGCGGGCGCTTACGGCAACCGCTTCTACATCCCGCTCGACTTTGAGTTGCTGGAGAGTCACATGCCCTACTATCAGAGCGCTTTGGCTGACCGCCTCGAATACGAACTAACGTTCAACGACTACGGCCGAGTTCTCATAGCCAGCGACATGTTAACGACGTATACGATCAATAATGTTTCGCTGGAGTACGACATGGTCACGATGCCCGATCTCGCGCGATTGATCAGAACCCAGTACGCCGGGCGCGTTGCCATACTTTACGACCGAGTTCTTCGCCATCGCAAGATGACGAAAGACAAAGGCGACACATTGTGGAATATTAATGTCAACGTACCCGCCCGCTCGATGAAAGGTATACTGATGTTGTTCGAGGATGCTCGATTCGCGTTCGGTGCTAGAAAAACCGACAAATTCTATAACCCCAAAATCACGAAGGTAGAGGTGACGATCTAGGGAGTACCCTATCAACTCTACAGCGCGGGTCTTCGCGCGCATCAGCAGTGGGACGAAGTAAGAAAGCAGTTTGCTGCCGGCTCTAAGCGCTCTCCGGAGGTTGCAGCAGTTGCCAAAGACCTGCATCTCTCGGCCGTCTCCCTCGCGGAGTTCCTGAATACCAAATACGAGTTATGGTTAGACATGCGAGCCAGCGACGACGACCAAATACACGGCATCGGGTGTGACGATCCAGATAACCAAAGAGTCGGATGGAAATGGGCCATTGAACGTGTACTTATATATAATTACAGACGCACAGCTCAACATCGAAGATGGTCGATACGTATCAGCGATCTACTGATTTTAATAATTCTAAAGAATTAATTAGTACCAATTCACGATTGGAGATGCCCACTCTGCCATAATATGTGGGCAGACAGGATGTGGAAAAACGGTTTTCATCCTAGACTTGCTCGAGGGCTCCTACCGCGATGCCTTTCGTCACACTGTGCGGCACAACGATACTTATCAGCGGCGCCCGTGGATATGGACCGACCCTGAGGTATACGTTATTGACCCTGGTGATAGGCTTCACGATTGGCTGCGTGGTTTATACCAAATATTCCAGGGTGAGCCCACCCTATACGTGATTGACGATTGCTCAGCCAAGGCGGCGATGACCAAAAAGAAGGACATGCTCTCCGAGCTCGCATTTCTGGCCGCCATGCTAGGCAAAGCGTATGGATATCCACTCAAAAGTTACAACGCCGTCCTCAAGGATCTGCGCGAGCAAACGAAATGGGTCGCCCTCTTTCACTGCAAGGAGACCGAGACTCATTCGATGACTGTCTTCGAGAGAATGACGTTATCCCAACGCGCGAGGAGCGCCTGGAGGTTCGACAGATGCTTTCGGAAACTAAGCACGCCAAGCTTGCTGCTAAAGACTGATCAACCAACTGCTTACGAAGTTATCAATTAATTTTATAATTAATTAGCAATTACTTAACGCTCGTTAGTAATTGCCGAGTAAATGCTTAACAATACTTAGCAATTACTGAACAATGCTGAACAAATGCTGAACAATGCTGAACAAATGCTTAACACATGTTGAACAAATGCTGAACAATGGTTAACAATGTTAACAATTTGGTGCTCCGCTGCGAGCTTTGTTGCGAGCATAATGGTGATCATAAGTATCGGGTGGTGCGCTTGGCAATATGTTAAAATGATGAGACTTGTTAGAATAGTTAAATTAATTTTAAGAAAATTAACAATAATGAACTGCGACGAACTTCTCGATCAGCTAATAGAAGAAACCTCAACTCCGACTGCCAACATCCTGAAAGATAATGAAACATCAACTCCGACAGAGCAATCGGAATCAACTCCAACTCCAACGGCGGTTGGTATTGGGTTGAGTGCAACGACTCCGAATGAAAATGAAAATGCGGCGCGACGAGAGCGGCTAGCTGTGATGGTTGCTGGTGGACAATCGGAGCATTATCTCGGTAGGCGTCTCTCAGTTTTTCAGGTGGATAAGATGTCAGATGCGGAGATCGATAAAAAGTATGCGCGATACGAATCTAGGTTAGGTGCGGAGATGACAAAAACTCTTGGATCGGCGGCTATTCATTTGTACGCAACCGCCGTTAGTATACTTCTCCCAATACCAAACACCGCGGGATTGATTGACGATCTAGAGACTGACCCTTTTATAGGTCACACTCTTAGAACAGCCTGCTGCTCAATTTATCACAAGTTTGGAATGTACTTAGCTCCGCTGACAACCGCGTTGACCACGGGTAAAACACTGTCAATTTGGACATATGCCCACGAAACTATAAGCCCTAATATTAATCTCATAAATGATGACACAAGACACACCCACGAGAGTGACGGAACAGCAATCTCCAACAGCGTTGGGGATTGCTCCAACCCAATCGAACCCGATTGCAGCACTTCCAACTCCGATTGATCCTCCAACCGAATCGCGATTGGAGTTGGGGGTTTCACGACATAAAAACCCAAAAAGGCAGGCAGCTGGGAGGGCGGCGGCTGCCACCCGAAAAGTTAAACAAGATAAAATACTCGTCGAGCTTCGAGAGGCTAAACAGTCGTTGCAATCGGGGACGGAGACAGCAAAACGTCTGAAGACAGAGTTGAGTACAACAACACCCCCAATTCACGAATTGGAAGCACACTCAACACCCAATCGAGGTTGGACGAATCCGATTGAACCCCAATTCGTGAATTGGAGTTGGGTTGTTGGTGGTGGTCTGGCAGTTGTTGGTGCCCTGTGCGTGTGGAAATACCCCCTATTACACCAATCCTTATCGAAAAAACAACCAGCCAGTGTTCAGAAGAAAGTTACGAAACACCAATCGCGATTGGATGCGCCATTTAAACATTGATCGCGACCCCTTTTATATGCAATAATTATAATGGCTGAACAAGATGGTAAAATGTTAGTGAATGCACTTTATCACGCCGTGGTGATATCGGGTTTCAGTATCGGGTATGCTCGACTATCAAAGATGACCCTAGGAGGGTCCGCTCCCAATTGGGACTTTACTGTGAGAGGACGTAGGGCTCGCGACCTTAGATGTAGCGGCCGCAGTTTGGACCCGAGATTATCTAGTTAAAGCTGGAATTCTACCAGTTAATATATGGAAATAAATGGCTTCAATCGCAGTAATAGTAGGTGGTGCGCTTGTAAACGCATTGGCGTTCAGCGGTAGCAACTTTATATTCTCTAAAATGAGAAGCTCGAACGTGGATGAGGAGCGTAAGCGTCACGATTTAGCTGTAGAACAACTCAATAGCGCAAAGGAAGCGTGGTCGAAAAAACGAACCGCCCATCTGGACTGGGTCAATGAAGAGCTTCGCCGCGAAAATCACGCCTCACAAACTTTTCAGAACGTTGAAGAAGCCAACCGCTAGTACGCGCTGGCATATCCGCAGAAAAGTCTCGCGCCGCTGGATCGCGAGCCCCAACTTTCAGATTTCTATGTACCGTCAGGGCCCCAAAAAGACCGCGAGATCGCGTTCATCGTCTTGGGAATGGGTGTGGTGGGTATCGTCGGCTACTATATTCAATGGAGATTTTAAATTAATTATTTTAAATAAATTTTTTTATAAATATATATATATATATATAGAACGATGTCAGTTGACGAACTTTATTTTGCTATGATTGATGTAGGCTACACTGCCCTTAAACACCGCATAGCTGGCGCAGGGGGTATGATTCGTCTGGCCAGAGATTCTCTCGAGACGTGGCGCGAGGACGAAAAAGCGGCCACACTTTTCGCAAAGCGGATGTTATATTCCACCACCAATCCTGGGGGATTGGATTTTCCCAAGTTCCTTCAGAACTTAACCCCAATCGCGATTGTATTCAACAACGGTTTGGTTATTATTATCGACGCAGTTACCGGACGATCTGGCGAGGGCATGTTGGAGATTATCCGATATATTAGAATACATCGCATACGATGAACACGCGCAAACTTGATACCAAACTATCGGTTCGCCTAGCGCGCAAGCTAGCGAACACATACTACAGCCCCCTCGGCTACTTGAAGGGACTCGCGGCCATCAAGAACCTCGCGGCGGCGACCAAGGTTTCAGAAAACGCTGTCAAGGAATGGCTCAAGAAGCAGGCCATCTGGCAGATCTATTTACCCGCACCTCACAATATTCCGCGCCCGAAATTCGACGAGCCGGTACCGAACCAAGTTCACCAAGCGGATCTCCTGTTTCTCCCTCACGATCGCGTCGGTCGCAAGACGTACAAGTACGCACTGACAATCGTTGACGTAGCGAGTCGTTATAAGGGGCTGAGCCGTTGGCCACTAAAGAGTCTAAGGAGGTGGCCGAGGCTCTCTCCCGAATATATAAGAGGAGTCCTCTCAAATGGCCGAATCTTCTCCAGGTCGATCCCGGCCGCGAGTTCATGGGCGCGGTCTCTCATCTATTGTCTAAGCACGACGTTTCTGTCAGACGCGGCCGCGTCAACATCCACCGGGACCAGGGGATCGTGGAGCGCTTCAATCGAACCCTGGCTGAGAGACTGTTCGGACACCAATACGCTAAAGAACTTGTAGACCCTCATTCGCGATCGACCGAGTGGGTGGCCAGACTGCCCGCCGTGGTCTCCGCACTGACGGAGAGGTGACCAGATTGATAGGTAAGAAGCCTGTAGATGCTATCAAGTTTAAAAGGGTGACGAGCAAGCCCTCTGTCGTCTCGCGCGGGCGACCCGTTGGTTTAGAGGAGCAACGGCTTCCATCGGATATTGACGTCCGGTACCTCTATCAACCGGGAGAGCTCGAAGGTGGCAGCCGCCGCGCGACTGATCCCGTGTGGTCTCTCAATGTATATCATCTAGATCGATCTATTACCAAGCCCGATGAGCCCGTGCTCTACTATTTGGATGATGGGCCATCTCGAGGGTTTGTTCGCGAAGAACTTCTTATGGTGCCTTCTGACACCCAGCTACCCCCGGATCGTCAGAGTCTTTAGATCGCTAATTTTGTTAATTTTTTCAAAATTATTAATTAAATAAATCATTAGAGAGGTTCTGTATGTATTCCGTCTGGTAACACGCGTCTTTTATCGTAGTATGCCGAGAGTCCTATTTTTTGTTGACAGTACGTTTTCATAACGCCGTCTTTCATTATTTTAAATCCTCTATTTTGTGCTACATCTATAATGTGTTTTCCATCTTCTGTAGTTTCACTTAGTACTCGTTTATATCTATCCCAATTTAAATTGTTAGTTCTCTTGGACATTCCTGTCGCAGAGTTTTTATTAATAGAATTAAATTTTTCTACAAAATAACACTTACTAGATAACGCTATCGCCCTATCTCCGCTAAATTCCATTTTCAAAAGTCCGGGCTCTCTTTCGCTCCATTTATCCCAAGCCAACCATTTCTTTTTTTCTTTTTCAAACCCGTCTAGTAAGTTAGGTCTAATCAATTCCTCTATCGTTTTTCCACTAACTCCTATATACATACTATCTGTATCCATCTGTATTAATTCAAAGTCTTCTCTTTTTACGTATTTGTCTAGAAATTCGTAGTAAAATAAAATTCCAACATTCTCAATTTAGCTAGTTGATAAACCGCTATTCCACAATGGAATGGTCTCTTTACCGCACACCTGGGTTTTGTTGAAGATATTTCGTACGCATCTCCTATCTCTTCCAAATCGTCAAAGAATGCAGATCTTAATGCTTTGTCAACACAGGTTTCGTTTTGTGTATATGTCGTATTTAAATGTCTCTCCGTTGCCTCTATCATTTTTCCACAACACGAGTTTCCTAATAATTTCATTATGTCGGCTACTGGTTTCTTATTTGGTTCTACATCACCTGTTCGTCTTGCGGCTGTAACTTCTTTTGCGAACCATTCGAATGGTTTTCCGCTAATATAATCTATAACACGATGAACTCCAGTTATTTCTAGGCCGTGCTTTTAAATACCATTTCAACAGTGGCGCGTACAGCAATACTTTAGTGGCGGTCATAGATCCCACCAATTTTTTTCCATCTCCTCTTGTTCAGCCAGTATCTTTTAAATATTTTAACATGTGTGTGGGAGGGAACTTCATCAACCTCTACTTCTCTGTTTATAAATATTGGGGACATTTCAGAAAACTTATCTTTTAAGTTGTGTGGAACTTCTATACCATCTCCGCAAACCCAAACCAGTCTCCAGATAAAACTCTTTTACAAAACTTTTTAATAAATTTAGGGTTATGTGGGGTATCTATATGGTGTATAGTTTCTCTCCCACACGGCATCTCTTTATTTAACGTAGATAAATATAACGCGTTTGCATCGTACCCCAAAACAGCCTTGCAAGGTTTGGAACCCACTCTAATATTTGAAACACCAGCTTCTGCATATCGTGTAAATACTATTGATGGACCGCCAACTAGAGCGTCCTTCATCATTTCGTATGTTTCTTCTTTTGGTACATATAGAGCATCCTCCGGTATAATCGTATTTGAAGATTTTAATGGTTCCTCTCAATAAATATTGTATAGCTACTCCAAGTAGTGTTACCGCATCTTTTAAAATATCCACACCTCTGTTTATAAAATTCACACATTTTTTCCACCGCTTCTAGGAACGGTGCTACATCTAAATCGTTATAATATTTCAACCAATCTCTGAAAGTTTTCATATTATTTTCTTCGAAAATTCTACGACATTTACTTAATTCTGTTTCATCTATTAACATTTTCCCAGATAGTTTGGAATACCAATTCTCTATATCCGGTAGTCCTGGGTAATCCAGTTTGTCTGGAGAATCGAACCACTCGTAAGGAAAGAAAGATTTCTGTCCTTTGCATTCGTAGGCTTTTATCCAACTATCGTAACTTACACCAGGTCCTAGATAAAGTATTACATCAAGAAATCTAAACTCTGGAGTAAATAGAAATATTGTTGCGTTTGCACGTTTTCCGACCATTACTTTCTTTGTTGTTGATGCCAGTTCGCCTACTAGGTATTTCTTTATTAAGTTTATATCGTACTTACTGCTGTTTAAAACCTATAACCGGTACTTGCTCTATCCACTGTTCGATCTTGGCGATTTGGTTTTTACGTAAATGTTCTGTATTAAACCCATATCTTGACCACACTTCTTCTCTTATAGCTTTTCACCTGACTTTCAAATCTTCTACGAATTTTTCTCTAAGTTTTGCGGGATCTTTATCACAAATATGAGTTACTGTTCCTGAGATATTATCTCCTATACTAACGCTTACCGGAACGTGCTCGGCTTCGTACTCTAGATTATTACCGAGAGTTTCAAATTCTGGGTTGAGATATGCCTCAAAATCGTATACTATCTGATATGGATAAAGAGTAGTGTCGCAACCGATCTTCATGTCTTTACCCGTTCCCGTTTCTTTGAAATTCGCATTCCCACATAACTACTAGGTTGAAAATCTTTGCTTCTTCTAATAAATGTATCTATCTTCTCATAGTGGATGCGCGTTCTTCTTTTCTATGCTTTGCATGAATCTCACACCCGTGCCAGTAATCAGCCGTGATATTGATATACGGTATTGGTTTCCGTACAGTATCCATCTACTGGAGCTCCTAAAACCATCTTTCACCCCCGTGTCCACACTGTTTCGTGGTGAATGTGAATTCCCTCGCGCTTTTCACATAGTACATCCAATCGATCGCCCCATAACTGTTATAACTTTTGGGTAGAACGCTTTCTCGAACGACGAACGCGGGTGGGCGCTCTAAATAATTACCATCACATATTACTTTTGTCTCACCTTTCATACATGTTGGTCCGTGTCTCTTCATATTACTCGCTTTCGTGAATCTCTGCTTGCAATTATCGCAGGCGTAAATTTTAGATAGGTTTTTAAGGTTTTTTATCAGAAATGCGTGATTATTAAACAGTCCTATTGCCATTGGTTTATTACCTATTGCCTTATAGTGTGCTGGTACCTTTTTCAACCACCATACGTTACATTCGGTGGGTTGATATACTTCTATACCGATTTTAAAAAACTCTTCAACCTTTTTCAGATCTGAAAAAGGAATTGGTGAAACCACATTACTACCAAAATATTGCTTACTAAGTTCTTTCGCCTTTTCTGTACATCTGTCGGGTCTTTTATCTGTCATATGCATAGCTAGACACCTGAACAGACAAAGGTCGTCATTATACTTATCTAAACAATACATACCTTTTTTATTCTTCAGCCATTCTGGAAGTTCTCCTCCTGCTGCTTCTTTGGATTGTAGTCCCAAATCTATTCCCCTACTACCCTGTATTAGCTTTACGAAAACCTGTACCCATCTTAAAAACTTCCACTTTGTATTCGGTCTGTCTATTTTATCGGACATTATTCGTGTTTGCTCTTTATCTGACAGCCATTTTTTAACGGTTTTCATTGATGATAGTGGTTCGCTACCGAGATTTTTGTGCATTATTATAGTTACAGGTTTTCCATTTTTAGTTACCTCCATATGTTCTAGCTTGTAAGAATATGAATATCTCAAATAAAAATTGGTTGTTATATAAGGAGCGAGTTTATCGGACATGCGTTCAAACCCGTTAATGTCAATGTTTTTACGAAAGGATAATGTAACTACCCGTCTTCCATTTTCTACCTTTTCCAATGTTTCATCGTTGATTCTGTTACCAACTTCCTCCGCTTTGGATATATCATTAAATGCCCCTCTTTTATAGGCGCGGGTAAACCGCTTCATAAACACCTTATTCTTTGTGGCGTTTATCAGCTTTGTCAACCCCCTAACTCTCAACCGTTTACTATAAGTAATCCCTAGAGATTCGGCTTCTCTTCTCAAACTTTCTATTTCTGCTCTAGTTTCTGGCGTTATCATATTTTCTGTATATACTTTTGTATATATACTTTTGTATAACCTATACAATTTATCTGTTCAATTGGACGCGAAAAATTTACATAATGTTTTTTTTCACGTCCAATTGAACAGATAAATTTCATAGGTTATATACATATATAATGGAGAGTGTGACTTGTTGTAAGACGTTTACGTGTAAAGACTATCTACGAAGGCATCTAGCGAGACGTAGAAAGTTTCCTTGTGTCCCCCCACAATTTCAATGCCCCAGATGCCCTTGTAAATTCGTTAGTGCCCAAACTCTTTGTAGACATAAGCAACTACGCTGTCAGGTGGCTAAAGGTGAACGTGGTAGACTAGAGCTGGTAGAATTAGTTGCTGATCTGCGAAATAAATTAGCTATATCGGAGGAGAAATTATTTTCTCCAAAAATTCATAAATTTGCTGTCGGGAGACAATTTTCCTCGTTAACCAATTTTTGATTTTTAGGGGGTGGTGGGGGTATTATAGAGGGTTATAAATGATATCACGGTAGGTGGTATCATTTTGACTCCCTTACTACTACTGAGACACATAAACCCATGTAAAACGTGCGCAATACATCATGAATAACACATTACAGGCACACATCGGTGGCCGAAGAGCCTTGAATGCGACACAGCCATTCCACGACCAGCCGCGTACGGTCCCAACATTTCATTAGCCGCGTACGGTCCCAACATTTCATTAACCCTTTGAAACCGAAAGCAAACAGTGCAAATCCAGATGAGCACTTTTTGAAAGTAATTTGAGAACAAAAGCACTCCCTTTTCATAAATGGACCAGTCTTAAAATCATTTTGTGACGATTGGATTGGCTGCAAAATTAACATATCAAAATCCAGTCCAGTTACTTAGGTGTGACAGGGTTAAATGAATTACGTGGCATGGCAGTCGAGTGAAACATATCCAGTATCCAACACATGCGGTTATTATTAGCCGATCTATTTATAGATCGGCTATATATTGGTTATCCATTGGTTTGTGAAAAAGTTTGTAACCACCCTTTTCTCCTATATTCGGTAATCTACAAACGCGAAATTTGTTGTATCACTTCCAAACTACATCAACCGGATACTTTTTCATTTTTGGATCGGTGTGAAGTGAGCAGTGAGCAGTGAGCAGTAAGCAGTAAGCTGGCAGTAAGCAGCAGTGAGCAGTGAGGTGTGTTTCACTGCTAGCAGTAAGCAGCAGTGAGCAGTGAGGTGTGTCTCACTGCTAGCAGTAAGCGGTAGTGAGCAGTTATATGCGTCAGGCAAAAAAGTAAACTAAGTACGTGCGTAAACTCTTTAGACCGGACAATGTATGTTTGCGTAACCTCTCTAAACCGGACACCAATGCAAACTAGGTATGTGTGCGGACTCTTTCTAGACCGGTATGTATATGTGCGTAACCTCTCCAAACCGGACACCCCACTGTAAACTAGATGTATGTGCGGAACGCCTCTAATCCGGACAGCACTGTGCGGAACCTCTCTAGACCGAACACCAATGCGAGCTAGGTATATGTGCGCAACCTTTCCAAACCGGACACCACTGCACGTTAGGTATGTGTGCGGAACCTCTCTAGACGGGACACTACTGCAAGCTAGGTATGTGTGTGAAACCTATCTAGACCGGACACCACTGTAAACAACGTATATGTGCGGAACCTCTCTGCACGGGATATCACTGTAAAGTAGGTATGTTTGCGGAACATCTGTAGACGGGACACCACTGTAAGCTAAGTACATGTGTGGAACCTCTCTAAACCGCACACAACTGTAAACTAGGCATGTGTGCGGAACCTCTATAGACCGGACATAACTGTAAGCTACATGTAGGTATATGTGCGAAACCTCTCTGAATGGGATAGTTGTGTAAACTATGTATGTTTTCGGAACCTCTGTAGACCGGACACCAATGTAAGCTTTAAAACGGACACCACTATAAACTAGGTATGTGTGCGGAACCTCTCTTAGACCGGACACCACTGTAAACTACGTGTATGTGCGGAACCTCTCTAAACCGGACAGCACTGTAAAGTAAGTTTGTGTGCTGAACCTCTGTAGATCGGACATCACTGCAAACTAGTTTTGTGTGCGAAACCTCTCTTAGACCGGACACCACTGTAAACTACGTGTATGTGCGTAACCTCTCTAAACCTGACACCAAAGTCAACTAGGTATGTGTGCTGGACCTCTAATGACCGGACACCACTGTAAGCTACATGCAGGAATGTGTGCGGAACCTCTCTTAGACCGGACACAACTGCAAGCTATGTATATGTGCTGAACCGGTCTAAACCAGACATCATTGTAAAGTAGGTATGTGTGCGGAACCTCTGTATACCGGACACCACTGCAAACTATAAGTATGTGTGCGGAACCTCTGTATACCGGACACCACTGTAAACTAGGTATGAGTGCGGAACCTCTCTAAATCGGGCATCACTGTAAACTAAGTATGTGTGCGGAACCTCTGTATATCGGACACCACTGTAAACTATGTATGTGTGCGGAAACTCTGTATACGGGACACCACTGTAAACTATGTATGGGTGCGGAACCTCTGTATACGGGACACCACTGTAAACTATGTATGTGTGCGGAACCTCTGTATACCGGACACCACTGTAAACTAGGTATGTGTGCGGAACCTCTGTATACCGGACACCACTGTAAACTAGGTATGAGTGCGGAACCTCTCTAAATCGGGCACCACTGTAAACTAAGTATGTGTGCGGAACCTCTGTATATCGGACACCACTGTAAACTATGTATGTGTGCGGAACCTCTGTATACGGGACACCACTGTAAACTAGGTATGAGTGCGGAACCTCTCTAAATCGGGCACCACTGTAAACTAAGTATGTGTGCGGAACCTCTGTATATCGGACACCACTGTAAACTATGTATGTGTGCGGAACCTCTGTATACGGGACACCACTGTAAACTATGTATGTGTGCGGAACCTCTGTATACGGGACACCACTGTAAACTAGGTATGTGTGCGGAACCTCTGTATATCGGACACCACTGTAAACTATGTATGTGTGCGGAACCTCTGTATACGGGACACCACTGTAAACTATGTATGGGTGCGGAACCTCTGTATACGGGACACCACTGTAAACTAGGTATGTGTGCGGAACCTCTGTATATCGGACACCACTGTAAACTAGGTATGTGTGCGGAACCTCTGTATACCGGACACCACTGTAAACTATGTATGGGTGCGGAACCTCTGTATACCGGACACCACTGTAAACTAGGTATGTGTGCGGAACCTCTGTATACCGGACACCACTGTAAACTATGTATGGGTGCGGAACCTCTGTATACGGGACACCACTGTAAACTATGTATGGGTGCGGAACCTCTGTATACCGGACACCACTGTAAACTAGGTATGTGTGCGGAACCTCTGTATACCGGACACCACTGTAAACTAGGTATGTGTGTGGAACCTCTGTATACCGGACACCACTGTAAACTAGGTATGTGTGTGGAACCTCTGTATACCGGACACCACTGTAAACTAAGTATGTGTGCGGAACCTCTGTATACCGGACACCACTGCAAACTAAGTATGTGTGCGGAACCTCTGTATACCGGACACCACTGCAAACTAAGTATGTGTGCGGAACCTCTGTATATCGGACACCACTGCAAACTAGGTATGAGTGTGGAACCTCTCTAAATGGGACACCACTGTAAACTATGTATGTGTACGGAACCTCTGTATACCGGACACCACTGTATACTATGTATGTGTGCGGAACCTCTCTAAATCGGATACCACTGTAAACTATGTACATTTGTATATGTGCGAAGCTAGGTATGTGCGCGGAACCTCTCTAATTTGGACAGCAATGTGAAAGAGGTATATGTGGTGAACCTCTCTAAACTAGGACACCACTGTAAACTAGGTATGTGTGCAGAGCCTCTCTAAATCGGACACCACTAAAACTATGCATATGTGCGGAACCTCTCTAAATCGGACACCATTGTAAACTAGGTATATGTGCGGAACCCCTCTAAACCGAAACCTGTGTAAAGAGGTATATTTGCGGAACCTCTCTAAACAGGAGGACACAGTATGACGAACCTTACTTATATTTCGAATAAGTAGGTCAATGCCAGGGTGAATGACGCAGGGTTGTTAGGTATGAATGAAAGCACGTTTTGCGAACTTCTGACTAACGTAACAGTACATATAAGACCGTTCGTCCAAATTGATTGACACAGAGGTTAAAGTCACCACGATCAAGGTCACCCGTAGGACACTGGATGGAGTTATCAATGTGATGAAGCTATTGATGACATTCGGTAATGATCCGACTAACGGATGAAGTGTCCAAAATGTAATTTCGTTATAATTTTGTAGTATTTGCTGGGACAACATACGCATGCTAAATATGATGCAGAAAAGGAATATGTAGCGGGATGAATAGAGATCCTCAGAATCGAACATCTCCATTGGCTCCTTTTGACAATACAATATGGTATTCAGAGAAGATATAACACTAATACAATGCTATATCTCTTTATTAATAACACTGTACATGTAGGTTTTTGTTAGTTGGGGTTTAACGGCCTATCAACAGCTAAAGTCATTTAAGGCCGGGTCAATGGGTTTAGTACTAAATCCAATATAATACCTGTACAAGTACATGTACATTTCCAAGTACATGTACATTTCAAAGTACATGTACAAATGGGGTGACAATCCCAATATCAGAACTGAATAACAAAACTATATAGTGAGCCCTGAAATCAGAATAATCCTGATCTGATGCCAGGTCCTCGCCACACCAGAATCACTTGTCCCCTCCCAAAAGTAGTAGGATCAGTAATAATTTTACTACTCTTATAATGGGCAATAACCCAATTCAACTCCTAGGTAACAAAAGAGCCAAAGATAAAAACGTACCTGAGAGCTAAACCAGGCAAATCGTGATTCCTAGAAGGAGGAACCCCTACCGTTAATTTACGCCGTCTCGTTCGTCCGACAACCACCCACTATACATGTAGGTAATCATGTAACATGAACTACATGTATAAATACAATTCTGTATGTGCTAATCTGGACCAGGGTGCATTATTACTCAGGCTTCATAGAATCGTGATATTTGAATTAAATTAACACATCGGCTAAACGCCAAGTGAACATGCTACCACTGATTGGTAAATGCCGTTTAACTGATCAGAGCAAGTTATACGTGTTTTAACTCCGCATTATACCTGTACCAAAGGCAGTGAAAATCAAAAAATCAGAACGTAGTATTTGTCACAAGTCTGTACATTAGTTTGTTTGTTGGTGTGTATGTTTGTTTGTTTGTTGGGGTTTAACGGCCTATCAACAGGTAAGGTCATATAAGGCCGGGTCAATGTGTTTAGTACTAAATCCCTTATATTACCTATACAAGTACATGTACATGTTCAAGTACATGCACATACAAGTACATGTACATGTTCAAGTACATGTACAAAATGGTGGAAAATCCCAACATCAGAACTGAATATTTACAATAACAAAACTATTTATTATATATAAGTATACCAGCCTGACATGGCGTTGTTTACATGCTTTGTTTATATAAACATTGGTGTATAAACAAACATGGAATTCCTGTAGGTATTTCCATGTTTATTATGGCGCGTCGCTATAGTCATGATCGATATATTGCGATTGACAAAACAGTTTCTCATACTGGAGCAGTGGGTAAACTGGCGGCCAACGGTGGCACTTGATTTTAATTTTGCACTGCATGCGTTCGATCCTCACTTTGGCCATATATTTTTTTTTTAAATATTGTTTTTATGTTTTCTTTTTCTTTTTAATGAATCTTTATTACATGTAGCAACAATTGACATGGTAATTATGAACCACATGCATCCACGTTTATTTATTTATTAGTTTATTATCTGAAGTTAGAGGTTTATTTTCGTCATGGTGTTCTCCGTAACATATTTGCATTTGTAGTGAGTCGAGCTGGACTTTCACAATAACACACGAATGTGCAGAATGCATTTCACAATGATTAGGTTCAAAGTGAAGTGTTTTATAATGTTGTGTAAAAGTAAATGCACGACTGTTTCGGGATGTGTGCGTTACCTCTGGCGCCAAAATAGTAAAAGCGAGAGAAAAATGTATTCCTTTGGCAGGATTCGAACTCACGACCGTCCGATCACCAAACAGCAGATCTACCCACTAGAGCACTAAACGATGTTACTATTATTGGCAATTCTATCGAATGTTAATGCATTTGCGCTGGTATACAAATACCATGTCTCAACATATGACGTAAACTATTTAAAAATAGCACGTGTTTACAATAATATTTACAACTAGAGCAGCTGAAGCTGCATCAACGGTTTGAGGCTTGATGTACTGACAAACGTACACTGGCAAAGTGATTAGAAGACATTGCCAATGACGAAAACATATGAAACTAAAAAAAAATTGATGCAATTCCAATGAAATTGAAAAAATAAAGTTTTGTATTTTCAGAATCGCTTGACTATCCTAAGCATTTTTCATTATATAACGTTCTACGAATGTGTACCGTTAACCCCCTAGTCTGACATTGAAGTTGAGACGATTTCTAAAGCACTCACAGCATGTCAGTTCGTATATAAAATGAAATTGTTTAAGTTCGAGTCCAAATCTAAATCTCCACGTAACTCGTTCCATTTGGTGATTTGGTCGCCAATATTAACCACTATATCTCTCTCTCTGTACTGCCTGTCCCTCAGACATTTCGCCTTTTTTTTTGGCCGACGCCGTTTCATACAATTTCCGTCCTGGACGTTTCGACATGTTGATATTCTTGTTTACATATTGGGAAGCCGACTGGCGCGCGTAGTATACTGCGCATGCGCACCGCAAGCCGTGATGTGAAAGTCGTCGTCCACGCACATTATCAAAATAGACTGTTACCGCCGCGCGTCGCTAACAGTAAATTGATAATTAATAAATGATTATATTTGTATAGCGGGCACTCGTAATGTTTAGAACTGGTGGAATAGTGACATAATTATACACTTATTTAATTCCTATAAAGAACATTTTGTGCCTACTGCGTGGGCATGTACCTTTAACAAACGCTGGTCAGTGGTCGCATAGAGTTAACACGCGAAGTGTGCCATCCAACTCTAGACAGTGACCTCATGAACTTAACACGTTGCTAAGATCAAAGGATTTAGCCGCAGCCACAGGCATTCGGCCTGTTTCGGCTTTCATCGGTATAATTATCATGATTATGTTGAACAACAAAGAAAATAAACTAGAGCAGCTGAAGCTGCATCAACGGTTTGAGGCTTGATGTACTGACAAACGTACACTGGCAAAGTGATTAGAAGACATTGCCAATGACGAAAACATATGAAACTCCAAAAAATTGATGCAATTCCAATGAAATTGAAAAAATAAAGTTTTGTATTTTCAGAATCGCTTGACTATCCTAAGCATTTTTCATTATATAACGTTCTACGAAATGTGTACCGTTAACCCCCTAGTCTGACATTGAAGTTGGAGACGATTCTAAAGCACTCACAGCATGTCAGTTCGTATATAAAACCAGTGTCTGATACAGCCCACCATACCTGTCTGGCCTCCACCTCGAAGTTTGTCAGCTGTACACACTGTTCTAGGCGGCTAAGTTTATATGCTCGTTCTCAAACTTCAAATGCATGTAGCTCGCGCATTTGAGCAGATAGCTAAAAACTACCAGCGAATCGGAGATAGAGAATTTTATTGGCTTTTTAATGCAAAAAAAATATTTGAAATCGGTTGAATAATAAGGAAGTTATGACCATTTCAATTTTTTTTAAAAACTTCAAATGCCTACAACTCTCTCATTTGGGCAGATAGCCAAAAACTACCAGTGAAACGGAGATAGAGAATTTTGTTGGCTTTTTAATGCAAAAAAATATTTGAAATCGGTTAGATAATAAAAAAGTTATGACCATTTCAAATTTAAAAAATTGAAAAAAAAACGTCCAAGTTTGAAAGATAATAGAATCAGAACTATTCAAGCCATTGCTCTGAAAAATATCATCTTCTGTGCGGATGAATGTCCCGCGTGACGCTGTCAAAAAATTATGTTGCTGAGATTACTGTACAAATTGGAAACTGTTTTCAAAGACCACCCGTTAAAATAAAATAAAAATCTGAAATTGTTGATTTTTTTCATTTTTCTCAATTCCACATGTCTATAGCTCTCTCATTTGAGCAGATAGCCAAACATTGTCAGTGAAGCGAAGATAGAGAATTCTCGCAGCTTTACAATTCAAAAAGAATTTTTGAAATCGGTTGGAAAATAAGGAAGTTATAGGGAATTATCAAAGGATTTAGCCGCAGCCACAGGCATTCGGCCTGTTTCGGCTTTCATCGGTATAATTATCATGATTATGTTGAACAACAAAGAAAACTAGAGCAGCTGAAGCTGCATCAACGGTTTGAGGCTTGATGTACTGACAAACGTACACTGGCAAAGTGATTAGAAGACATTGCCAATGACGAAAACATATGAAACTCAAAAAAAATGATGCAATTCCAATGAAATTGAAAAAATAAATGTTTTGTATTTTCAGAATCGCTTGAACTATCCTAAGCATTTTTCATTATATAACGTTCTACGAAATGTGTACCGTTAAACCCCCTAGTCTGACATTGAAATTGAGACGATTCTAAAGCACTCACAGCATGTCAGTTCGTATATAAAATGAAAATTGTTTAAGTTCGAGTCCAAATCTAAATCTCCACGTAACTCGTTCCATTTGGTGATTTGGTCGCCAATATTAACCACTATATCTCTCTCTCTGTACTGCCTGTCCCTCAGATATTTCGCCTTTTTTTTGGCCGACGCCGTTTCATACAATTTCCGTCCTGGACGTTTCGACATGTTGATATTCTTGTTTACATATTGGGAAGCCGACTGGCGCGCGTAGTATACTGAAGATCAAAGGATTTAGCCGCAGCCACAGGCATTCGGCCTGTTTCGGCTTTCATCGGTATAATTATCATGATTATGTTGAACAACAAAGAAAACTAGAGCAGCTGAAGCTGCATCAACGGTTTGAGGCTTGATGTACTGACAAACGTACACTGGCAAAGTGATTAGAAGACATTGCCAATGACGAAAACATATGAAACTCAAAAAATTTGATGCAATTCCAATGAAATTGAAAAAATAAAGTTTTGTATTTTCAGAATCGCTTGACTATCCTAAGCATTTTTCATTATATAACGTTCTACGAAATGTGTACCGTTAACCCCCTAGTCTGACATTGAAGTTGAGACGATTCTAAAGCACTCACAGCATGTCAGTTCGTATATAAAATCAAAGTACTGAAAGTACTGAACATAGGGTACTACAAGATTAAACTAGATTGATTGCTTGATTGATTGCTGGTGTTACAGTTTCATTAACCCTTAAAGGTACATGCCCACTCAGTAAGTACAAAATGTTCTTTACATCAGAGACATCATCTGAGACATTTCCTGGCAAAATAAACATTCATGCGCCATTATCCCACGTACTGATTGGCATTATTATACATGTTATATCAGACGTAAATTTACACACTGATATGAGGGGCGATAACCGTGTTTGCTTAAAATGTTAACGGACATTACTCTTTAATCTCTGTATTTATTTTATGATGTGCAATGATCATACTTTAAAATCTGTCGAAAATATTATTTTTTCAGGTGACGCATTTCTTTAGTATAAATAATTAAAACATATCATGCCTCATTTGCATATGAACATAGCCTGATACCACCGCGCGTGTCACTATCAGTAAAATAAATATTACTAAATGATTATATCTGTATAGCGGGCACTTGTAACGTTTAGAAACTTGTTAGATTTTGTTTGTCGTATTTCAGTACTTGCAGTGTTATACTGTCATTAATGTGTTCCCTGACTGTAAGTTATCACCTTAAATACTGACTTATTGACCCCCTTCCATGAACGTAGAATTGACACTCATGTTGGCGTGTATTGGCCACCATAGACAAATGTCAATCAGGCCGAATTCAGGAATGTCACTAAAATCCACTGTAGATCCATCGATAGAGAGAGAGAATGAGGATTAAACATCAGTTAGACCTACACGTGCGAGTTTTGTTTCGCACAGGTGTCGGGTGAGTTTAAAAATAGGCTGTCGGAAGTCAAACTTGATGTAGTTTGTGTGTTAAAACGCGTCGCTTGTTTCGGAGAGTATTCGGAGGGGAGTTAACTCTGTTACTAAATTTAGCGATGACCGCACGATTTGTGCTGCAAATGGGGGCAAATCACGCGCAACAAAATAATCCGATGTATTTTTGTACGTAGAACAACCGTTGTTGATATTGTGCAGTGCAAGTTTTTCATAATATTATTTTCAATTAGTGGTTGCGTATGCCAGTTAAACGTTAGTAACACAATGCATTTTGTTGTTATGGTTATTCCAAGATATCACTACGGACGTGCCCATCGAGGGGATCTGGGGCGTGGCTAACTGTCCGACGCGATTCTAAGTTGTCAATCACAGGCGTCCGCACCACGGGGGTCGTGGGCGGCCAAATGATCCCGCTCGATCGCAATACATACGGATACACATGTACCCTATGTAACCAGTGTCTGATACAGCCCACCATACCTGTCTGGCCTCCACCTCGAAGTTTGTCAGCTGTACACACTGTTCTAGGCGGCTAAGTTTATATGCTCGTTCTCAAACTTCAAATGCATGTAGCTCGCGCATTTGAGCAGATAGCTAAAAACTACCAGCGAACCGGAGATAGAGAATTTTATTGGCTTTTTAATGCAAAAAAAATATTTGAAATCGGTTGAATAATAAGGAAGTTATGACCATTTCAATTTTTTTTTAAAAACTTCAAATGCCTACAACTCTCTCATTTGGGCAGATAGCCAAAAACTACCAGCGAAACGGAGATAGAGAATTTTGTTGGCTTTTTAATGCAAAAAAATATTGAAATCGGTTAGATAATAAAAAAAGTTATGACCATTTCAAATTTGAAAAATTGAAAAAAAACGTCCAAGTTTGAAAGACAATAGAATCAGAACTATTCAAGCCATTGCTCTGAAAAATATCATCTTCTGTGCGGATGAATGTCCCGCGTGACGCTGTCAAAAAATATGTTGCTGAGATTAATGTACAAATTGGAAACTGTTTTCAAAGACCACCCGTTAAAATAAAATAAAAATCTGAAATTGTTGATTTTTTTCATTTTTCTCAATTTCACATGTCTATAGCTCTCTCATTTGAGCAGATAGCCAAACATTGTCAGCGAAGCGAAGATAGAGAATTCTCGCAGCTTTACAATTCAAAAAGAATGTTTGAAATCGGTTGGAAAATAAGGAAGTTATAGGGAATTATATGATATATGACGTCACTTCCGGTTTTCGTAAAAAGTGACGTCATGAGAATTCTGAAAATTGCGTTATTCTCGTCTCACTGTTGATGCGAATCGGTATACAAAATTTGAAGTCGATCCGACCAGCGGTTTGGGCTGTAGACTGAAGGGCTGAATAATAATAAAAACCAACGAATACAATAGGTTTTCGGCGCAGCGGAAAGCCGCCTCAAACCTAACTAGAGCAGCTGAAGCTGCATCAACGGTTTGAGGCTTGATGTACTGACAAACGTACACTGGCAAAGTGATTAGAAGACATTGCCAATGACGAAAACATATGAAACTCAAAAAAAAATTGATGCAATTCCAATGAAAATTGAAAAAATAAAGTTTTGTATTTTCAGAATCGCTTGACTATCCTAAGCATTTTTCATTATATAACGTTCTACGAAATGTGTACCGTTAACCCCCTAGTCTGACATTGCAGTTGAGACGATTCTAAAGCACTCACAGCATGTCAGTTCGTATATAAAACAGTGTCTGATACAGCCCACCATACCTGTCTGGCCTCCACCTCGAAGTTTGTCAGCTGTACACACTGTTCTAGGCGGCTAAGTTTATATGCTCGTTCTCAAACTTCAAATGCATGTAGCTCGCGCATTTGAGCAGATAGCTAAAAACTACCAGCGAATCGGAGATAGAGAATTTTATTGGCTTTTTAATGCAAATAAAATATTTGAAATCGGTTGAATAATAAGGAAGTTATGACCATTTCAATTTTTTTTAAAAACTTCAAATGCCTACAACTCTCTCATTTGGGCAGATAGCCAAAAACTACCAGTGAAACGGAGATAGAGAATTTTGTTGGCTTTTTAATGCAAAAAAAATATTTGAAATCGGTTAGATAATAAAAAAGTTATGACCATTTCAAATTTGAAAAATGCATTCGGCCTGTTTCGGCTTTCATCGGTATAATTATCATGATTATGTTGAACAACAAAGAAAATAAAAAAATGAAAGAACCAAACTTCAAATGCCTACAACTCTCTCATTTGGGCAGATAGCCAAAAACTACCAGCGAAGCGGAGATAGAGAATTTTGTTGGCTTTTTAATGCAAAAAAAATATTTGAAATCGGTTAGATAATAACAAAGTTATGAACATTTAAAATTTGAAAAATTGAAAAAATTGAAAAAAAAATGTAGCTCGCGCATTTGAGCAGATAGCTAAAACTACCAGTGAATCGGAGATAGAGAATTTTATTGGCTTTTTAATGCAAAAAAAATATTTGAAATCGGTTGAATAATAAGGAAGTTATGACCATTTCAATTTTTTTTAAAAACTTCAAATGCCTACAACTCTCTCATTTGGGCAGATAGCCAAAAACTACCAGGGAAACGGAGATAGAGAATTTTGTTGGCTTTTTAATGCAAAAAAAATATTTGAAATCGGTTAGATAATAAAAAAGTTATGACCATTTCAAATTTGAAAAATTGAAAAAAAACGTCCAAGTTTGAAAGACAATAGAATCAGAACTATTCAAGCCATTGCTCTGAAAAATATCATCTTCTGTGCGGATGAATGTCCCGCGTGACGCTGTCAAAAAATTATGTTGCTGAGATTACTGTACAAATTGGAAACTGTTTTCAAAGACCACCCGTTAAAATAAAATAAAAATCTGAAATTGTTGATTTTTTTCATTTTTCTCAATTTCACATGTCTATAGCTCTCTCATTTGAGCAGATAGCCAAACATTGTCACCAAAGCGAAGATAGAGAATTCTCGCAGCTTTACAATTCAAAAAGAATTTTTGAAATCGGTTGGAAAATAAGGAAGTTATAGGGAATTATATGATATATGACGTCACTTCCGGTTTCGTAGAAAGTGACGTCATGAGAATTCTGAAAATTGCGTTATTCTCGTCTCACTGTTGATGCGAATCGGTATACAAAATTTGAAGTCGATCCGACCAGCGGTTTGGGCTGTAGACTGAAGGGCTGAATAAAAAAAACCAAAAAAAAACCAACGAATACAATAGGTTTTCGGCGCAGCGGAAAGCCGCCTCAAACCTAATAAAAAAATGAAAGAACCAAACTTCAAATGCCTACAACTCTCTCATTTGGGCAGATAGCCAAAAACTACCAGTGAAGCGGAGATAGAGAATTTTGTTGGCTTTTTAATGGAAAAAAAATATTTGAAATCGGTTAGATAATAACAAAGTTATGAACATTTAAAATTTGAAAAATTGAAAAAAAAAACTTCAAATGCATGTAGCTCTCTCATTTGAGCAGATAGCTAAAAACTACCAGGATGCGGAGATAGAGAATTTTATTGGCTTTTTAATGCAAAAAAAATATTTGAAATCGGTTGAATAATAAGGAAGTTATGACCATTTCAATTTTTTTTAAAAACTTCAAATGCCTACAACTCTCTCATTTGGGCAGATAGCCAAAAACTACCAGCGAAATGGAGATAGAGAATTTTGTTGGCTTTTTAATGCAAAAAAAATATTTGAAATCGGTTAGATAATAAAAAAGTTATGACCATTTCAAATTTGAAAATTGAAAACAAACGTCCAAGTTTGAAAGACAATAGAATCAGAACTATTCAAGCCATTGCTCTGAAAAATATCATCTTCTGTGCGGATGAATGTCCCGCGTGACGCTGTCAAAAAATTATGTTGCTGAGATTAATGTACAAATTGGAAACTGTTTTCAAAGACACCGTTAAAATAAAAATAAAAATCTGAAATTGTTGATTTTTTTCATTTTTCTCAATTTCACATGTCTATAGCTCTCTCATTTGAGCAGATAGCCAAACATTGTCAATGAAACGAAGATAGAGAATTCTCGCAGCTTTACAATTCAAAAAGAATTTTTGAAATCGGTTGGAAAATAAGGAAGTTATAGGGAATTATATGATATATGACGTCACTTCCGGTTTCGTAAAAAGTGACGTCATGAGAATTCTGAAAATTGCGTTATTCTCGTCTCACTGTTAATGCGAATCGGTATACAAAATTTGTAGTCGATCCGACCAGCGGTTTTGGCTGTAGTCTCGACGGCTGAATAAAAAGAAAAAGAAAAAGAAAAAGAAAAAAAAAACCAACGAAAACAAAAGGTTTGAGGAATCAAATTCCTCAAACCTAATAATAACGCGCCAGCTCAAAGCAGTACACCTTTTTTTTTCTACCTACCCATGAAATACATAGTTATACGATGTAAATAAAAGTCATATGTTCTCATCGATGAAATAAACAAGTTCCGGTGAAAATACGACTACTTCCGCTATCTATATTCCTAACGCGCATCTGCAGTGCCGGACAGCAAATAGGCTGCAAATACACATGCATTACCGTATACAGTCTAAAAAACTGCTAATTTCCATGGAGCGGTATATAATAAATAGAATATTCATATTTTTGCAACAAATATGACATATGTTCATCTCGTGGTGTGAAATGTCCATATTTCACACCACTCGATGAACATATATGTCATATTCGTTGCAAGAGTATCAATATCCTCTATATATTCAGCCCTGAAATCAGAATAATCTTGATCTGATTCCAGGTCCTCGCCACACCAGAATCACTTGGCCCCCTCCCAAAAGCAGTAGGATCACTAATAATCTTACTACTTTGTATAATGGGCAATAAGCCAATTCAACTCACAGGTAACAAAAGAGCCAAAGATAAAAATGTACCCGAGGGCCAAACCAGGCAAATCGTGATTCCTATAAGGAGGAACCGATACCGTTAATGTACGCCGTCTCATTCGCCCGACCACCACCCACTCGTGTAGTTCTAGTCACAATGTCACCGTTGCATACAAGGTCATGGTTACATAACACATACTTTTGTCACAATAGGAAAGTTAAATCATAAACGTAGTTAAAGTAGCATTGTCATTGTTAAATGTTACACAATAGCAAAGTGAATTGATACATGAATTTGTCGTCAAAACGTCATTGTTACATAATGCACAATATTGTCACGAGAGCAAAGTGAAATGATAAATGAAGTTGTCGTCACAACGTCATTGTTACATATACACAATATTGTCACGAGAGCAAAGAGAAATACTACATGTAGTTGTGATCACAATGTCATTGGGAAATAATACACACTATTGTCACGAGAGCAAAGGGAAATAATACATGTAGTTGTGATCACAACGTCATTGATACATAATACACAATATTGTCACGAGAGCAAAGTGAAATGTTTCGTTTGTTTGTTTGTTTATTAGTGTTTAACGGCCTATCAACAGCTAAGGTCGTGTAAGGCCGGGCAAACGGGTTCGATCCCGTTTTAACCTGCTGCATTGGGGGAAAATCCCAAAATCAGAACGGAATATTTACATCGAGAACAAATATATTCAGCCCTGAAATTAGAATAACCTGACCTGGTGCCAGGTCCATACCACACCAAGTCACTTGGCCCCTTCCCCCCTAAAATAGGATTACGAACATCGTAATACTCACATAAGGGGTATAACCGGATTCAACTGTCACATACAAAATGCCAAAGACGTATGTGAGGGCCAAACCAGGTCTCCAGTCGGGATTCCGGTAAGGATGAACCCCGATCGTTAAATCACCCATCGCGTGCTCCCACCTGCCACCCACTCAAAGTGAAATGATAAATGAAGTTGTCGTCACAACGTCATTGTTACATATACACAATATTGTCACGAGAGCAAAGGGAAATACTACATGTAGTTGTGATCACACTGTCATTGTTACTTAATACACAATATTGTCACGAGAGCAAAGGGAAATACTACATGTAGTTGTGATCACAATGTCATTGTGACATAATACACAATATGGTCACGAGAGCAAAGGGAAATACTACATGTAGTTGTGATCACAATGTCATTGGGACATAATACACAATATTGTCATGAGAGCAAAGGGAAATACTACATGTAATTGTGATCACAATGTCATTGTGGCATAATACACAATATTGTCACGAGAGCAAAGGGAAATACTACATGTAGTTGTGATCACAATGTCATTGTTACATAATACACAATATTGTCACGAGAGCAAAGGGAAATAATACATGTATTTTTTGTCACAATATCATTGTTACATAATACACAACATTGTCACGAGAGCAAAGGGAAATACTACATGTAGTTGTGATCACAATGTCATTGGGACATAATACACAATATTGTCATGAGAGCAAAGGGAAATACTTCTTGTAGTTGTGATCACAATGTCATTGTGGCATAATACATAATATTGTCACGAGAGCAAAGGGAAATACTACATGTAGTTGTGATCACAATGTCATTGTTACATAATACACAATATTGTCACGGGAGCAAAGGGAAATAATACATGTATTTTTTGTCACAATATCATTGTTACATAATACACAACATTGTGATGAGAGCAAAGGGAAATACTACATGTAGTTGTGATCACAATGTCATTGTTACATAACACACAATATTGTCACGAGAGCAAAGGGAAATACTACATGTAATTGTGATCACAATGTCATTGTTACATACTACACAATATTGTCACGAGTGCAAAGGGAAATACTACATGTAGTTGTGATCACAACGTCATCGTTACTTAATACACAATATTGTCACGAGAGCAAAGGGAAATAATACATGTAGTTTTTGTCACAATATCATTGTTACATAATACACAACATTGTCATGAGAGCAAAGGGAAATACTATATGTAGTTGTGATCACAATGTCATTGTTACATAATACACAATATTGTCAGAGAGCAAAGGGAAATAATACATGTAGTTTTTGTCACCATATCATTGTTACATAATACACAATATTGTCACGAGAGCAAAGGGAAATAATACATGTAGTTTTTGTCACAATATCATTGCTACATAATACACAACATTGTCAGGAGAGCAAAGGGAAATAATACATGTAGTTTTTGTCACAATATCATTGTTACATAATACACAACATTGTCATGAGAGCAAAGGGAAATACTACATGTAGCTGTGATCACAATGTCATTGTTACATAATACACAATATTGTCACGAGAGCAAAGGGAAATACTACATGTAGTTGTGATCACAATGTCATTGTTACTTAATACACAATATTGTCAGGAGAGCAAAGGGAAAGAATACATGTAGTTTTTGTCACAATATCATTGTTACATAATACACAACATTGTCAGGAGAGCAAAGGGAAATACTACATGTAGTTGTGATCACAACGTCATTGTTACTTAATACACAATATTTCATGAGAGCAAAGGGAAATAATACATGTAGTTTTTGTCACAATATCATTGTTACATAATACACAATATTGTCAGGAGAGCAAAGGGAAATACTACATGTAGTTGTGATCACAACGTCATTGTTACATAATACACAACATTGTCATGAGAGCAAAGGGACATACTACATGTAGTTGTGATCAATCATTGTCACATAATACACAATATTGTCACGAGAGCAAAGGGTAATAATACATGTAGTTTTGTCACAATATCATCTTTACATAATACAATATATTACAGCGCTGTATTTTGCGGATGTGAAAAATACCCGACGTTATTGCAAGTTCGTTGCGACTATTTCTACAAGTTGTATCGGGGTTAAAATGCCAGACAGTGTATATATATATATCATGCTGTGTTTACAAATTGCACCAGTTAAAACATGAGAGACATTTCTGGTTTTCTGGATAGACACAATATACCCTCAAGTTACACATCGTAGAGACGATTACGTCTGCACACGACCATTCGCACGTCATAGACGTATTTCATGTCACTTCTATTCAACTGATTTGATTGTATTGCTTTATTGGTGTTTAACGGCCTATGAACAGCTAATCCCAAATCAGAATGGAATATTTACATCTAAAACTACTGTTTTGTTCCACATTTTTCTGCCGAAATACTTTTGGCTAGTAAACACATTTAAAAAATATTTAAACGCAAGTACTTTTTCACCAATAAAAAAGTCACCCTCCCCGTTTTGTTTGTTTGATGAAATTTCATCAAATATTTATTTTATAGGGAACAAACTATTTTACTATCGGAATTTAACATGGGGGAAAAAGGTGTAATCGCTGCCGGAAGAGCAAAAAAAATATGAAAAAATTGGAAATTGACCCCGAAACCTGGCAAGATAGTTTGTAAATGATGTAACAAAGAAAACAAGTTATATTTTGAAAATCTGTCCACAACTAAAACAACGTTTTAACAAAATCTATTTTTAGCACCCAAGTTAATTAGCATAGGAAAATAGTTTGTTCGCAATAAAATCAATATTTGACTGAATTTCAAAAAATACAAAAACTTGTGATGGTGACTTGTTATTGATGAAAAAGTACTTACATTTAAATATTTTTAAGATTGAATGTGCTACTTAATGGCCAAAATATCATCTGCAGCAAAATGTGGAACAGACAGTAGATGGACGGTAAATCACACAAATGCTCCCCGATGACGCCTGGATTGAAATTCAAAGTCCCTGACCCTGGGTATTGGTGTAGTATGCTTATTAATCACAATAAATGGTGATAAATGTGTATATGAAGTTTCACATCATAATCTCAATTGGTAACAGAGATAAATTCTATAAAGGTTTAACGCAATGTTTTGTTTATTAGTCACATTAATAGATACTAATTTGAAATCTTTAACGCAAGTCATTTGATCTTGGGCTCCTGGCCAGCATGGGTAGGGTATACAATGACTATATGGATGGTGATCAATGCGTATATGAAGTTTCAAGTTGATATCCCAAGCGGTCACAGAGATGTAGCAATCTGAAAAAAACTTCAACGTAAGCTTTAACAAAACAAAATTCTAAGGCATTTGACCTTGACTTTGGGCTCCTGGGCAGCAAGTGTATACAATGAAAATATGGATGTTGATCAATGTGTAAATGAAGTTTCAAGTTGATATCCCAAGCAGTCACAGAGATATAGCAATTTGAAAAACGTTAACGTAAAACTTTAACAAAAAGTTTATAGTCATTTGATCTTGACATTGGGCTCCTGGGCAGCATGGGTATGTTAAAAAGGTTATATTTTTATATCGGCATAAAAACACCAAGGTGCACATCTTCAATATGTGTAGAAAACGTGTGTATAGTTTCAGATGGAATGATGTAACGGTTTCAGAGGAGTTGTGTAAACAAACTCCGTACCCTATATAGAAGTGTAGAGCAAATTGTAGAAAACATTGCCAAGCTAAAAAGGATATATTTGTGTTACAAATTTTTTCGGCATAAAAACACCAATGTGCACATCTTCAATATGTGTAGAAGACGTGTGTATAGTTTCAGATCGATTGACTGAACGGTTTCAGTATTGGTGTACACAAACTATGCAGTTTATCTGCCCCCTGCCCGCCCGCCCGCCCGCCCTACGGTAAAACATAATAATATATTGTTTTTTTTAAACAGTCATATACAAATTCGAACAGTTGGCAGCTCAGCGGAAGGCTACATCCGTGGTAAAATATTGCCACAAATACACTCCAAAATCATAGCCTTCCGGATATGCGGAACGTCTACCTGAAAAGACAAATATGGTAATGGTTAAATGGTGAATGTACAATATCAGAAGAAAAGTATGTATATGAAAACATATGTTTCATGTTTCATGGCAGCCTTTAGGGCCCCTATAAGTGATTTTAGTTTGTTTATTGGTCATTAACGGCCTATTAACAGATAAGGTCATGTAAGGCTGGATAAACTGGTCCGATTCCGCTTCAACCTGCTGCATTGGCGGGGGGGGGGGGGGGGGTGGGGGGTGATGTGGGTGGGTGGATCCCAAAATCAGAACAGACTAAATATATTCAGCCCTGAAATTAGAGTAACCCGACCTGGTGCCAGGTCCATACCACACCAAAATCACTTGGCCCCTTCCCTTAAAATAAGATTACGAGTATTCGTAATACTCACATAAGGTGTATAACCAGATTCAACTGTCACATACAAAATGCCAAAGATGTATGCGAGAGCCAAACCGGGTTTTCAGTCGGAATTCCGATACGGATCAACCCTGATCGTTCAATTACCCATCGCATACTCCCACCTACCACCCACTTGAGAAACTCTTACAAAACCTTCCACAAATTAAACGGACGGACAGTCAGAGAGACTGACAGACAGGTCGAAAGCTATAAGGCACCGCCAAATCTCGACGGGGCAGTAATGACGCCACATTGACAACTTCGGAAGGGTTTCACCTAAAGACAATGTCAGCAAAGTTTAGAGACTATAGGCCATTAGTTTGTGAGGATATGTTAAACAAAATACGGACGATGGTGGATGGAACACAATTAGCAGTAACAATAGCTGACATGAGCTTTGCACAGGTGAGCTGAAAAGTAGCGTTACCTGCGTAAATGAAATGTCTATTCCAAAGGCTTCAGCAAGCGCATACTGGCACATGAAAACTCCACAATCAAATGCATTTTCCTGCTTCGGTAAATCCTGTAAAGAAAACAATTGTATCTGATGTATATACCGCTGAAAGCAGTAACATGAAATATTTAGTCATTTGACCTTTACCTGCAGTAGAGTGGGCTATAAAATTCAAATACTGTTAAGTACAAGTGAACTAGATGGCCGCGACCACTTGTTGCCCCGGCCAAGGCATTTGATAGTAGTAAAACATATTTTAATGCAAAAAACGCTTTAAACCGTACACATACGATTGATTATTGAAAATAAATTGTACATAAATTCGAAACAAGAGTGCCGTAAGTCACAAAATACGCCCGTCGAACATGGGCCAGACAGCGAAGATGCAAAAATGTGAAGCTGTCAACAAGGCAAGAAAAATTAATGACAATTTTAAAATCTATATCATTATTTCTTCCTCTGGTTCTGATAAACATGTAGATTAATATAGGTAGGGATGTGTAAAGTAGAATTTATATAGAATTGGATATACAAAGGTATAAAAAATGGCTAAGTTAAAAAAGTGATATTTTTGTTACAAAATATAATTGTCTGCATAAAAACATGCGGTAAAACATAATAAGTGTCGTATAAAAACTTTAATTTAAAACTAATTTGACCTTTACATTTGGCACAGAGGCGGCACGGGCGGGGCGTGGAATAACAATATGGATGATGATAAAACACCCATGTGAAGTTTGAAGTAATCAGTGAAGCGGTTGCAGAAATATACGTAAAAACATTTACAAATATTTACAAATTTTTATAAAATCTTTATGGTAAAACTTCCTTTAAAAGTAATATGACATTGGACACAGGGGCCGCACGGGTTTGGCATAGAATGAAAATATGGATGATGATAATCACACATGTGAAGATTATAGTGAATTGGCAAAGAGATTTCCGAGATATAGTTAAGTTAACGTTAAAGGTATATGCACACGCAGTAAGCACAAAATGTTCTTTATAGGAATTAAATAAGTGTATAATTTTGTCACTATTCCACCAGTTCTAAAGATTCCAAGTGCCCGATATACAGATATAATCATTTAGTAATATTTAGTTTACCGACAGTGATGCGCGGTGGTATCAGGCTATTTTCGTATGCAAATGAGGCATGATATATTTTAATTATTTATACTAATTAAATGCGTCACCTGAAAAAAATAATGTTTTCCACAGATTGTAAAGTATCATCATTGCACATCAACAAATATACAGAGAATAAATTGTAATGTCCGTTAACATTTTAAGAAAACACGGTTATTGCCCCTGATATAAGTGTCGAAATTTTCCGTGTGATATAACATGTATACTAATGCCAATTTGATGTGCAATGATGATACTTTACAATCTGTGGAAAACATTATTTTTTTCAGGTGACGCATTTAATTAGTATAAATAATTAAAATATATCATGCCTCATTTGCATACGAAAATAGCCTGATACCACCGCGCATCATCTCAGATGATGACTCCGATATAAAGAACAGTTTGTGCCTATTGAGTGGGCATGTACCTTTAAGGTTAATTACAAAGTAAGTTGACCTTAACATTGGGCACAAGGGCCGAACTGGTGGGGCGCAGAATGACAATATGGATCATGATAAACTCCCATGCTAAGGCTTTGATAGTATACGTAAAACTTTAACCTCGGACACGCGCACTGACGTACGTAGGCCAATGTGCTGACTATATCGCACTGTCCGCAAGTGGGTGCGACAATGAAGTTCAAGCTATTCCGACGCACAGTAACAGAGATCGTAGGTAGTCAAACAATTTAAAGCAAATCTCCCAGAATACGACAGACAGAATGGTGACTATATTATATATCCAGATATTTGTGGTACATAACAATATATCAAGAGCATATCGAAAGCTTAATAGCTGTGTGTCGCAACCAGGTTCATGCATAACAAGTGTACATTTCTTTGCCAACATAATTTAAACCTGTTATTTATTAACTATATTGGAAGTCAGGTGTTCTAACCCCTCGGCCACAGCCCATCCTCTGCTGTTGCTGAACAGAAATATGTCATGTTAATAACATACCTTACTTGAAGTCTCCAACTTCCAACCAGATGGGCATTCTGATTAATTGTCCAAGAACTTCCTGAAAGTGCAATGCAAATTCATTAACTGCACACTTTCAATTTTGTGTGGATTAAATTTATTCCAAGTGACTGTTTTCAGTTACATATTCTTGGTAATGACAAATTATGTCATTGCTTGGAACAGATATATTGGAACATTTATATTGCCAAAGGAGAATTAATTTAGTAATAACTATCAGTTCGATTGAAATTCAACTTCAGACTACAATCATGTTTAAATCTAGGATATAAAAGAAAATAGTAACTAGAAATTATGTTTGTAAAACATGGATATGCCCTCATGGCATACTGAAGTATAATTAGAGTGTGTGTAAAAAATAAAAGGATTAATTTACACAAATTTGAAAGTCATTTGAGAAAGTCTTACAAACTGTTAGACATAAGAAAGTGGCCAAGTGTTTCAGCACTATTTTGAAGGTCACAAAGGTCAAGGTCATGCAATTGGTGGTGTGATTGCGTCGCGCATTTTCAGATGAATGAACTATCCAAATATTAAAACAATCCTTCAAGTAATATTGAAGATATTACATGATGGAGACTTTTCGAGGTAACAAAATGATGAAGTGTTTCAGCGACATTTCGAATGTGACAACGGTCAAGGTCGTGTTAATGGTGGTGCGAGTGTGTTACAAATGTTCAGGTGATTCAGGTGTCCAAGTATGGAAGCAATCCTTCACGTAATATTGAAGATATTGCATGTTGGAGAAATTAATACAAAATTTTGGACGTAAACGAACACGGACGTACGTCATAATGTGAGTTGGCTATTGATGAAGTTTGGTAATGGTCCGATTAACTGATCAGGATAAATTCTCAACATTAAGACATATAGCCTAAATTGTTTACACAACGGTCATGGTCATGGAAAGTCACTGAATGACACTTGGTTGATAGTCATCAATATAAGGAAGCTATTGATGTTTTTCTTTTAATAATTATCTGACTAACATATATGGATACATTCAAGATTTTTGAAACGATGATGCAGGTCATCAAAATGAAGGTCAATATCACCCGAATTGCATTGGGTGGCTAGCCATCATTATGAGGAAGCTATTGATGAAGTTTGGTCAATGACAATGAGCGATTAGTTATCCGATATGTTTGTTAACGATCCGATTAACGAATAATAAATAGTTGTATGTAAGAAAGTAAGAATGAATGGGTGGGTATCCATCAATATGAAGAAGCTATATATTCAGTTTATGTGAATAAAAATTATTTTGTTTGGTGTTTAACGACCTATCAACAGCTCAGGTCATTGAAGGCCGGCCATTTTTAGAACTTAAGTGCCATTATGGCATCCTTATTTATTTGGTTGGGCACTCAGTAGGCACAACATGTTCTTATATGAATTAAATAAGTGTATAATTGTGTCACTATTCCAACAGTTCTAAAGATTACGAGTCGCTGCTATACAGGTATAATCATTTAGTAATATTTAGTTTACTGATATTGACGCACGTTCGTATCCTGCTATTTCATATGCAAATGAGGCATGGTATTTTTTAATTATTTATACTAATTAAATGCGTCACCTGGAAGAAAATATATTTTTGACAGATTATAAAGTATGATAATTTCACATGAAAATAAATACAGAATTAAATAGTAATGTCCGGTAACATTTTAAGGAAACACGGTTATCGCCCCTGATATCTGTGTGGAAAGTTATGTTTGATATAATATCTATAATAATGCCAATCACTACGTGGGGTAATGGTGAATGAAAGTTTATTTTTCCAGAAAAGTTCTCAGATGATGTGTCTGATATAAATAACAGTTTGTACTTACTGAGTGGGCATGCACCTTTAATGGCTTCATGACCCTCTTATAATGAACACTTCATGGGAATAATATTACAACATGTTAAAGCCAATGAATTATGGTAAGCGGCAATGGTGATGTTTGTTAACGCAAGAATGTGTACCTGACATGTTCTCCACTGCTACTACTAGAATCACTGGAATTTAGTGATGTAATGATGATGTAGTCAGTGTCCAGCACCTATAATAAATATGTGTACATACATTAAAGTAATTTTAATATTAATCAGCATCTGATTAAATTCAGAACTATTTGTTGCTGAAGAGAAGGGACACATTGTGGAGCCCGCCTAGGCATTTGATGGTCGCAGGGTGTATTTTGTTTTAGTTTGAATTAAGGGCTGTGGAGATATAAGGTATGTCAAAGCTTAGAATGAAAATATGGATGATAATAAAGAATTATTTGAAGTAAATCGGAGTAAGTGTTGTGGAGATATAAGGCATGTAAAAACGTTAACACAAATTTCAAAGTAATTTGACCTTGACCTTGGGCATGTGGACCACTTGGGCAGGATATAGAATGAAAATATGGATGCTGAAAAGGAAGTATTGGAAGTTTGAAGTAAATTTGAGTAACAATTGTGGAGATATAAGGTATGTAAAAACTTTTACGCATATTTTATAATATGCAAAGTTCTAAGTCATTTGACGTTGACATTGGGGCACAGGGGCCACATGAGTGGGACACAGAATGAATATATGGATGCTGACCAATAAGCATATGAAGTTTCAAGCAAATCTGACGTACGGTTACAGAAAGTAGGTATCTGAAAACCGTAACGCAACTTTTGACAAAAAATTCACACAAACTTCTAAGTCATTTGACCTTGCCATTGGGGCACATAAGCCGCATGAGTGGGATACAGCATGAATATATGAATGATGACTAGTAAGCATATGAAGTTTCAAGTCAATGTGACTGCAGAGATATAAGGTCTATTTACAAACTTTAACAAATATTTCGGACGGACGGACGGACGGACGGACGGACGGACGGAGGTTCGAGAAAAATCTAATTTTCATCTCAGCTGTAACAGTCCTGGCAGTAACACCTTCCATACCCGTTTACATGTGCTCCAGTTCCAGCGTTTATGATCGGAAGCTCCGCCCCTAAGTCAATATGGTCAGGGAAACATCAGTCCTGCTACTAATAGTGTATGTTATTATCATTCCTCAAGACGGAGCTGTAAGAACTAGAGCTAGACTGACCATGTATCCCAGACATTCGCGCAGTCTGATAAGGGTCTACACTAGTCACCATGCAGTCAGTGAAACATCAGTCCTGTTTCTAACAGAGAATGTTATTGTCATTCATCAAGACTGGCCTGGAAGACCCAGAGCAAAACGATTTACAAAATTTATTTATTTCCTTCGATAAATCATTTCCAAGTTACATCGCCATGGTTTGGTGTAAATGTCGAAAACATTTTTCTCCTCATCCTCATCTCTTTTGGCTCATGTTAAATTTCGTAGGTTGACTTGATTTGGTTTATTGGTATTTAACGGCCTATCAACAGCTAATGTCATTTAATGCCGGGCCAACAGGATCGATCACGCATTTAAGCAGCTGCATTGGGGGAATCCCTCAGTACGGAATATTATTTACATCGACATTAATCCCTGAAATGAGAACAGTGGAAAACTGTAGGACTAGTTCGATGTATAAGACTAAAGTTTATGGACGGACAGATGGCGGAATGGGTGTGGTAGGGAATGAAAATGTGGATGATAATAAACATGCACATGAAGTTTCAAACCAATTTGTTACACAGTAAAAAAAGGTTATAAGAGAATGGAGAAACGCACACACATTTACTGGACGGACGCATGTTTAAAAGTTGTTTGACCTTGACCTCCTTGGGCATGGCGATAGCATGAGTGGGATGGGGAATGAATATATGGTTGTTAATAAACATGCACATGAAGTTCCAAGCCAATTTGTTATACAGTAAAGAGGTTATAGGAGAATAAAGAAACATGAGGCGGTCATTTTGCCGATTATTTGTTTTATGCCAAGAATTAAACAAATCCCTGGGGTAATGGCGGTGACAATGCTCCCTGACACCCATGTCGTGACGTGGTTCGCCTCTTCTGTTATTTACCTCTGGTTACAACTTACGGCCACGCTGACTGAATGACGACCAGTGCATTCGCGCAGTCTGATCTGGATCTACACGTGTCGCAGATACCATAAGCCACATTTCTTCAGTCACAGCCACAAATTAACAGTATACATTTATTTCTAAAACCTTATTACTGTTAGTCCCTCCAAACTGAAAATGTGAAACTAAATTGTAACGGACTGAATGCATCTGCTAATTGTTGACAACGCAAAATGTCGGTCAATGTATTGGTTCCGTGCTTACTTGCATCCTGTAATTGGTATGGCTAAAACTGATGAACATGAATGGTTTATGAAACGTGTACGAATACATGCAGGTAAATCGGTCACACGGCTGCCTTCTGATTTTACCTTTGACGCAATGTAAATAAAAACAATGGCGACCTACCATTCATCCCCCCAGAGATTTTTCTCGATTTACGGAATGGTGCGAGGGGTTCCGAGTGAGCGTAAACGGTGACGAGTTTTGTGTTTTTATAAAAAATAGCGGTTTAACTCTTATCTATATACAGGTGAGATATATTTAGCTTAAGCTTGTAGATATTTAACAGTCTGCGTCCCATAGAATAGAAAAAACAACAACACATTAGGTGAAGTTGTTCATATATAATATAAGAGAAAACAGATAACCGCTCGACCCTCACCCTACTAAGAACACAGGTTACCGTATCGTACTTAATTGTAACTGGTAAATCCAAGTAACCAAAACAACAAATTGTATTCAATAAAACGCAAAGCAATAAAATGCGTGTACATTTCATTTCCTATCGTTATTTTCATTACACTATTGAGTATTGAGTGGTTTACGCGTGTTTAACAAATAAACAATAATCACGCATGTCTCTTAAACCTGTGCGGTGAAGGATATTGATAAATTTATAAACCGAAAGTTGATATCCGTTTTCAGAAAATAGGCGAATTTGGGTAGTTTATTTACGTTTCAACATGGGGGATTTTCCATGAATGTCCTTGTTTTATGCGACACATTGAAGCAAATGTTACATAAATACAATATTCGGTCTGTTTGAGCGATATAATTTATGGTAAGTTGTCATTATTAATACAATCACAATAATACAGCATACATGATTATGTTTAATCAAACCTGTACACAGTACAGAGACGAGGTACGTGTTTATTTTCTGACATGAACTACCTGAATGTCACAGGGTCAGATATGTTACTTGTAGCTATATGCTATTTAATTTAACATGCGTTCCTATTACTTGTAAAACTTAACACTTTACGCCCCGTGTACGGGGCGCCATGCAGGACAGGTTAATTATGTGTACAAAACCAATTTTGTCCAGACAAAATTGAGTTTTGTAACACTAAAAATCACAAAATCCAATTATGTAAAATTCTGATATACAAAATTCATTTTTGTTATAAAGGATTCAATTTTGTAAGACAGAATTGAGTTTTGTGAACAAAATTCAGTTTTGTGTGACAGAATTCAGTTTTGTCCACAAAAGTCAGTTTTGTCCACAAAAATTAGTTTGCGTAGGATAGTCTATGTCATCTCTACGTTGATTGGTTGAGATCGGTCTTAGTCCATTTTACTAGATGGGGGAGTACACTTGCAGGTTTAAATATTTCAATGCGAAAATATAACCCAATATATCAATATTATACTTCTTTATGGAGAGTTATTTTGGTTTACGTTTAAACAGTAAGAATACATTGCAACACTAAGATACAAAGCAGTAACAAGTGTGTTTCATCCAGCGTTCTCTGAAACTTACTTCTTCAGACGCCATTTTGGATCGCTGATCGGCGACCGTGACCCATTTCTCCAGTCCAGTTTCTGACCAATGGTAGTCCTTCTTACATGCGTGTGCAGAATTGAATTTTGTGACACAGAATTGAATTTTGTTACACAGAATTGAATTTTGTGACACATAATTGAGTTTTGTGGCACAAAAGTGAATTTTGTGACACAGAATTGAGTTTTGTGGCACAAAAGTGAATTTTGTTGACAAAATCTACGGGGCGCCAAGTGGGACATGGTTCAATTTTGTCAACAAAATTCATTTTTGTGCCACAAAATTCAATTCTGTATCACAAAATCACACAAAATTCACTTTTGTGCCACAAAACTCAATTCTGTGTCACAAAAATTCACTTTTGTGCCACAAAATTCAATTCTGTGTAACAAAATTCAATTCAATTCTGTGCCACAATTCAATTCAATGTGCCACGGAATTCAATTCTGTGTCATAAAATTCAATTCTGTGTCACAAAATTCACTTTTGTGCCACAAAATTCAATTCTGTGTAACAAAATTCAATTCTGTCAATTCTGCACACGCATGTAAGAAGGACTACCATTGGTCAGAAACTGCACTGGAGAAATGGATCACGGTCGCCGATCTACACATTCAATGTCGATGATTCATTTCTCATTTTGCCGATGATTCATTTCTCATTCTGCCATTTTGCTTCAAAGATCTCCAAACATTCAAACGTTGACAAACCCATTCGTATTTAAACTCATTTGCGTTATAATTGTACACATAATTCATGTACATGTAGATCTCCCGCGAGTACTGACCTCATTTATTGTGTATCGCAAGGTACATCTGCCCCAGTTAAATCAATAATACACGCGCTGTGACCTGTGTTCTGACTGCTGTCTGTGTTTATAAATAGAATGTGTGTATTGGGCCATTTGAGGAAACCATTTGTAGTATTTGTGTAGATACCATGGATACTAAGATGGTGTATACTGTAAATAATGCATGTAGACACTAGTTGCGAACACGTAACTTCACAACTAGTAGACACAGTCCAATACCATTTGTTTCACAAGGTTAGATCTACTGTTAGAATACGACGTCATCTAATGTCATTTTCGAGCATAAAACGTTACTGATAAATAGAATACCAGGCTAGTGTATTTTAATATCAAGTTTATCAGGCTCGGCTCGGAAACGGTAGGAATTCCTCGGCAAGCCTCGGAATTCCTACGCGTTTCCTAGCCTTGCCTGATAAACTTGATATCAAAATACACTAGCCTGGTATTCTCTATATATGGGCATGCTCTCAGGTCTAGCTATGTCCCGGCTACTTTATGTTTGACCCTGTTTACATAATTGAGGGAAAATTCTGAATATTTTTCTTATTTCTCCTTCAAAGTATATATGCTTATATGGTGTGACCACTCATTTGTAATCATAATATAACAAAATAACTGTCCATAAAGAAATATAATATTGATATTATTGGGTTATATTTTCGCATTGAAATATTTAAACCTGCAAGTGTACTCCACCATCTAGTAAAATGGACTAAGACCGATCTCAACCAATCAACGTAGAGATGACATAGACTATCCTACGCAAACTAATTTTTGTGGACAAAAAATAAATTCTGTCCCACAAAACTGAATTTTCTTCACAAAACTCAATTCTGTCTTACAAAATTGAATCCTTTATAACAAAAATGAATTTTGTATACGAAACGTATGCAGAATTGAATTTTGTGACACAGAATTGAATTTTGTGACACAGAATTGAATTTTTTGAAACAGAATTGACAGAATTGAATTTTGTGACACAGAATTGAATTTTGTGACATAGAATTGAATTTTGTGATTTTTAGTGTTACAAAACTCAATTTTGTACACATAATTAACCTGTCCTGCATGGCGCCCCGTAAAATCAGTACATATTTAATTTTGTTTTGTTTTTGTCAAGTTTATAGGTACAAAAATGAATTTTGTTGACAAAATTGAGCCATGTCCCACTTGGCGCCCCGTACCGTGTATGTCACGTGGATCGTTGCGTATTTCAGTGAATACTGACTGATAACATATTGTTGTATCGGGCATTGACCTGATACAAACATCCGGGTTACAACGAAGTGAAAACTGACGTTCGTTTCGTTGGTCGGATGACGCCACGTGATGTTAGCAAAATGACGTCAGTGTAATGGTGCAACGTAAACAAGTCCGCGTTCTGTCCATAGATAACGAAGTCATCTGTGGTCAATTTCGTGCATTAAATGTTACCTGATAAATAGAACACCAGGCTACTGTCTTTTGATAAGCCTCGGAATTCCTACGCGTTTCCTAGCCTTGCCTGATAAACTTGATATAAAAATACACTAGCCTGGTAATCCCTATGTTCATGTCATCCATGTTGTTGTGTGTCTGTATTTCATGTTTCCACATATGCCATGTGATAGGTCTCGTTATATGTGTGTCTCCTCGACTGTGACGTCATAGCATGTGTACATGTATGTTGATTAGATGTTATCCACGCATGCGTAAAAGTATCATTCTCCGTGCAAGCGCAATATGGAGCTTAATCCAGAATCAAGATGGCGTCCAAGATGGCTGCCATAAATGTATTACACATTAGTGTGACTATAATGAAATATTCACACATATGGTGGCATCATATAACTGAACAATGCATATATTAACGTTTCCAATTAATATGAGTCGCTTAACCTTTCAACTATCCAAGATTGCCAACAAAATAAGTAAAGGTTACATTTTCTTCACAACATATATGAGTTGATTTTTAATTGTCTTGGAGTTACATTTACTATTATTAAAACGTCGATATGTTTAAATTGGAAATAATATAGCGTCCACGATGGCGTCCAAAACTTGAAAACGTTATCCAATATGCATAACAGAAGGCATTATATTATGGCATGTTGAGCCTGCATAGGCTGTTGCTGGTCAGAGGGTGGATTGATAGTCCCAACGTTTAGTGATCGTATCAGGGAGTATATATGTGGTGAGATATACATGTATATAGTACTTAAAACGTCGTTTAATTCAAAATTCATAAACCGTTATTGCATTGTAATTTGACATTAGCCTTGTGTAGGAAGGCCAAATGGAAGGTTTACAGAATGAAAGTATAGATGGTAACAAAAACACGTTTAACGTTTCAAGTTGACGCGACTTAGCGTTGCAGATCTACATATAAGGTATTTGAAAAACGTAAATATTGTGAAAAACGTTTTAACGCAATCTGATATAAGTGATGTACATTTCGGACGGAATCTCCCACGGGCGGACTATATGTCATCATGATCACCGTGTCTCGCTTTCCACGATGGGCTCAACAAACAATTTCTTTAGCATCTGCCTTTCTTCTGGAATTAATTCACATTAACTATACATTTGATAAAGCATATTGTAATACAGTATGTAAGATCGATCTAATTCAATGTGGCCTCCAATTTTACTGGGGAAAAAACACCTGCTAATTTGTGTAATATATTGATCAGTAACAAACTGTGTATGATGTTTCCTTTTACCGTAATTACATTTGCATACGAATACATTGTAGACATAACGTATACATTTCATTTGAAATAAATAATTATTTGTGAGGAAAAATGTGTCGTTTTGCCTGCCAGCCTATATTGGTATGCATGTATGTCTACCTTCCATGTATCAGCTTATATTATGATATTGTCAGATCTTATACTTAAGATATATATATTTGATCCTTACCAGAATCATGATACAGTGTATCCCTGAGTTAGCCTTCATTTACAATTTGGCTTTTCTGGCACGTGAATGTGGAAGCCGGTTATCCAAATTGTACGTGTAGTAATATTAGTGTACTCCGATTATGTTTACGGGCTGATACTAAATGACTCTTGTGCATTGAGGACCTGTCACCAGATCCGGATATTCTAAATTGAGGGCTGAATATATATGACCATAGCTGTTGACAGTCCGTTAAACACAATTAATCGATATATATATCTAGCATTCTAGCGGTCCAAAAACACGAGTTTGATGTTACATAATGTTTATACTTATTTTCATTTCTCTTCGGTGTACCGTAAAGTCATACGTCATATTTATGCATACCGGAACGAGTTGAAACATGTCTCATATGATACCACGGCACAGTATATTGCAAAAATAAAACCCACAACGACACAGTATGAATCGAATCGATTAAATCATCGATCTAGACAATGGATACACATATCGATCATTTTATATGGTTACATGAATATTGTGCATGTGAATACTATGGTGGTGGTATCCATATGCTATACCAGTTTCTGCAGATGTCGAAAAGTGGAATGTCACACAAATTAGAATGTGAATCTTGCATGTATATGTACGTTACCTTTATTGTTGATTTGGTAAATATGGTCATAATGAGTGCAGTATTGTAAAATAAATGGATATTTCAAACTTGATCGAGCAATCATGTTTATTCGCGCGAATGGAACTACCAACTGATAACACAATATATCTGCAGCTATCATCTCACGTATGAAACATTAACTATTATGATGCCCATCTTCCATAAACACATCGATTTAAAAATGATTCATTTACAATTATTATATTTCTAGGTACCATCATTTCTGGGTTAAACTACCGATATAGATCAAAGGTATTTATGATCGATAATTTCAATGTGGTGCTTCGTAACAATAATGCCACTGGTGAATTGTTTTAAAGTTACTGATACTTTAGCTGATTATTCCAATTAATTATGCATTTACAAGCATACGTGTGCATGATAATGCTGCAATGAACTAAGGCTGCCAAGTTGAGACATGTTTCAAGAATAAATAACAATACATTTTTATTTATTTTTCTTCATTTCCCTGTGCTGATTTTCCGTGTATGATGTAAGTTATTTTGCGATATTTCTCAAAATTTGGTGGCCATCTTGAATATCATTTTGCATAATATAATAAATAAAGAAAGCGAAGTCCAAATATCTCCAAATGACTCCAAAGACCAAATTCAGATATTCAGTAATTAGAGTAAATGTTATATATTTTATATACAAATTTACGTCATTTTGCGACATTTCTAGCAATTTGGTGGCTATCTTGAATATCATTTTACATGACATAATATATAAATATATGTATTCAATCTATTGTATAGTTGGAATATCTCCTAATAACCCCAATATTACATTGGAATATAGTTATTCCAAATGTTCCACATGTTTATTCAGTTTAGAGAGTTAAGAGATGTTGGCAGCCATCTTGGACACCATTTTGATTGTATTACATTTCACAATTTGGATTATTATGATTCAGTATGTTTCGGCACATTGTTTTCCTTATTGGTTTAGTGGATTTTGTACTAGTTAGGATATTTATCATTTCGGCGGCCATTTTGGATGACGTCTTGATTCCTGTAGCCTATTTTACCAATATTGCAAAGCATACATTTCAAGCAAAGTATACTTTGAGGGAGAATTTTTTTATGATAAAATTTGTATTATACTGAATTTATTACATTATCACAGTCATTTTGGCTGTGCTAATGTAATAAATTCAGTATAATAATTCTGCATACTTTTAATCATCAAATATATGCAATCGTTAGTTCTATATGAAATTATGCATCTCAGGAAAAATAAATTATTACTCCCTTATTGTTTTCCTTATTGGTTTAGTGGATTTTGTACTAATTAGGATATTTATCATTTCGGCGGACATTTTGGATGCCATCAGGAAAAATAAATGATTACTCCCTCAAAGTATACTTTGCTAGAAAAGTATACTAGAAAAGTATACTTTGCTATGTTGGTGAAATCGGCTACTGGATTAAGGTGAGTTTTGATATGTTATTACTAATGCTATTTTGGTCATTTTCTGAAGAAAAATATCAGCTTTGGCTTATGTTTTTCCGATCTCAACTGTAATACTCTTCGCCTAATCTGTCCCGTGATATGAAAATTATAGGAAGTTCGGACAAAACTGGGGCCCGTTTCACCAAACTTCATACGACTAAGATATTCGTAAGTGCAAACTTAGGATCGTCTTGAAATTTCAATTCATGGATTTACATTTATTGAGCATAGGCTGCAAAAGCGGCCTATGCTCAATCTATGTAAATCCAATAATTGTTTATAAGAAAACATTGTTTATTTGTGAAATTTACCGACTTAATAATTGTGTAATTACGAACTTCTTAGTCGTACGAAGTTTAGTGATACGGGCCCATGGTGTCTCAGTTACAAGGTGTGTGACGGGCGATATGGGTGGATTGGCCTCAACTCCGATGGCAGAGGGCAATAGACATGTGCACAGTATCGATATTATGGACTACAAGGCAATCGCCGCAAAATTCAAGGTACATTGATTGACAGGACCCGCCACGGGTCGCATATTACTGTGTGCAGAACATTACATAACTGGTCATTTAATGACTTTTATTATACCCACTTACATATTGGAGTAAGTGTACCTGGCTCCGCACAGGTCACGGCTTCGCAGACCCTGCCTATCCGTGATTTGACAAATGCTTCGGTGCATTCCTGGCGATAAATGTGCTCTAAAACTAAAACATGATTGCCTTGTCTGTTTTCCATCATTCTATATAAATGGAACGCCAAATCTACATTAACTAAAAAATTAATGCTAGCTTTAAATAATTAGAGCTAACTTTAAATATTTACCGCAAATTGATTTAAAGCTAGCTAGATTTGTTTTGGAGCTAGCTCAAATTCATGTTAAAGAGCTCTTTAATTCATTTAGAGCTCGCTCTAAAACATTTGAAGCCAGCTAGAATTGATTGACAGTTATCTATAATTCATTTGGAGCTAGCTCCAATTCATTTGGAGAGCTCTCTAATTGATTTGGAGCTAGTTCTAAATTATTTGGAGCTATCTCTAATTCATTTCGAACGACCTATAATTCATTTGTAGAGATCTCTAATTCATTTGGAGCTAGCTCTAAATCAAATCGAGCTAGCTAACTCTAAATCAGTTGGATCTAGCTCTAATTAATTAATTTGGATATAGCTCCAATTCATTTGAAGAGCTCTCTAAATCATTTGCAGCTAGCTGTAATTCATGTCAAGCTAGCTCTAAATGATATAGAGAGAGCATGAATTAGCCAGGCTTTTATAGTAGGCATGTTAACTGCACACATTAGGGTTTTAATTCAAATGATGATGTAAATGTCCCCTTTGGTATGGAGGTTCTATCCCCCCCCCCCCCCCCCCCCCCCCCCCCATTACCAATGAAAGTGGTATATCCAAAGACAAACGCTGTATCTCGTACTCAAGATGGCCGGCGGTGGCCATATTGAAATCATGACCGACAACATATATAAGCTTAGTTAAACTTCAATTAAACGTATGGGTGCAATTTCTAGTGTTGTATGCAAGCTTTTAGCTATCATGGAGAAATCAATATAAAACATCGCAGTTGCGTCTCATTTCCAAGATGGCCGCCGTCGGCCATATTTAAAAAAAAGGTTACTGTCAGAAGTACGGATAAAACAGACGACCGTAATGAATGACGAGCACTGTATACAAGCACTGTTCATCAATATATGTATACCGTATAATAATACAATATGCAAATACCAATCACATTAAATCTTGTAAAATATTACAATTAGTTGTATGCTAAATAGTGTAATAGTGTAAAAAGTGTAATAGTGTAGTACTTGCAATACGTATTATCTTATTATATACATGGCATTTTGTCATAATGCATATTCGTGCAATGTTTTATCTATTCAGTATCTGTCTCGTAGAGAAACCCAATGTCTTTGCACATTATTGTCTTCATTGTATCAATGTGTAAGCTCTGTCCGCTGTATGTAGCAATATTACTATTAGTATTGGATAAGTAATGGATGAAACGTATCTCGCTGTAGCTAGACAAATTATAAAAAAAACGTTCAACATTATATCGTGATTTAGGCCAAAGCTTAAGTATTTGCGCATTGAATATTATATATGAATATATATATATTTTGAACGTATATATGCATTATTTCTGTTTCCTTATACGTTATCTACAACACAATTCACTCGAGTGACCATTTAGCAGCGGATATCACATTATCATGCGATATATATGCATGTATATGTCGCTCCAACACCAAATTGCATAAACCTGGTTATTTAAAGAGGCTGACAAAACTGTTTACTACATGCTTGTACGAGGGATGTTCCAAAAATAATGTCATTAGATGTTGTATAACCAAACTGAAAGTATTTGCGATTATTTTATCCTACGAGTCCCTTCAAAATACTGCCCCTTTGACAAAACACACATTTTAAGTATCTCGATCCAGTTTTGAAAACATTTTGCATAGTCCTGAAGAGGTATACCCACTAGACTCTGATAAATGGCTGACCCAAGGGCAGACCTAGAGTTGTATCTCTTTCCAGATAAGTGATATTTCAGTATTGGTAAGTGGAAATAGTCACAGGGAGCCAGGTCCGGAGAGTAAGGTGGATGGGGAAGAACTGTGACCTTTTCTTTCTGCAAAAACTCTTGTCACAATACGTGCCTTGTGAGCTGGAGGCGTACGTATTTTAGACATGTTGTAGGACGACTGCGTTTGTAGTAATTCTTCAAGTTTTTCAGTACGACATTTTTTATAGAACATTCCTGTAACTGTTCTAACCTTTGGGACCGTGGTTTGTATGGCTGGACCATTATTTGTGAAACATATTGCATACAACACCTTCTTAATTGTTCTAGTTCTTTTGGCAATGCTTGGGCGTCTTGCGTTTTTCGTCGCCCAAATTCTGTTTGAGACCTTCCGTTTTGGTTCAAAGTAATGAACCCAGGTCTCATCACCAGTAACTACGTTTTTATTGTATGATGGATATATTTTAAGATTTTTTTTGCCATTGTTAATCGGGCGTTCTTTTGCTCAGATTTCAACAAATGGGGTATCCATCTCGCATTTATCTTTTAACTTTTAGGTGTTTCTTCAAAATTCCATGAACACGTGCTAACCGGGCGAGCAGCATCTTTCAACTGCTTTAATTGCAACTTTAATTGCAAGTTAGCTGAACTTATATATTATCCCCCACATTTTCTAATATGGCCACTGCCGGCTATAATGATTGTTTCCATGAACATTAGAACAATTGCTTGCATGGAACAAATGCAATGAAATAAATTTAACTTTCATTGAAATTTAGTTCAACTTATATGTCATCCAATATTACCCGTTGGCGGCCATCTTGAATATGTGACACGATTTCAATAGTGTGTTAGTCATTCGTCCATGACCATCAGAAACGTGTATACACTGGAAGAAATTTTAGTCATGACTTTAATTTAAAGTTAACCATACACATTGTCCAGTATGACCGCCGGTGGCCATCTTGGATTCGCCATAAGACATTTGAATATTAACTTTAATTGAAATTTAGCTAAACTTACAATTATCGGCCACTGTTTACAAGATGAGATGCAGCGTGTTTATTTGGATACAAAAGTTTATATATTTCCTAAGGTACTTCCATGCCAAAGGGGACCTTTGCATCGGACTTGAAGTCAAAAGTCACTTAGCATGTCTACTATTAGAGCTAGCTCGAATTGATTTAGAGAAAGCTTCAAATGAATTAGAGAGCTCTTCACATGCATTGGAACTAGCTGCAAATGAATGAGAGATAGCACAAAATGAATTACAGATAGCTCCAAATGATTTAGAGCTAGCTCGATTTGATTTAGAGCTAGTTCCAAATGAACTGGAGTTAGCTCCAAATGATTTAGAGAGCTCTGCAAATGTAATAGAACTAGCTGGAAATGAATTAGAGCTAGCAGTAAATCAATTAGAGCAATTTTATAATTATCAGAAACAAGTATACACATAAATTTCGCCTTTGTTTGTATTTTGTTTGTTTGTACATTTGAAAACACATGGAAGTATTTGCATACACGAAACTCTTCCGATCTAACGTATATAATCTAACAATTAAACTTGATTTTCACCATCAATCCATTATATTTTCAAATAATAAAGACATATTAACTATATATTTATTTATCATTATTTAATGTAGATGTCTTCACGATCACAGCCCATTGTTTACATCAGTATGTAAAGTAGTTTTCTGCAAACAAACCTGTCAGCATATACCGTAAACGACATATCCTATAGGCTAAGTTCATTAGCTTACGTTCTTGTATCGTACTATCTGATAAAGTGCTTCTAATTTCTGTTTCCCTTCATTACATACATGCAATATTATATTTGTTGTTCTGTCACGGTTTTCAGACCGTCTCACATCATTATTTAGAAAAGGTCACATCCCGCTTTAAAGTTCGTTAGCTTGTGTTGCAATAATTATACGCAGATATGTTTCACTAGTAATACTTCAGTCACAGGGTATACACCGTGGTTCGCCGTGCGATTGTGGGAGGAAGGGGGGAGGGGGAGGGGGTGTGGGGGGAGGGTAAATACGGTGATCTCGTTTGGTTCTAAGCGGCGAGTTTGAAATTGAATTCGGTCAAATTATATACAATACACATTGTATTGTCGTCATAAGGTTATGTCATTGTAAAAGTGTAGCATTTTTGTTTTATTTCTATCGAGTTGACGGCCATATTGGATTTGGAAAAATGTCCATCCTATTTTTTTTCAAATCTCTAACAAACGAGCCAAAACAAGTGAAAGTTTGCTTTTAACAAACATTGACACACAATTTACATTCTGGTCTACACTACATGTCGTGTGGCACTTGCACGTGGGACCCGAAATCGTACAGCAACCGTACCGTTATCGCAAGTTTACCCTACGACTCCTGTGCGGCGTCCTACTAAGCAGCGCTGTCGCCGTAGTACAAAAGGAAATTCACAAAAATATCACGATGTCACGGTGTCTCACGATGCGGCTACCGCAATGTCATATCAAGGTGCCTGTACGATATGTCTTCGCTGAGTTCCCGATTTTGAAAAAATATATATATAACTCCGCGTTAAAAGTTGCTGATGACCCCTACGATGCCGAAACATCGGCGAAAACGTCACCGATGTCCGTAGGATATCGCCGATTCCCGTAGGTCATCTTAAAAAACACACATCACACGGGCGCCTTATCCACTTACTATATATTTGTGACATGAGGTGTAACTCGAATACCTTATGATTACGTTATGAATTTAATTGTCCTTACATTCAATGTACAAATGATGATTTATGACGTTCATATCCTACCAATAATGTGGCTGTGTGGGGCTTACGTGATGTGTGACCAGTGTAACTCCTGATCAAATATCACACTCATGTAGCCAGACCATGATCTATATTGCGTGCTCAAAGCATGACGGGTGTTTCATTGATGGAATGGAGAACAGTTCAGATCCTAATCAGAATGCGTATGCACATGCTATCTGGACCTACACTGGTCGCAAAATCCATAAGCCCACATTTTTCCAGTCGTCACCACAAATAACCAGTCCTGAATGCAGTGTTTGTGTTTGTTTTATGCTCGTTGGTTTCCGCTTACTTCAGTTTCGGGTCCGTGATTATAAAACAATTCCTGACTACTCAAGATCGATAAATCTTGTCGATAATCATTCAACTAATTTACCATAAAGCGAACTTCCAGGACCATCCATGGTTTTTGTCGCGCCTGCTTTAAATGTCAGAAAGTTTGTACAAGCTTCGTCAAAATGGTATAACTTTAATATTACTTGACGGATTGCTTCAATATGGACACTTGATACATGTGAGCATTTGGAACACACTAATGCCGCCATTAACATTGCCCATTTTTACCTTCACATGTTTGCGGAAACACTTAGCCATTTGTGTTTGCGTCAAAAAATGTGTACAAGCTTTTTCATCAAGGTATAACTTTAATATTACAGGACGGATTGCTTTAATATTTGGACACTTGATATATGTGAGCATTTGGAACACTCTCATGTCGCCATTAACATGAACTTGACCTGTTGTACCTTCACATATTTGCGGAAAAACTGTATGGATGGATTGCTTCAATATTTGGATACTTGATACATGTTAGCATTTGGAACACACTCATGCTGCCAATAACATGACCCTAAACCTTTTTGACCTTCACATGATTGTGGAAACACAGCCATTTATTTATGTGAAAATATTTCTTTAACCTTGACATGTTTCGTGTTTTAAGCATACACTTCTCTGACGGTTTTTGTGATGCTTACTTTAGCACATGCCCATGCCATGATCATGTTACGGTCCAATGCCTCGGCAGGCGCGACACCGCTTCCGTGACGGAATTGTTGTATTATAATTACGTTCGGAATACCTGTATTTATTATATACCTACCCATGAAATACATAGTTATACGATGTAAATAAAAGCCATATGTTCTCATCGATGAAATAAACAACTTCCGGTGAAAATACGACTACTTCCGCTATCTATATTCATAACGCGCACCTGCAGTGCCCGACTGCAAATACACATTCATTACCATATACAGTCTAAAAACAATGCTAATTTCCATGGAGCGGTATATAATAAATAGAATATTCATATTCTTTCAACGAATATGACATATATGTTCATCTCGTGGTGTGACATGTCCATATTTCACTCGTGCCACACGGCACTCGTGAAATATGGACATTTCACACCACTCGATGAACATATATGTCATATTCGTTGCAAAAATATGAATATCCTCTATATACATCCTTAATAACCGTACATGTACTTGTTTTCAGTGTTTCATAGAGATTATGAGTGATCAAGCCAGCGCCACTGATTTAGCCATCAAGTCACAAAATGCAAACATTAAAGCACTGTCAAATGACATACGTAAGTTCCTCTATAGTTGTATGACAGCTTAACATTTAAACCGCTACACACAACAATTGTCGTCTGCTGTTGCTTATATATCTTGCCTCATTTCTCAATAAAAACATGTTTTGACAGCACTTCAGAGTCATTTCCAATGGAAATTATTCTGAAGTGCAGTCGAAGCATGTTGTAAATTATTCTAAAGTGCTGTCAAAGCATGTTTTTGATGATAAAAATGGAAATTAGAAAATAAACAGCAGACGACAAAAAATTAAGATAGCGGTGTAACGGTTAAAAGGGGCATGCACAATATTGTTATATCTACTTCCCACAACATAACATCTCGTTCCCACGTGTTTGCCATCTCGTTCCTACGAAATAGCATCTCGTTCAAACGACATAGCAGATCGTTCCGACGAGATATCATCTCGTTCCCACAAAACAGCATCTTGTTCCCACGAGATAGCATCTCATTCTCATGATATAGCATCTCGTTCGAACGACGTAATCAGCAAATTGGCAGAGCAGATATTACTCCACCGTCTTGCATGATAATGGTGCTACCTTTTGATAGGTTGACTATGTCGTATTACTGATAGATGGGTATCTATTTCTGAACACAATTGGTGAGTCGCCTGAAAAAAGTTTATATTACTGAAAAATAACCAAATTAACCATTGCAACCCGAAAGCCCGCTATAGCAGTTTATGCAAACAGTGCAGATTCAGATCGGCCGGCTCGTAATGAGCCGTCTCATCAGGATCTGCACTTTTTGAAAATAACAAAAAATACGCCCTTTTCATAAATGGACTAGGCTAAAAATCTGTGTGTGATGATTGGATTGGTTGCCAAATTAACATAATCAAAATCCATTCCTGTTACTTAGGGATGAAAGGATTAAATAAATCCATTGACCAACAGCAATAGATTCTCGGCGCGGACGTAATAATAATACATCAGTCACTAGGGGTGAAAGGGTTAACTAAATCCATTGCTCAACAGTTGAGCGCTGTTTCTGCAATAGATAGTTATTAACTAATGTAATATTACTAGGGCACCGCCGATTCTCGGCGGGGACCTAATAATAATACATCAGTTACCAACCATCGATACATTTCGCCCTGTCTGTTCGTCCGTTTATTTGTTTTAAAGGTTTTGTACTATTTTCTAAAATCACCTATTATTTCTGTTTGCCTTCGGCTGACATCTTCATATTGCACACATGCATTACTTAGTAACGATGCATCCTTCCACATCAATACAATTACCCTCGCTACTAATCGTACGTCCGTCCGTCTGTTTATTTATTAGTTTCTCAAATAGGGGCCCCAAGTGTGTCGACAGACCACATTTTTTAGTTTATATTGCTGAAACTAGTATCATCTCTAATGGCAACTTCTATCAACATGTGACATGGTATGACTATTTCAAAACAAAAACAATTTATATATACGTATTATATATTTACAACTGTTTGTGTTTCGCGAAACTGCATAACCAAATCATCTCCGGGACTTCGTTCTCCCAGTGTGATGACAGTATAATCGTTTCGTTGTTGACAGGCAGCATACTGATCATTGAGACACGCCCTGTGATTTTGTACCTTTGGACATCTGCGTAATTTCATGAAATACGTTTACAAAATTTACAACATTTTCCGTACTTGAAATGGCTTCAAAAGTTCACAACAACATTATATTCCGCATGTACTCTGAAAACTTTTTCAACTTTTAACATTATTTATGAAACATTATTTTGTAAACGTATTTAATAAAATTACGCGGATGTCCGAAGGTACAAAATCCCATGGCGTATCTCATATGGCGACTGAATGACGTATGATGCTCTGATCAGACTGCACGGATGCTGGGGCTATACTGGTCGCATATGTCATAGACGTCACACAGGGTTGTTTGACTGACGTGGACCCTTTCTTGTACAATGTTCATGATGTTGCGAATTATGTTACAATGGCGAATGTAAATGGAGCATACAATAGCAATCGTATAGCACGCATTACATTGCGTATGCTCTGCTAGAAAATGCAAAACATACGTCGTTTGACGCCAATGACCCTAGAAGTTGGCGTTACCAATCGTTCGCCATAATCGTCAACTTGTGCGCGACGTCGTAAGGTGAATTTTCCAAGTCAGCGATTCATATTATCTGGGAATACATGTACATTGACAGGAAATATTATAAGCCCAATATTTTGTCACGGCCACATATGTGGGTGTGACGGGAGAAATGGACTTGTGGGTTTTGGGACCAGTTTAGATCGAGATCAGCCTGTGCGGATGCACAGTCTGATCAGGATCTGCATGGTTCGCCATTCCATCAATGAAACACGTGCCATGCTTCCAACAAGAAATATAGATCGGCATCAGGCTACAGGGATGTGCTATTCGACCAGGAGCTACACAAAGCAAATTTCTCAAGTCACAGCCACATACATGTCTTCGTTGCCAGACTAAGAAGTGACCCGACATTTGAAATATGTACATGTACCTGTGATAGGGGAAATGGGGTTTATGTGTTTTGCGACCAGTGTAGATCCAGATCAGCCTGTGCATCCGCAGTCTGATCAGGATCTGCACTCTTCGCCATTCCGTCAATGAAACCCACGTGCTTTTAACAAGCAAAACAAAGCGTTATCGGGATACAGGAGTCTACTATTTGACCAGATCTACACTGGCCACAACTCCCATTAGCACAATTTCTCCAGTCACATACACATATCATGACATTCCGTACACATGCATATTACTTTTTAGGGAGGTCACCTGAACGAATATACACACATACCGGGCTATTGAAAAGGTCATTGGAATGTAATCAGGTATGTTACATGGGAGTTGAATTGGCCATTATAAAAGTAGTAGCTGTTGATAGGCCGCTAAACCCCAACAAACAAACAAACAAACAATGTGACCAGCAACCAATGAAGAATTTATATTTATTGATTGTTTGACGTTTGATTGGATGTTGTGTACGCACGGTCTCACTTCTTGAAATATATGTCATGTGACGAAAAAGTATTTTGTTTATGTTTACATTTGATATACCATTTAAATTAGTTTGTATTGCTTCTATGTGTTGGTTTATGTGTTGGTTTATGTGTCTTTATGCAGATGCTGCCAGCAAGGAAATCACACCATATGCTGTAGTTAGAAAATAATACTCACATGTTCAATCTAGGATTCCAGCACTTGGGGCCACTGACCCATCCATATTTTCAAAAGGGGCCACCACTCTTTTTTGCCTGATCAATATCTACCGGTATATGATTGTTATAATTCTTACATGCACACCTCATTTACTGGCATGCCACTTTTTTTATAAAACAGAACCTGGTTATGTTTCACATTATACATAATGTTTATTGTGATATTGAACTATTAACCGTCATCTTCTCATTTTATTTCTGCTGTTTCTGTGTGATTTCTCCTCGGGTATTAAAATGTGGTACATTAAATTCACAATACTGGTCCATTTCTAAAAACTTATGTGCTATTGTGGCCCCTCACTATTTATATTTGAAGCCATGTCCCCTCCTAGAATTAACACTGATTTTGGTGTTTACATGTATAATTTGGCTTCAATACACCTATTTTCAAGGGAATAAGCTTAAGTGATAACGATGCCTTGTTTCTGTTATTAAAGTAGCTATTTTTAGCTCACCTGAGCGAAGCTCATGTGAGCTATTGTTACCGCAATGTGTCCGTCGTCCGTCGTCCGTGAACATTTTCTCCTCTTCTCCTCGGTAACCATTGGACCTATAGTCACCAAACTGCATGGCCATGGTCCTTAGGTAGGGGGATTACAAATTTTTTAAAATGACGTCATTCCGTAATCCAAGATGGCCGCCGTATAAATAGCACAAATTCTTCAAAAATCTTCTTCTCAATAACCGCCTACCGGATTTCGACAAAACTTGGTAGGAATGATCGATGTACAATGCTCTTTCAAACTTGTTAAAATGATGACCCCGGGGTCAAAAATGGGCGTGGCCCGTGGGGTCAAATTGGGATCAAATTTTATTTTTGACTGAATATGGTCATGTCTTATATCAAATCGAAGGTATCAATGAGGCAATCACTCTGGTGCATTTGTTGTCGAAATCAGATGGTTATGTCATCCAAGATGGCCGCCGAAAGCTCAAAAGGTCGTTCTTTTATTAGAGATTTCAAAAGTCTTCTTCACATGAACTGCTTGGCCCATGGTAGCCAAACTTAAAACTTATGGTCCATGGGTGCAGCCTTTTCAGATTTGTTAAAATGAAGGTCATAGCTAATCCAAGATGGCCGCCGTCTAAAAATAGCATAAATTCTTGAAAAATCTTCTTCTCATGAACCGCTAGCCGGATTTCGACGAAACTTGATAGGAATGATCGATGTACAATGCTCTTTCAAAGTTGTTAAAATGGTGACCCCGGGGTCAAAAATGGGCGTGGCCCGTGTGGTTAAATTGGGGTCAAATTTTATTTTTGACCGAATATGGTCATGTTATATATCAAATCGAAGGTATCAATGAGGCGATCACTCTGGTACATTTAGTGTCGAAATCGGATTGTGGTGTCATCCAAGATGGCCGCCGAAATGTCAAAAGGTCTTTCTTTTATTAGAGATTTCAAAATTCTTCTTCACATGAACCGCTTGGCCCATGGTAGCCAAACTTAAAAATTATGGTCCATGGGTGCAGCCTTTTCAGATTTGTTAAAATGGAGGTCATAGCTAATCCAAGATGGCCGCCGTCTAAAAATAGCATAAATTCTTAAAAAATCTTCTTCTCATAAACCGCTAGCCGGATTTCGACGAAACTTGGTAGGAATGATCGATGTACAATGCTCTTTCAAAGTTGTTAAAATGGTGATCCCGGGTTCAAAAGTGGGCGTGGCCCGTGGGGTCAAATTGGGGTCAAATTTTATTTTTGACCAAATATGGTCATGTCTTATACCAAATCGAAGGTATCAATGAGGCGATCACTCTGTTGCATTTTTTTGTCTAAATCGGATGGTTATGTCATCCAAGATGGCCGCCGAAAGCTCAAAAGGTCGTTATTTTATTAGAGATTTCAAAATTCTTCTTCACATGAACCGCTTGGCCCATGGTAGCCAAACTTAAAAGTTATGGTCCATGGGTGCAGCCTTTTCAGATTTGTTAAAATGGAGGTCATAGCTAATCCAAGATGGCCGCCGTCTAAAAATAGCATACATTCTTAAAAAATCTTCTTCTCATGAACCGCTAGCCGGATTTCGACGAAACTTGGTAGGAATGATCGATGTACAATGCTCTTTCAAAGTTGTTAAAATGGTGACCCCGGGGTCAAAAGTGGGCGTGGCCCGTGGGGTCAAATTGGGTCAAATTTTATTTTTGACCAAATATGGTCATGTTATATATCAAATCGAAGGTATCAATGAGGCGATCACTCTGGTACATTTTTTGTCGAAATCGGATTGTTATGTCATCGAAGATGGACGCCGAAATGTCAAAAGGTCTTTCTTTTATTAGAGATTTAAAAATTCTTCTTCACATGAACCGCTTGGCCCATGGTAGCCGAACTTAAAATTTATGGTCCATGGGTGAAGCCTTTTCAGATTTGTTAAAATGGAGGTGGTCTAAAAATAGAATAAATTCTTAAAAAATCTTCTTCTCATGAACCACTGGCCGGATTTCGACTAAATTTGGTAGAAATGATCGATTTACAATGCTCTTTCAAAGTTGTGAAAATGGTGACCCCGGGGTCAAAAATGGGCGTGGCCCGTGGGGTCAAATTGGGGTCAAATTTTATTTTTTACCGAATATGCTGATGTCATATATCACATTGAAGGTATCGATGAGGCGATTGCTCTGGTGCAAAATTTGTCGGAATCGGATGATTATAACATCCATGATGGCCACCAAAAGGTCCATTTATTCAAGATTTTGAACGTCTTTTTCTCAGGAACCACATGACCGATGCTGGCCAAACTTCATAGGAAGTTAAGATCCTTGGGTGAAGCATTTTCAGATTTGGTAAAATGAGAGTCATCGCTTAATCCAAGATGACCGCCATCTAAAAATAGCACAATTTGTTTTAAAACACATGAACTCAATGTCACATTCTCCTCTGGTGTTCATGGAGTCAGGTGAACGAATTAGGGCCATCATGGCCCTCTTGTTTTTATTAGTAGCGTTTTTAGCAGATTTCCATAGACGTTACATGGGGCCACAAGAAGGGTACAACTCTCTTAATGCCTTAACACAAAACTGAACATTGAGGAGGGAAATAAAAATAATCTCTTGATATTTTCCACTTTCATTCCAATGGTGATTCGTCACATGTCTACATATACGACCTGCGCACCGCATGCTAATCGCAAGGTCCCAGTCTTAGAATTTCCTCAAAACTTAACAAGGGATACATTTCTTACAGGCTGTAGTTGTACTTTCAGACATGTAGCTATCACCCCGCATATAGGTATCTCAAGGGAAAGGCAGTCTGATCATGATCTGCACTGTTAACCTTTACATCAATGAAGCACTCGTCATGTTTCTAACAAGCAGTATATAATGTTATCAGGTTATAGGAGTGAGCAATTTGATCAGGATCTGCACTGGTCGCAAATCCCACAAGCCCATAATGCATTTCTCCAATCACAGTCACGTGTGTCTGCATGTGATTGCAGGACAGCCTGATGAACCTCAGCCGAAGTATGGTGTTAACTCTGAAAGAGTTCAAGAGTACCAGTCAGCCGGTCATTGAAGCATTTGATTCGTCGGCTGCTTCTGGCCAATCCAAACATGGCAGGGTAGATGTGAAAACCGACGCAAAAATAGGAAACGACTCCGCTAAGAATCAAAATCGGGGGGTGACAGCAGAACAGGTCTCGATACAGCACTTTTCTGCAAAAAATGTGAGCCTTCAGCAGGACATAGAGAAGCTAGATCATGGAATGAGGGAATGGGAAGACAAGAACATACAATTGACAGAATTGCTGGCAGCAGAACAGGACTCGATACAGGACTTTTCTGAAAAAAATGTGAGCCTTCAGCAGGACATAGAGAAGCTAAATCATGGAATGAGGGAAATGGAAGCCAATCACATACAATTGACAGACTTTGTGACAGCAGGACAGGACTCGAGACAGGACTTCTCTGCAAAAAATGTGAGCCTTCAGCAGGACATAGAGAAGCTAAATCATGGAATGAGGGAATGGGAAGACAAAAACATAACATTGACAGAATTGCTGGCAGCAGAACGGGACTCGATACAGGACATTTCTGCAAAAAATGTGAGCCTTCAGCAGGACATAGAGAAGCTAAATCATGAAATGAGGAGAAGGGAAGAAAAGAACATAAAATTGACAGAATTGCTGGCAGCAGGACAGGACTCGATACAGGACTTTTCTGCAAAACATGTGAGCCTTCAGCAGGACATAGAGAAGCTAGATCATGGAATTAGGGAATGGGAAGACAAGAACATACACTTGACAGAATTGCTGGCAGCAGAACAGGACTCGATACAGGACTTTTCTGAAAAAAATGTGAGCCTTCAGCAGGACATAGAGAAGCTAAATCATGGAATGAGGGAAATGGAAGCCAATCACATAAAATTGACAGACTTTGTGACAGCAGGACAGGACTCGAGACAGGACTTCTCTGCAAAAAATGTAAGCCTTCAGCAGGACATAGAGAAGCTAGATCATGGAATGAGGGAATGGGAAGACAAGAACATACAATTGACAGAATTGCTGGCAGCAGAACAGGACTCGATACAGGACTTTTCTGAAAAAAATGTGAGCCTTCAGCAGGACATAGAGAAGCTAAATCATGGAATGAGGGAAATGGAAGCCAATCACATACAATTGACAGACTTTGTGACAGCAGGACAGGACTCGAGACAGGACTTCTCTGCAAAAAATGTGAGCCTTCAGCAGGACATAGAAAAGCTAGATCATGGAATGAGGGAATGGGAAGACAAGAACATACAATTGACAGAATTGCTGGCAGCAGAACAGGACTCGATACAGGACTTTTCTGAAAAAAATGTGAGTCTTCAGCAGGACATAGAGAAGCTAGATCATGGAATGAGGGAATGGGAAGACAAGAACATAAAATTGACAGAATTGCTGGCAGCAGGACAGGACTCGATACAGGACTTTTCTGCCAAAAATGTGAGCCTTCAGCAGGACATAGAGAAGCTAAATGCAAAGCTGTACTCCAACAATACATCATTAGAACACAAGGTGCAAAGATGTATGGCAATGGAGAACGAAATAACAACATTAACACAAAATAATGTTGAATTATCGAATGATAAGCAGTTCTTGCTGGAAAAAGTTGACAAGTTAGAGACAAGTAAGCAGACGTTGACCAGTGGGTGGTTCTCAAGAACATCACATAAAGCACGTGCAGTTTTAGTCGTGCTCTGAACATTATTCTTCTATACTCATTCTGAACAGAATGTAGCATTCTTTATATACGCTCATTCTGAACATAATGTGGTATTCCTTCTTTACAATTTCTTGCTAACCTGCATACTCATCAAGTAACCAGGGATGGTCGTTATTCCGTCCGTCAATGAGATACACAGGCTTATCGCCATCAACTCCATCGAACAATCAGCAAAGTCATTAATTTTTAATATGAACAATACATGTTCATAAAGTTGTTACGAGATGATGTCACTGTGATCGATCAGTATAGCCTCCGACAATAATTTCTGCAAACAGTAGAGATACTGATCAGCCAGACAAGTCTCAATAACAGAATGAGTGAAGCCAGAAATTATTTTTACAATAAGTTTTACTCAAACAATAAAGACACAAATTTACACAATAGTTTACAAAGTACAAATAAAATATACCTTTGAATGTCCTGAATAAATCCACTAATATCCTCTTAATGTCACAATTCCGATATATATACAATTCTGAATGAAATTCACAAAATATCAGTTTTAGCGTCTTAAATCACAATTTTCGCTTTTTCTGTTAATTTGCTTAATCCAAATTAAAAATTGTTAATTAAATCCACAGAGTATATAAGTCACAAGTAAAATCCACAATGCAATACACTTTAATCCTTTTGAATATATTGTAGCTACAACTCTCCTTAGCCTTGAATGTACAGCCCTATATATACCTTTTAGAAAGTTATGGAAGATTCGCCAAATTCCAGAATATTCTCTACTGGAACTAGAAAATGTGGCCTGTCGACGCACATAGGGCCACTATTTGAGAAACTGTTACAAACACTTTCAAATAAATAAACAGACAGACGGACGGACGTACGATCAGTACGGAGGGTAATTGTATTAGTGTGGAAGGATGTATCTTTACTAAGTAATGCATGTGTGCAATATGAAGACATTAGCTGAAGGCAAAGAGAAATTATAGGCGATTTGAGAATCACTTACAAAAACTTTCAAATAAATAAACAGACGGACAGACAGGGCGAAACCTATAGGGCACCGCCGATGCCTTTCGCGTGGCCCTATTTAATATATGGTGTGAATAAAATGTAACTTTTGCTTATTTTATCGGCCTTCTTGGCAACCAAATTGTATATTTGAAAAGTTAAGGACATATGGGACCCGGATTATCATATGATTCAAACATAATTTCTTCCTAAATGTGATATATGTATAACATATATGTGAACAATGCCTCGTTACTGTATCCTATATGGTACATGGAGTGGAAACTCGGACAATTTCACCTCTTGTGGCATTTGAACAAGAACGGAAAATGTGATGTATGATATAATGTAGCTAACCCTACACAGAAGAGCCAGGAAAACACACTCCTATCAATTACATGTATATTACACCCAACTGTCAAATATGTCAGTTTTCTGGACAGTTTTGTGCTTGCTTTTTCACAACATGAATCTACATTTAAAATAGCCTCATACACAGCAAATGGCACAAAACCTTTACCTGGTTGACCACACAACACCTACTGTATACACCAAATACTGTACTCTATTATTAGACACGATTACAATATAGCTGTAAAGTGCAGTGAAGCTTCGTATGGGGAGAGTAAATATGGCCCATGTGTATTTACATATACCACAGTGCAGTATCTAGGAAAAGTGTACACGTCAGCCATAGCTCATGTACATTTTGAGAATGTTGACAAAAGTACACCGATACTCGACTTGCAGTACATCTTGGTGTAATATATGTAATTGATACGAGTCCATTGTCTTGCTTTTCTACATATCATTAGCTTTTTCAAACTCCACAAGAGGTGAAATTGACCGCCGGCTTGAACACACAAAGATGGATGAGTTGGCCACTCCAAAAAGAAAAGAAAAGTGCCGTATAGAATACAGTAACGAGGCAATGTTCACACATATGTTATACACATATCCCATCACATTTAGGAAGGAATTATGTTTAAATCATATGATGATCAGGAGTCCTTAACTTGGAATACTTGGAAAGGTTAATATGTGCAATGTAAAATTAATCACCTTTGGTATATTTTTTCGAACCTTGGGCAATTTTATGTCTGATACTCTTCGCATACAACTTTTCAAGCCAATCTGACTTAGGGTTGCAGAGATAACAGGTAAGCAAAAACATTAACATTTGACATTGACCTTATATAAAGGGTTGCATGGGTCGGCTATAAAATGCAAATATGGATGCTGACAAACAAGTATATGAAATTTCAAGTCAATCAAACTTAGGGTTGCAGAGATAATAGGTACCAGAAAACTTACAAAAATCGGACTGACGGACATCGGTATGCCATAGGTCTCATTTGGCAAACGGACGTATAACAAGCAATCTCTGCTGGACGTACTGTGCCATGTTTCAGAAAACTCTGTTCACCGTTGTGTTGTTTGATTTGATTTAATGGTATTTAATGTTCTGTAAACAGATATCGTCATTTTAGGCCTGGTTTAATCACATATTTTACCTGTTGATGGGGGGGGGGGGGGGGGGGGGGGGGGGGGGGGGGGGGGGGGGGGGGGGGGGGGGGGGGGGGGGGTGGGGGGGGGTGGGGGGGGGTGTGTGGCGGGGCGAGGAAGGGGCTAAATCCCAAAATCAGAACTGAATATTCCGGATTCAACTCATGTACCAGAAAAACACACAATGTACCCGAGGGTCAAACCAGGGATGTCAGCATTCAGTTAAGGATGAAAGTGTTGTTTGACAATCGGCAACGTAAAATAATGCATTTCTTTCGTTTGACAGTAACGGCACACATATATTGCCCGAGAAAGGGTGACTTGGCGACGTCAGTTGTGAGCGAGATGTCGGCAATGCTACGCACTCAGTTCGAGATCGAAAAAATGGACTTGTGCCTGAACGTCGTCGACGGGGCGGATATACGGCCCGACATTCCCGTCATGGTGATCTGCATCAACGCGTCCAGGCTCGACACGGACGCATCAAACTCACTGAGCAACCTTTCGTGTAAGTGTACTTAGGAGACTTGTATTTGGTCAGTATAGATCGTGATCACTCACACTGCTGGTCGGCCATATAGCTACATTGTGATTAAATGTGCTCACTAGCAGCAGCAGCGCTCCAGATAAGGTGCGTTACGCAATTATTGTAGCTGAATACGCATTGCTTATCAAAAGTGGGAGTACAAAAATACGCACAGCAATGTGAAAATACGCATTGATTTTCAAATTGAGCTTGTTTATTTTTTTGTTCGTTGGGGTTTAACAGCCTATCAACAGCAACGGTCATTTAAGGCCGGGTCAATGGGTTTAGTACTAAATCCCATATATTACTATAAAATATTATTATAAAATCCCAAAAACATAACTGAATATTTGCAATAAAAAATATATATATATGTACATGTATTCAGCCCTGAAATCAGAATAATCTTGATCTGATGCCAGGTCCTCGCCACACCAGAATCACTTGGCCCCCTCCCAAAAGCAGTAGGATCAGTAATAATCTTACTACTTTTGTAATGGGCAATAACCCAATTCAACTCCCAGGTAATAAACAAGCCAAAGATAAAAACGTACCAAATTGAGTAGTGAAAATGCTGTCATAAAGTTAAAAATTCACTTAGTTGAGCTGCAAATAAGTGAATGTTTAAATTTGTTATATTTCTTTTATCATTTTTTCCCTATTTAGTAATGAAGACAATCAATAACCCATTTGTGAAAGTAAAATACGCAATGATTTTGAAATCAGGGGGTATAGTACGCTTTAGACACAAAGCTTATCTGGATCCCTGCAGCAGTACCGATTTTCTTTTGATTCAATGGCAAGGACTGTTTGGCTTGACCAGTAACTGATTTTACCAAAATTGCTAAGCATACTTATCTTGCCAAGTACACTTTCAGGGAGAAATTTTCAATTTAAGGATATGTTAATTAATTTTGATTACCGGTATACTGAATTTATTACATTATCACAGCCATTTTGGCTGTGATAATGTAATAAATTCAGTATAATAATTCTGCATACTTTTAATCATCAAATATATGCAGTCGTTAGTTCTATATGAAATAATCCGTTTCGGGAAGAATATATGATTACTCCGTCAAAGTACACTTATCTAGATAAGTATACTTTGCAATTTTGGTGACATAGGCTATAGGTCAACCAGGTACCCTGAATTTCATGTAAACCCTGACTATCAACATATTTAGTTCTGTAGCTTGACGTAGTAGTTGATTTTATAAATATATTCTTTAAAGGTACATGTCCACTATTAGGTTATGATATAGGGAGACAGATAGTTTTGTACCTTCTGTAGATATAACATTTTCTGGCAACATAAACATTCATTCACCATGACCCCACGTATTGCTTGACATTAGTATACATTTTATATCGGACGTAAATTTCCACACTGATATCAGGGGCGATAACCGTGTTTCCTTAAAATGTTAACGGACATTACTATTTAGTATCTGTATTTGTTTTTTGGTGTGCAATGATCAGACTTTATAATCTGTTAAAAAATATGATTTTTTTCAGGTGACGCATTTAATTAGTATAAATAATTAAAAAATATCATACCTCATTTCCATATGAAAATAGCCCGATACACCGCGCGTCAGTAACAGTAAAATACATATTACGAAATGATTATATCTGTTTAGCGGGCACTTGTAATTTTTAGAACTGGCGGAATAGTGACACAATTATACACTTATTTAATTCCTAAGAAGAACATTTTGTGCCTACTGAGTGGGCATGTACCTTTAATGATTTGTTAATCAAAACCAGATGGCTGCGGCCCGCATGTCAAGCCCGCCGAGACATTGGATGGTCTCGGAGTGTATTTATTTGAGGTTGAATTAAGTGTTGTGGAGATTTAAGGTATGTAACATCTTTAACGCAAATTTTAAAGTCATTTGACCTTGATCTTGAGCATGTGGGCCGCATGGGTGGGCTATAAAATGATAATATGGATGATAAGATATAATTATTTGAAGTTTGAAGTAAATCGGAGTAAGTGTTGTGGATATATAAAGTATGTAAAAACTTTAACACAAATTTAAAAGTAATTTGACCTTGACCTTGGGCATGTAGACCACATGGGCAGGCTATAGAATGAAAATATGGATGATGAAAAGGAAGTATTGGAAATTTGAAGTAAATTGGAGTAACGATTGTGGAGATATAAGGTATGTAAAAACTTCAACGCAGATTTTATAATAACGTAAACTTCTAAGTCATTTGACCGTGACCTTGGGGCACAGGGGCCGCATGAGTGGGACACAGAATGAATATATGGATAATGACTAATAAGCATTTGAAGTTTCAAGTGAACGTGACTTAGGACTGCAGAGATATAAGGTATTTAAAAACTTTAACGCAGATTTCGGACTGACGGACAGACGCACGGACGTCATTGTGATCACTATGTCTCGCTTTCTGCAAGCGGGCTCGACACAAACATGTATATTCTGTTATAAGTGTCCCGATTGTAGCGATGTATGTGATTATTTTAAGCTTAATAAATTAACATTATACTTGAATGGGCTTATGGAAGAAGGGGGCTAAACCCTTATTAATTATATATATAATGTACTAATTACGCCTTGTTTAGTGCAACTGCAACTATCAGAACTTGTGCATGTTTGTGCCGTATATTACAGTAAGCCGGGCCATGTCGCTGGTGATTCTGCACCATAAAGACGTGCATGCGCTGCCGAGCGGGACGAGCGACAGGGTGCTCACGGCACCAGATTACAAGCGTCTCGGCGGGATCTTTGACATGGCCTTCCTCACTGGGAAGGGCATATACGCTTGTGACATGAACAGCCGCGCCGTCGCCAATATTGTCGCCTTCATCAAGCAGCACAAGTAGACGCCGAGTGATTTTAAAAACATGCAAGTTATCGTTTCTCCTGCTTGAAATCAGAAAGTTTGATTGGCCAGGCTCGACCAATCAAACTGCCCAACAGTCTCGAAGCCAGTCATCTGGTTTCGTAGTCATTAAGGCCTTAAAATAAAAGTACTGGTTTTTCAGATATCGCCGCGTCAGAAAAATCCCTGCACGTCAGAGTTTTTTTATTGTCATGGACAAATAAAAACATTGTAACTTCACTGCTTGAACTATCAAAAACACTACCAATGCAATAATATTTTATTATGTCATTGGTCAGATTGCTGTCACATGGTATGAGCTAGATTGGTGTCAGTCCATGAATTTGTATAACATTATTCCTAAAACATTTAAACTTCAGCTAGTATCCTTAAAATATGCATTTTATATCTCCAGCCAGAATTCATGGACTGGGGAAGTCCACTGACCTGGTACTGGCTGACCACAATCAGGTCTGGTGATTAATGGTCCCTGTAGAGGTTCCTGGGGAGTTTTATTGCTCAAATGAATTAAATGGTCAATTAACATGTCTGCTCTCTGCCCACTGCTTCTAAATTCAATGTTGACCACTATACAGGTAATACAATGGTCTACACAATAACTGTTGGTGGTCAGTTTCAGTTTTGTGCAGATCCTGGTATATATAGTTGGGTACATCAGAAATAAACTATCTTCTTTCTCCCATTCTTGGGAGACGGCGTGCAAGGTCTTAGAGCCAGTGCGGCCGTAAAATGTAAGCAAAAGAAAAGAAATAAACTATATGTACATGTATATATTTCAGATAGTGAACCAGTGTCACCAATACCACAGCACTTATGTTGTGATATATGTACAGACACTTGCAAATGTCTTTGTACATGTGACACAAACGTTTGCGGCGACTGTAGAATGCTGTGTGATTACCAGGAAAGTACCATTAACCGGATCATGAAACAATCAACACTAACAAGCTCAGAATCCAGTGAATCGGAAAATACTGGATTTTCCAGTGATTCTGATTTTGAGGGTTACATCGCCAAAAAACCCACAGTCGTTTATGAAACCGATGACTCTTCTGATCAGGAGAACTAGCAATGATCATGTGAATAGTTACCATTGTAAATCAGACAATGAAGCGGTCAACTCTGGCAGGCTCGGAATCTAGTGAATCAGAACATGTACGGTTTTCAAGTGATTATGACATATAAAAATACAGTTGTGTACACAGATATCTCATCCGATTAGGTTGGTGATCAGTAGAAGTGTTCTTGTGAGTAGTTTCTCAAGGAGTTCGAAATCCATTCTCGAATTTAATTACCATCTATTGTTCTGAATGGATTGGTATCAATGTGTTCAAATCCGGAGTGACGCCGACCAGGAATATTGTCAAACACCTTCCTTTGCATCAGCTGGTTGACCAATAACAAGATGTCATCTCGAGTATTAGTCGCAGTGAGTACTCCAGATGGATGGAACACTTTCATTGCACGGTCATAGTTTTTCACAATTGCATTCGTAGTGATTGCACTTCTGCTCACACGTGAAATTGTCTTTTCCGTGAACACCCCACGGTAGCTGTGAATTTGGTCCTTGAATGCCTTGTTCTGGTGCTCCACGTCTAGGTTATTTGGGTGGTTAGTATTTGCCTTGCCACGGTGGTTGACTGTTCTATTCCATATCAGTTGATGTGCGAGACGTTCTGTTAACAACACTCTGCTCTGTGCCAATGTTTCGAGCATTCCGTGGGCATACTTCGGACATTTATTTAGTTTGTATAGAATACAGAGATACATATTTGTATGCATAATCCTTTGGCCATCTCCCATATTTATAGCATCTGTATGGTTCAGTCTTAGTAGGCCAAGTCAAAGGCACATTCGTGTATAGTTGATAATCCAATCATTTCCATCGGTATCATCGTGTACTGCTGGGGTCGGGTCATCTCGAATGTCACTGAATTGTGGATCATATTGGCCATGCACAACTGACTCATGCTTTCTGAAAGACCTTGATGTTTTAAAGCCTTTGTTGCAGTGACGACATCTCATGTTGTTGTCTGGCGGTCCATATTTCGGAAGTTCTGGAACCTGAATATCAACATAAGTGTCCACAAAAGATCTGGCATTTCTCAATACAAACTGAGACATTTGTTGCTTGTCTCCAATATCGCCTTCATAAACGTTCCTAGTTGGTGCAGATTCCAGTGAAGCCATTCCAAAATGGTGTACTCCCCCGCAAGCGATGTAGGCAGAATCAAATGTATTCAGAAGCTCGGTGGAGGCATACAAGTTGTCCGATGGATCATTGGAAACATTCCTGGAATTGACGGTGTTCCTGGCTGCATACAGAGTTCCGGTAGATTTGGCAGATTTGGAAGAATACAGCTTTTCCCAAATCACCTGTAATATAAAGGCAACATACATGTGCATATATTATTCGTTAACTATGGTGTATTTGCCATTGAGATGATGAGCTGTTGTAATATCTTACCGCAACATGTCGACTGAAATAAATAAGTATCGCGACATATCAACATGTGATAGCTTAACACTACTAATTAGTTATCACAACATGTCAACATACAATTATTATCACAACATGTAGGCATAACGTTATAGTTACCACAAGTCGACATAATTGTTCTCAACATCTTGACATAGTTTCACGTTATCATTGTCAGGATATTAAAGTTGTCATGTAACTGTTGCGCTAAATTATTACAACATCTCGATGGCAAATATATATCACTATAGTAATTTTAGATTCAAACATTATCTTGCATCAGACAAATATTATAACAATATTATTCCATCTATGCTTTTCCTATGACTGCAAAACAACTGTAAACTGTACGCACTCTGTATCCAATCACTGTTCTATGTCTTCTCGACAATGTTCAACAGTAATTAAGTGGTCGAAAACAGGTTGACTGAATAGCGAACTGCTGCTTATGTTGTAATAGTGCGTGCACATGGATTCGGGTCTTCAATAGTGAGGTAGATAAAATATAGTTTATTTTAGTTGCTATAGTTACTTTTAATAATTCAGCCTGGTTGTGAAATTCCTCCATCTTCGGAACTAATCCTTCCAGTCGTCTACTCGCAGTCGTTACATTTGCCATACTCGCTTGTGATAATTTGTGTCGTTCGAACGTTAGGTAATCACCGCCAGTCAGAACCTTGGATGGAATACCATTACTCTCTTCCTCGTCATCATGTCCTGGTACGTACTTGTGGAGGAATTGGCAGATATCAACCATTTGGTCATTGTACTGTTCATTCTTGAGCAGGACTCCCATATTCACCTACGGTAAAGAACATCCACCGGTATTTACATGGGAACTCACTACTTTTCAATATGAGAATTGTGTTGTGCATTAAAAATAATGCTCGTTATCAGGTTGACATAATGCATACTGTTGTAGCCCTGACATGATGTTGGCGCCATGACTGTTCGATGACGGAAACAACAAAATGCAATTCATTTGTTTGGATGTTAATATAGTGATGAATATACACGGTTGCATGGCAACTTCTACACAGTAACATTAATTAGTTCATTGAATGTGGGGAGTTTTGTTTTGAGCTCGTCAGCTAGACCGTTCAGTGAAAATATCTTTAATGTCTCTTTATCCGTACATTTGAGCACTGTTTTGCATTGTCTCTGGCAGAGTTTCTGCATTTCATCTGTTGCCTCCGTAATCAATTCGTCGATGATTAGTTGTTTGTGTGTTTTATCTGTGCCAAGAACTGGAGTAGGTTGGAATGTCACATCCATAAGTTGACAGAGGTCTGAGACGTCATGTGTCATCTGCTGCAAGTACAAATAACATAATGTAACACGATTATATGGCAGCCAGAAATAATGTGTATGATCACACACGTAGATGTGCATAAGTAATCGATGGTCTAGTACGATAATGTTGTAACTGTTATGCTGAAGCATATAACTTAGAACATTACGGTACTATACCATCAACATATTATTGTACTTGTATATTCAATCAGGCATGTGGATGTGCATAGGTAATCGATGGTCTAATGTGATAATGTTGTAACTGTTATGCTGAAGCATAGAACAACATATTTTATTTCATGGAAAAATGGACCTTACGACATATAATAACAGTGTAGGCCGATCAGACTGTGCACTCGCGCAGTCTGATCGGGGACTGCGCTGTTCGCCATTTGTAACTATCTAAATTAACATATCTCATATTACAACAGTGAAGTCCCATATTGGAAAAATGGACCTTACGACATATAATAACAGTGTAGGCCGAGATCAGACTGTGCACTCGCGCAGTCTGATTGGGGAATGCGCTGTTCACCATTTATAATCTGATCGGGATCTGCACTGCTCGCTTTTTAAACTATTAAAATTACCATTATCTACTGTATAATAGTGAAGTCCCGTGTTGGAAAAATGAACCTTACGACATATACTAACAGTGTAGGCCGAGATCAGACTGTGCACCCGCGTAGTCTGATCGGGGACTGCGCTGCTCGCCACTAAATTAACAATATAGTAGCTATCGCAAAACATGCATACTCGGTACGGATATTGCAGAAATAATGTCTCAACTGGAGGACCAGACCAAATCCATAATCCCAACAATGCATGTCTTGTAACCAATACACATATATCATATTAGTGAATACTGTTACTTACATACTCTATCATGTTTGGACAATTAGGATTCCTAATAAATTTAGGATGTAAAAATCATTTACTGTATCGAAAAAACAAGATACTGTCGTATATTCACACATATCATCATAGTTGGACCAACAAATGGAAATACAAAACATATTTAATTTCTGTGTGTGAGCTTGAAGGAATTTATACTTACAGTTGTAGAATCTTCTCCGCTGGTACACGATGTAGCGGGATGATCAGGCGAAAACAACGACCTTTTCGAACCGATTGTTGGATTATTTGAAAGTCTCTTTTTTGACACCCGTCCGTTCGAACCTAACAATTTACTGGCAGTCGTCTGAAACCTATCTTGTATACCAGTTAATTTGTTGTCTATAGTGACAAGCTTTCGAATGCACGTTCTGCACACATGATCCGTTGCACTATTCGTTGATATACTTGTACCAATATGTTTTTCAATTAATAGGCAATGTGATGTTTTGGAGTATTTATGAAACAATTTCAACCTATAATTTGCACCAATGTTTTCACCACAGATGATACATGTACATAGTCTTGTTGTTGGCGTCAACTCTATTATTGTGATAGTTTTAGTAGGAGTTTTTGATGTGCCTCCATCCATTGTATAACATTACATAAACATGTACATATGGTTTCACAAACTAGTGCATTCTGAATATCAGATCACTTCAGTAACACAATTATCCATGTAATATCACAAATGATACATCATCATGGGCATCATTTCATACATGTATTAGACCACACCATCTGATATCACAAATGGCAAATATTCAAGATCAAGTTCTCTCAATTATAATTTCTCTAACTCAAATGTACATAATGCAATTACACACTGAATCTGTTGGTCAGTGGCTCTACAAAATTTTATTACCCTGTTTTTGGGTTCCCCCCGCAGAGTTTGACCAAACCATCTGACCCCCATAACAGATTAGCAGATAACGCATCAGTCGCAAACCTGACTGGCACTGTGTGCAATTCCACAGTCCTTAATGTTCAGCCAGCCGGCCACAGAGATTGGGATATTTCAGAAATGTGGTATATAGGAAGTTAAAGGTTATGGGGTAAATCTAAAACATTAAGGACTGATACCAGTCTAGGTATGAGCCAGTCTGGGGTGGCACCCTTTATTGTATATTGCCGTGGGACATTGCTGTGGGATATTGTAATATCCCCCGCTGTGTGCGAACAACACACTGATATATTATTACGGAAACAACAGAACGACGTGGCGTAAGGGTAACGTTGATAGAAATTATGATACAAGTCCTCGACGTCGTGGGGGTCACGGGTTCAAGCCCTGTCACAAGCCTAGTTTGTACAAGCCTAGTTTGTTGTATTTAATATTTATATATTTTTTATTATTTTTAGCTTAATATATTTCGATTTAATTTACAAATGCAACATTTCATCAAATTTTATTTTATAAAATACTGTAATATTGAAATTATTTTGCTACGATATATATATTTAAAGAAAAGTGAGTGGGTGTGCTGTCGGGGTGGCACAAAACAATTGAGGAAAATTGGGAAAATTTCAGTTTGAATATTTCTCACATTTAATACCTGTATGTGAGTGGCCTAAATCACACGGGCAGAAAATATCCCAAACTAGATTGGTCATTAAGCGAGGCTTACGGTATACCCCCGCGTGGGCCCAGGTACCCCTAAATATGTAAATCAAATCCAGGTGTGTGGGCTTGTGACCTCGAGTCTGGGCTTAGCGGGGGCGGCACAAACGCGAATTTTACACACGGTGGTAGAGGTCCATTGGAGCAATGCGTGTGTGAAATGTGAAGCAGATCCGAGCAAGGAAATAGAAGTTATAACCGATTTCTCTGATGTTTTTTTTTGTAAAGAGACTTAAGTATGTGACCTTGACCTCGAGATCAGCGGGGATTTGTCACAGCATGATTGTAGAGCCTTAGAGAAATGCATGCATGACATATTAAGAATTTTCGATGAAAGAAATAGAAGTTATAACATATTTCTCTGATGTTATGTTTTGTAAAGAGACTAAGTATGTGACCTTGACCTTGGGATCAGCGGGGCTGGACCGTCATGGATTTGTCACAGCATGATAGTACAACCTTAGAGGAATGCACGAGTGAAATATTAAGAATTTTCAATGAAGGAAATAGAAGTTATAACTTATTTCTCTGATGTTAAGTTTTGTAAAGAGACCAAGTATTTGACCTTGACCTTGGGATCAGCGGGGGTTGGACGGTCGTGGATTTGGCACAGCATGGTAGTAGAGCCTTACAGGAATGCATGTGTGAAATATTAAGTATTTTAGATGAAGGAAATAGAAGTTATAACATATTTCTCTGATGTTAAGTTTTGTAAAGAGACATAAGTATTTGACTTTGACCTTGGGATCAGCGGGGGTTGGACGGTTGTGGATTTGGCAAAGCATGGTAGTGGAGCCTTACAGGAATGCATGTGTGAAATATTAAGCATTTTAGATGAAGGAAATAGCAGTTATAACATATTTCTCTGATGTTAAGCTTAGTGACGGACTGACGCACGGACGTGTTCTCACGAATGGATACTTGTTGGGTTTTTACTGTATAAAAAAGTACCCAACAATACCCAAAAAGTACCCAACACTACCCTAACCCTACTCAAGAAGATCCCTAAAACGCTTGCCCAACACACAGATGAGCATTTGTTGGGTACTTTTGTACCCAACACGTACCCGTTCGTGTGTGCGGACGGACGGACGGACGGACAACCTGACTCCAGTATACCGCCCCCCACAACTCATTTGGCACAGCACGGTAGTGGAGCCTTACAGGAATGCATTTGTGAAATATTAAGCATTTTAGATGAAGGAAATAGAAGTTATAACAATATTCCTCTGATGTTAAGTTTAGTTTTGTTATTAGCCGATCTATTTATAGATCGGCTAATATATTGGTTATCCGCGATTTGTGAAAAAGTTTGTAACCACCCTTTTCTCCTATATTCTGTAATATACAAACGTGAAATTTGTTGTATCACTTCCAAATTACATCAACCGGATAATTTTTAATTTTTGGCCATTATCTCTGTTGAAAACTTTAAATATAGCGAAATAACACAATTTGGCTATAAATAAATGTTTTAACTACAATAGTTCGGTATGATTTGGCTATAAATAAACGTTTTAAAATAACTACAAGAGTTCGGTAAACTAAAGTTAGGCGATTTGCCTTCTAGGCAATTTGTACGAATAGGAGCTGGCGTCTATTTTTAGATGGCACTGTAGCCGGTAGCTCCAGTAGCTCCGCCCACTCGCGTGCTGCCACAGAATTCGGACAAACACACAGTGACTACAACTTTGTGTATTGCGGAGTGTAACATGTAGATAAATAGAGCATACAGTACAGGTTTTACGCTGAAATATTTCGCAACATAATGGTGACAACAAAACATTGCTGCTATGGCGATTCACGAACCCTGAAACCCGGTGAAGACAATTACTTTATTGGATGAATTTGGGAACGGGTTTCCAAAACCTGCACAAAATCGAGAAAAATGTCAACGCTGGGTACAGAACTGTGGTCGAAAATATTTTGCCATTGACAATGTTACCAGAGACACCTACCTACATAAGCACCTCTTGTGGAGTAATGGAGTGGGGAAAATGGTAAAACACAGATGCATATAATTTGATGTATATTATGTATCTTTGAAATAAATATTATTGGTAAACATTAATCCATACAATTGTGAGGATATGCTACACATTTTCACTGGGTATGATCTTTGTCTGTATAACTACAAGGAACAGTTGTATGGTGTACGAACGGGGTAAAAACTAAATTTACAGTTGCAGCTATACAAATATACAGGTACACCTGTAAATATACAGCTGCACCTGTAAAAAATACAGCTGCACCTGTAAATAAAATACAGCTGCACCTGTAAAAAATACAGCTGCACCTGTATTTTTTATAGCTGCAGCTGAAAATGCATAGTTGTACCTGTAAATAATACAGCTGCACCTGTAGTTTTATAGCTGCACCTGTAAATGTATATCTGCACCTGTAAAATGTACAGCTGCAGTTGTAAATGTATAGGTGCACCTGTAAGTAAAATATACAGCTGCACCTGTATTTGTGTAGCTGCACCTGTACAATGTACAGCTGCAGCTGTAAATGTATAGCTGCACCTGTAAAGAATACAGCTGCACCTGTATTTTTATAGCTGTACCTGTAAAAAGTATAGCTGCACCTGTAAAAAATGCAGCTGCACCTGTAAAAATACAGCTGCTCCCGTAAGTATACATCTGATTGGAGCGGAAGTATGTATATATATAAGATTCCGGCACCTCGTGTTAATTTATGGCACCCGGTGTTTTTATAAACTTGAATGTATAAGGTTTCCAAAAAATCCGGGTGCCATTTTTTTAAACCAAGTTCAAGGTCATTTCAAGGTCATTGAACTTTATGCTTGACGGAAGTCGAAAACTGCCAATATATGAGCCAATAGGTCATGGTCCTTAACTTGGAAATTGGTGTAACTTGTTCAAAAACATTTCTGATGGATATATTAAAGAATTTACGTAAACTACACTAATATTCAGTATATAATTATCATATTTTCAAGATGGCCGCCAAAAATCGGGTATTTATGAGATTTCGGTTGACTTGCTACATATTTGTGTAATGCTAAGCGCCTTCACCTATATTCAAAGGTTAATTATTTCAACTGGAATAATGTTGCAATTAACATACTCCATTGTCAGAAAACTCAAAATGGCCGCCAAGTAAATGGGAAATCCATAATAATTTACTTTCATGAACATAGACAATCTTGACACCCACAAAAGTAGGGCAGACACAGTCTGGACGTCTGTTCTCAACACAAACGACAGTCGCAGAATATACTACACTTACAGAGCTTCAGAATATCCATCTTGAAAATATGACCGCCAGATATGTGAGTTGATAATCGAATCTTCCGTAAATGTTTAGTGTGTCTATTAGTCGGTTCTTCTGTGTAGTTTATACCAGTTTAGGGTCATATGTATACACGACATATTGGTGTATAATTCAGGGTACACGGGCTCCAATTATGCCAAAAAGGTCAATGACCTTGAAATGACATTGAACGTGTCCGAGAAAAATGGCACCCGGATTTTTCGGAAAGCCAGACCCCAAATGTATACAAAACCACCAAGAAACTAAAATTAACACGCGGTGCCGGAATCTCGACAATTCACCCCCAAACTATTCGTTACAAAACGTGATATTTTGTATTTGTATTTGATTGGACCGGACCAATGTTGGCTCACCCAGCTGACCAATCAATCGAACAGTTGCCGATCACGTGATCTTGATAAGCGCACATCAGCTTCATTTGCAAGCAGATACAACCATTAGGTACAGGTAATTTGTTTTGCAAAGTACATTTGAGTATAAATACCGCCGAGAATATACGCTACAAACTGTTAATTAACAATATACGAGTGGGGATTGTCCCTGCAGTATATGTATACTGTATCGAGAGAAAAGTGGAGCCATTACGGCCCTTAGATGCCAGATGTTTTGGGGAAGAAACATTATTTTATGTAATGTTGGCTTATCTTTAGCGTTTTAACGTTTGACAGCGCTACAGTGGGGGACACACAATATTCATTCAACACTTTGGCCCAATATATATAACGTAATCTACTTATTTTGCTCAAATATACCAGCATATAGCGAAATTATTAACACATTAGAATGTTTTATAAACTTGTGGCTAGTTCATTTACATTTGACTACCATAAGTATTGCTATGATCAGATATCAATGATAGCTAAAAATAACTGGGAGAATTTGGTTGGGGAGGAAATCAACACTTCTCTCACTTATCCCTGAGATTCCGTAACTACTGAAATGTGGACATATATTGAACCCTGATTTGATCGGCTAATAACATCATGCTCTGCATGACTTTTCATTCTATTTATTACATATTTTGTTTAGAAATGATTCACATGCCCAATCAGGGCCTACTCTTCCCGCAAAGCTCACAGTCCTTTTTTTTTTACACAGTCTCATATAAAGACTATATTACCGGTATACAGCTATCATATTCAAAGTACTGAAAGTACTGAAATATGTTATCTCCACAAAAACTGATCACTTGCGGAATTAGAAACTGAAAGTTGCATATTTGCTCAATCATCATCCAGAGGCAAATGTACTATGATGGTGCAAACCCATTCCCATACCTACGTTTTCTCTAGAATAAATTACTGTTTGAAACTCCCAGAAACAACTTGTACGAAACTGGCGGCTAACTGTTCACTGCTACCTAACTGAGAGAACTAAAGATAATAGCTGCTGTATTAATACGCATACAATGTCTTGATTCGTATTTTCCAGAATATAACTGATAAACTGAGCACAAAACTGTAAAAACTATAGACAATAGCATATGTAGATTTTTAGATACAAAGCAAGACAGACCAAAACGTTATAGATAAGTTGGCAGGGCACTATTTTCTTGGTCGTACTCGCCGTTTAGGCGTAGCACGATCAATGGCTGCCCCCATAGAACATTGCGTGACACAATATGCTATCTCAAGGGAGATAACATATGAACATTCCAATATGTCACAAACTATGAATACTGCAATAACCCTAAATATTCGGACACCATATGTGTTTGGTTCCCAAAACAAATTGTATCCAAATATATTGTTATTACGATATATGTGTTCAGCCATAATAACCCTAAACATTTGGACACTCATTTGGAAACCCGATATTTATATGTGTTTCCTAGAATAAATCGTGCACATTTAGGGTTATTGTGGTAATATTTCAGTATAATTTTTCACAGCATTACTTCATGCTCTCATCTCTGATATCTAAAGGTTTCAGCTGTGAACATGCCAGAATTCATTGAATGCTAAACATGAACGTTGCCAACGTATTCCATCGCTGTAGTGGCTGGATCACAAACATGCACACTGATCGGTAAAAACAGGTTATATGTGGTTGTGACTGGAGAAATGGGCTTATGTGATTTATGACCAGTGTAGCTCCTGATCAAATAGAAAATTAAATCCTGATAATGATCTAAATTGCTTGATTGAATGGCGGACAGTGCATATCCTGATCAGACTGCACCATTCATAAGCCCCATTTCGCCAGTCACAGCCATATATCAGAATAGAGGAACGCACATGCATTTACTGAAAGAAAATATGAATGATGACACACATGCATATGCCGTTTCAAGTGAATCTCTCATATGGTACAGAGTTTATAAAATAATGAATGCATTGGACGGGGAATTTCATAGTTATTTGACCTAGGACAAAGGTGAGCATGCTGGAGTGGGAAATTAAAATATGGATAATGACAAACATGCACATGCAGTGTCAAGATAGTACATTATTGTTAGCGTTATTTGAACTTGGTCAAGCGGGAGCACGGCTGGGGCGGGTAAGTAATACTCTTACATTCAGCTGATGGTGAGATACTCTTTTTTCATAGAACGCCTATATTCTCGTGAATAGTTACAGGCGTTCTATAATTACAATCGGTCGATGGGCTGAATGGGGTTCGCTGCGGGAAACTTCGTAAAATGAAAGTGTGCCAATACCAACAAGCTATATGTTAGTTCAATATTGAAACATGCTAACACCTGTAAACATAGTTATTATAAAATAATAATACGCATGTAATTTGCAAAAAAATAGCTTCCCAATGAAATTTAGTTTAAATAGATTATCCCGTATGGAGCCTCATTTAGAATGTCTCGTTCACATAGAGTCAATATTTGAACCTTTTTACTAAACGCCATAGTGTCATGTGTCCAATTTATTGGACACAGGACACTTTTTTTTAATGTAATATACCAACCAATAACAAATTTACGTTTAAAAAGTCAGCTATTTGTTGTTAAATGCGATTGTATTTTCATTGTGACGTCATACTATATTTCGTGTTAATTATGGTTAATTATAGTTACGTTATAAAAAGTAATTCCGAAAATAAAATCTTTTAAAAGGTATATACGTTTGCTATATCCACAATTCATTCAACTAATAACATACATGTATAATATAAGGAAGTAAGTGTTGTCATTATCTATTTGTTACTGGCTTTATTTTAGTTTACCTGCCAAACGCGTAATAATACAATGATTGGTCATATTGCCATTACACGTACTGGTCCAAGACATCGTGAAATTATTGCTGTCTTCATTGTTGATAAGCTCTAAATACGGAAATACAGATACTCATTGTGTACTCGACGATTTGTGAATGCTACAGACGTACATTTATGCAAATTTGCTAAAGTTGAGAGGACAATACGGCGACAGCCAAGACGCATCAATAATTGACCTACATTTTACATAAGTCTACTAGCTGCCAGACACGAAACATTCGTTTCAGGTAGGAATTATTTCTTTATTACTGTTGACCAATATTTGAATCGTGCACTTTTAACCACAGGACTACTAAAATAATTCCATTGTATTCAATCTAACATGAATTCAAGTGGGTGTGGGATATTCAACATTGCCTGTGCTTTTAACAATCATTAATGTGTCCAAAAAACACACACACATGTGCCGAGTCATTAGTTTTCACGACCAATGTTGTTTCCACAATTGTTGTTTAAATAGCTAATTTCTAATTTATGGTGCATCTCGGACTCTGTGTGTTTGTGGCACCTCGATACTTGTAGATTCACTTTGAATATATGTTTTCAGTCCCACAAGTCAATTCATTATCTATTTAGGCTATTATCTGTTATCTATTGTCTATATAGGCTTTTAGCCACTTAAAAAAGACACTACTTTCATTCCCCCCCCACCCGAGAGTCAAATGTGTTTAAAAAAACTTTAACAACAGTGATGAAATAAGTAAAAAATTGAGGTGTGCGAATCCAGGTACACTGCATTTGCACAGCGGTGACTTTTCCCGAAATATCATGAATATAGGCCGGTGCAGTATTTCTATTAAGTAAGTGTACCCGGCTTCGCACCGTGTATGTGGCTTTGCACACACCAATATTTTACATGTCTGATTATTCATGTTGTTTTCTTAAGACAAGTGTTTTCAGAAAGTCACGTGTTTACACGATTTAGAAAACTATAACAACAGTGACCAAACAAGTAAAAAAATTGAAGTGCAGTATTTGTATTAAGTAATTGTATTGCAGTGGGTGGGCTTCCTAAAATTGATTTGTACACAGGGTACCCATGTTTGGTCTGGGGTGGTGATGAGGGACTTCTTTGCTTCATTGGGGTGACCTCACGAAATATGGGCGGGGGTGGAGACTGTATGTTTGTTGGGATTACAATCGTGTCTGTTAATTCTGCGCACCTAATACTAATTTTCGTGAAAATGTCCATATTCAGTCTAAATTCCCTGAACATTCAAGGCACTTCTTAGCCGAGATAATCACGGCTAAACAGATGGCTTTTACTATTTCATCTTTCGTCTACTATCTGTATCCGCCTAGCGGAGACCCAGCCAAATTTGATCAAAATATCAGTCCATTTTGTCCTTGAGTTTTGCGAATAATACGGGAATAAAATGATAACCAATGTCGGTATATTTGCATGTGTATTATTGGTTTATGAAGCTTTTTTAACAGATCTGTTGTTGATCTATTAATTTAGTATGCAGGACCACTAATCATTTTGACCATGTTCTGAATAACTTTTTACCAAACTATCGGAATGGGATAAAATTGTGACTTAGTATACCGTTAATCAGCTGATTTATTCCAAAATCAACATAATTTATTCTTACGTAAGCTGGGCAAAACATTACGTGAATTGTGCATTAGCCGGTGTGCAGAATTAGCCGAAATTACATTTTTTATATGCAGATCAGAATGTCAATTTTCATTGGTTTGATACATGTACAGATATGTATGTCAGTGATTCTATATTTTATGTACATCTGGTGTCCCGGTGTAATTTACTGACAAATCACACAATTTATAAGGAAAATTATTTTTTTTTTCAGTAAAGAAACTATGTATAATACCAATCCATTAAGAAAACAGAATTTACAATTCTTGTTATGTGTGTTTAGTTATTATTTTCTGTTGTTGGCATATGTATGGTGCACCAAATGGGCATGTCCCGATCATCAAATAGCACAGTTCACAAGCCCGTAATTCTCAAATCTTGTCCATTTGTACTTTACTATACATTGCATCTGAATTAAAATAGTTTAACATTGACATTAAACTTATTCGGCAATAAATTTGCCTTTTGTTGTCAAAAATACTGACGTTAATCCCGAGAAATCGAATCATTACCGTTACGCTGAACAAAAAATGTAAAATCAGAGTAACCTCCCTTTCCTACTCTCAGCTACTAATGCAATGAACACTGTTTATGGGCGCCCGATTTATAAATAAACACGGTGGTAACACAACTTAAGTCATTGCCGAGAACGAGGCCGGTCTGTATTCGGAATTTTAAGGTTACACATTACATGCATCATTACCGTTCACGGTTTATACACGTCCATATGTATGTAGGTCGACTGAAACCAAAATGGGTAGATAGACACACTTACAACGTTGTCTTTGCATATTCTACCGTCATGATGCGTTGTATACAGAGGGGTGCAAAATGGGAGTTTTTAAAGAAAAATCATTACCGTTACGGTCATTTCCGTTACAAAATTGTGTAACGGTAATGACGATCGTGTAACGGCAATTATAAATTACCATACTAACCAATCAGTTGATGCGTCAATTAGATATAAACCAGGTCCCATCAGTTGTCGGTCAGTAATGGCACATTTATTCAGACCTACAACATTTATATATCGGGATTTAATTAGTAAAAGCTCTGAAACAACAAAAAACAGACACAGCTTCAATGAGTGTGGGTTTCTATTGACAATCACATTAAACACTAACACTAACACTAACTTGAAGTTATATTGTACAGCATATTCAAAGTATAAATATGTTATATATGCTGTATTAGTATTTTAAATAAATGGAAAGTCATTACCGTTACGTTTTGTCATTACCATTACATAATCATTGCCGTTACGCCATATTTTTGGAGGCTGTGCTATTAATTAAATGTAGCTTTATAACGATGTTTGGTACATGTGGTAAAACACGGCATTCTGTTAGTTGCCAAGCTATTTTGTTTTGCTTAATTGACTTTACTGATTCACATTAAATACATGTTGTTGGGTTACCATAAATGAGAAATTCCACGACTTGCTACTAAATTTCTCTGTTTCGCACTAATACAATTAGCTTACCATATTCTTGACACTTTTCTAAATATATGCCCCTTCAGTTGTATGTTTTATGCCGTTGAAAAGAAAAAAATGTAAATGTAAAGCTATATTTACGTCATGTAAATGTACGTAACGGAAATTACATTTCTGAGACCCCTGGTCCCTTGAAGTGGAAATAAAATTAAAAAAATGACGAGAACAATTGGCTATACTATTATAAATGTAACAACTGGACTGTCAACTAATGGAATAAACTACATCGAAACTAGAAAAACGACACCAATATGTACATAAAATATAGAATCACTGATGTCTCATTATTATTGAACCATGTTATTGTAGTTGCGAACAATAACTCTTGCAATCTACTCCTGTACCGTCTGTAGCAGAGTTACTATTCCATTCATACATGTAGGCTTCCTCTACATAATAGCTAATCAGATCTGATTTACACTTTAGTTGTTAATTGTGACACAATTTGTATATTTTCCATCTGAAAAAAAATATTATAAAAGTAATACGTATGGATAACGATTTGCCTGGTTTGGCCCTCAGGTACGTTTTCATCTTTCGCTCTTTCTGTTACCTGGGAGTTGAATTGGGTTATTGCCCTTTATAGAAGTAGTAAGATTATTACTGATCCTACTGCTTTTGGGAGGGGCCATGTGATTCTGGTGTGGCGAGGACCTGGCATCAGATCAGGATCATCCTGATTTCAGGGCTGAGTATATAGTTCTTTTATTGTAAATATTCATTTCTGATTTTAGGATTTTCCCCCCATTTGTACATGTACTTGAACATGTACTTGTACAGGTAATATATGGGATTTATTACTAAACCCATTGACCCGGCCTTAAATGACCGCATCTGTTGATAGGCCGTTAGACCCCAACAAACAAATAAATGATACATGTAGGCTTCCTCTACAGAATAGCTAATCAGATCTGATTTACACTTTAGTTGTTAATTGTGACCTAATTTGTATAATTTCCATCTGAAAAAAAAAACAATTATAAAAGTAATACAAAACTTTACGTGGGTGGTGGTCGGGAGAATGAGACGACGTAAATTAACGGTAGTGGTTCCTCCATATAGGAATCACTTAGTTTGCCTGGTTTGACCCTTCAGTACATTTTTATCTTTGGCTCTTTTGTTACCTGGGAGTTGAATTGGGTTATTGCCCATTATAAAAGTAGTAAAGATAAATATTACTTATCCTACTGTTTTTGGGAGGGGCCAAGTGATTCTGGTGTGGCGAGGACCTGGCATCAGACCAGGATTATTCTGATTTCAGCGCTGAATATATAGTTTTGTTATTGTAAATATTCAGTTCTGATTTTGGGATTTTCCCCCCATTTGTACATGTACGGGAAAATATACATGTACTTTTTCTTTTTATATGAAATGTGAATTTCGTCACTGATATCAGGGGCAATAACCGTGTTTCCATTAAAGGTTAATGGAAACTATATTCTGTCTGCTTAGTTTTGTTATGTGCACTATGATCGTACTTTATAATGTGTTAATAAAAATATTTGTTCGGGTAACACATTTAATTGGTATAAATAATTTAAAAATGTCATGTCTCATTTGCATATCAAAATAGCCTGATACCACCGCGAGTCACTATCAGTAAAATCAATATTACTAAATGATTATATGTGCATAGTGGGCCTGCACTCGTAATTTTTAAAACTGGCAGAATACATGTACCGTAGTTACACAATTATACACTTATTTAATTCTTATATGCAAACTGTTATGCCTACTAGATGGGACCACAGGTTGAAGTACATTGTAACGGACCGAGGTCTATAAATACATTAAATACGCCTAAAAGCGTCCATAAAAAAAAGAAGAAGCTAAACAAAGTGTTATTACTCCCTCTATAACACACACATATATATACCTCGGTCCATTACTTTAACCTGTGGATGGGACCCCAACTTTAGCTGCTACATGTAATTTGCAAACCAGATCTCTTATTCACTATTCTGCAGAGGAAGACTATGAATGGAAACGTAACTCTGCTACGGACAGTATGGTTGTGGATTTCAAGAGTTACTGTTCACAACTATGAACAATGTGGCTTACTCGCTTACCACATTTATCCAAGTGTTGTGAGTTTGATGCTCGGGTGGGATGTAGTTCTCTAAGCACTGTTTCATGTTGGAAAGTTGCGGAGTCATTTGCTGAGTAATGGTTAATACTGGTAAGAAATTCAATAAAAGGCTAACCATGTACATAATAGTGTTTGATTGTTTGTTTCAGGGAAGCCGTCTACAGATCTTAGCCATCTGGATTATTCGTCGAGCCTCTTCAACTTCACCCTGCAGTCGAGGCAGACACCAGCAGGGCTATTGAGATAGTATATGGGCGGTCCCAGAAGAAGCAGATAAGGCGGACATTGTTTCTCATTCTGCTGTTGAAGGACAAAGGCCACCAGAAGAATCGCTGCCCGAAGACACTACTCAACCTGGGCAACAAGTTGCCAAACACTCGCGAAATGGGAACTGATCCAGTTCCTGACCTACACGAAGCAAAATATAGTGTTTAAACAAATATAAAAATCCTACCGCCAACCTAGAGTGATTAGCATTTAAGGTATTGCATTCAATCTTTGATTCATAAATTTCTGTTTAACGTCCACAGTCTATAAAGTCTATATTTGGTTGGTTTCACATGGTTTCAGTTATCTTCGCAATAAAGGATTTTACTTGAAACATCCAGAATAGACCAAAGACAAACTTTGTAGACTTTCGAAGGGAAACGAAAATTTACGAATTAATGATGTATTTTTGTGCTATTATCATGATTATAATTGAAATGAATGCCCAATGGTCAAACTTGTAACAAATTACATGTGTACAATAAATTTCGACTTCGAAATTTGACTTTGAATGAAATGGTGCAATTGGTTGATATTGGTCATTTGCAGTGCATGATGTGACAAACAACATATTGAGGCATCATCTGTAACACAGTGCCTTCAATCATGATTCATACCCAGGCATACAAAGTATATCGAGGTGTATATAGTTTTTGTATTTTCGTCCATCTGTAAGATTTGCGTTAAAGGTTTTTGGGTACCCATTATATCTACAACCGTAAATCGCATTGAGTTGAATCTTCATATACTTCTTTATCGTCATCCATATGTTTTATACTGTAGCACACCGATGTGGCTTTCCTGCACAAGGTCAAATTATTTAAAGTTTTGAAATATTTGCATCAAACATGTCAAAGTACACAATGTCTCTGCAACCGCAAGTCGGGTTGACTTGAAACTTGATATATATGGACAAGAATTCGCTATTCTGGAGAATGCATATTTTTCTAATCAATTCCATTTAAACACTACATACAAAGAGAATTGTTGAGATGGAACACTTTTACGACTTCAGTTATATGAACTATCTAGCAGTACCAAAAAATAGGTTATTGAAGTTGATTGAACAAGCTGTACAGTTCTTCAATATGTATGTATCTCACACTTTTTAGGTGAAAAAGGGGGACATTTTTAACATGTCCTAGTATGTGCAAGTATTTCATATTGATCTTGCCCTTTTCATTGCGTCGAAAGAGATCGTACGTTTCTGTGAGCAGTCTAACTATATTTCAGTACACAAATTATTTGTCCATCGGAAGTATAACCATTGAAACAAATATAACCAAAATTAGTGTGTGTATGTAACATTTTCTTGTCAAACCCTGTTACATACGTATAACCAGTCCAGTAGCTTACAATATGGAACCTGATTAATTTCTTTACTGACATATTGAACCATCTGGCGGTGAGTCTTAAGATGCAAGTAAGACTTTTTGTGTATCTTAAAAGAAACAAAAATGGTAAAAGTGTATTTAATATTTATAATAGTTCTTGTCAACAAACTGTTACATACGCAGAAGTTGCTTCATATACACATAGAAAACAACAATCAACAGCCAGGTTTAGTTTACTACATTTGTTAGAAATCAGCATATTCTCACTTTTGGCACCAAAACATAGAGGATATGGCCAGTTAGAAAACAAATGATAGGAGGTATAGTTTTTCATGTTTTTCATGTCAAAATGTTACATACTGCTGTAAATCAGATCAAAGTGTTTTAACGGACTGGTCATGGCAATAAAAAAGCAAAATCAATGCATTTAACATAAAGCTGTTCCTAATAGATTTGTTACAAACCAAACGTCTTTTATAATTTTATTTACAACATAAGTAAAGGAATTTCAATAATGTGTATGTAACATTGACAAAATTGACAAAATTGTTACATACATCAATTGCCTCAAATGTTGAAATAGTCATTTCATGATAATAATTACTTTATAAAAAGTTTATAAAATAAATCCTGTCCCAGTAGGTTTATTATAAGTTGCAAATAGCTCATATAGTGCTATTTGCTGTATAAATAAAGGAAGGTATATGATATGTATGTAACATTGACGAAAACATGTACCTTAAAGCTGTTGCAATGGAGTATTCAGGGTATTTTAAATGATCAAATTGTGGATTTAAACAAAATTTGGTGATAATGGGATGGTTCCAAACTATAAAATGCTCATGTAAACTTATTACTAACATAAATAAATAAACCTGAAAAATGTGCATGTAACATTTACAAGAATAACATATTGCAATGTATTTATTTATTACACATTAATCAAAACATTTTCTGTGTAAACTGTTAACAATCATCTTATCTTTATACAGTTTATTGTCTTACAAGAAGAAAATCCAGTTGCCACATAGTAATAAGCATCCAGTCTCTAAAAAAAAGTATTGCTTGGCATATTTGTCAATGTTACATACGCGACTTCGATCAAATGTCACAATATATTACCCAAGGTAAGGCATGATTTAAACTAATGCCTCTACAACAAATAAGGTCCAACAAGGTTTGTTACAACCCATAAACATATAGTATAATCTCATTTCAAACAGTTTAAAATGAGCATGGAATATGTGTATGTAACATTTGACGAGAAAAATATATTGTAGCTTTTTTTCATCAACCAATAATCAATGCATTTTCTGACAAAGGTGATTGTTAGTGCACAGTAAAACACGTCTTTACACAACAAAGAAACTAAGATGCCATTTGAAAGCAACATTTGGATGACCAAATACATATTACCTCTTTGTCAATGTTACATACACGAGATTCAGCACATTTCTATCTCTCCTTAGTCAAAGGCATGTCTATTCTGCAAACAACTGCAATTGTCCAAACCCTAGTGACTTGGACTATGCCACTTTGTAGTTTTTATAACAAAGCACAAAATCCAAAAAAAATCTCTTAAGTGTCCCCCTATTAGGCCAAATACTGAATTCTGGCCCATATACTTCTTTATGAAGTTAGAAGATCAATATTTTCTTTCCATAGCCCTGGTGGGTGCATGTGATGGGTAATTTAACAATCGCGATTCATCCCTACCGGAAATCCGACTGGAGACCTGGTTTGGCCCTCACATACGTCTTTGGCATTTTGTATGTGACAGTTGAATCTGGTTATATCTCTTGTGTGAGTATTACGATTATTCGTAATCCTTTTTTAGGGAAAGGGGCCAAGTGACTTTGGTGTGGTATGGACCTGGCATTAGGTCAGGTTATTCTAATTTCAGGGCTGACTATATTTTTTCTCGATGAAAATATTCCGTTCTGATTTTGGGATTTCCCCCCCAATGCAGCAGGTTAACACAGGATCGAACCCGTTTGCCCAGCCTTATATGACCTGAGCTGTTGATAGGCCGTTAAGCACCAATAAACAAACAAACAACTTTGGCATTTGGTATCCGACAGTTATATCCTTTATGTGAGTATTAGACCATAGCTGTTGATAGGCCGTTAAACACCATTAAACAAACATTATATAGCCCACTCATACGGCTTTCATGCACACGGTGAAGGTGAAATTACTTTGAAATATATGCGTTAAAGTTTTAAGTAAACAATTTCTCTGCAACCGTAAGTCAGATTGAATTGAAACTTCATATATTTGTCTATCAACAATCAACATCCATATTTTCATTTTATAGCCCACGCATGTGACTTTCATGCCCAAGGTCAAGGTCAAATTGTGCTAAATGTTTTGAAATATTTGCATTAAAGTTTTAAGTACACAATTTATCTGCAACCGTATGTTGGATCGATTGGAAATGTCACATACTTCTTTATCAACAGCCATATTTTCATTCTATATCTCACCTAAGCGGCTTTCATGCCAAAGGTCAAGGCCAAATGACTTTGCTGCGGTCGAGGGTATGTGTGAGACCCCGCTCACTTGCTCTAGTCCTTAAAAGCAAGAATAACATATCTTACCATACTGATTTCTTTTGTTTTTTTCGGATCCATGTACTGATTTTGTGTCCCGAGCATAACTGGAATTCCTTTTTGTATATTTATCACAACTCTTGCCTAACTAATATTCCAGTGTTCTCCCTTTGTTTTGTTCACGCATTGATTTTGTATCTGGCACATGGCGATATTTCAAATTTGACCTAATATGGTCCTGATATATATCAAATCGAAGGTATCGTGGAGACAATCACTCTGGATAATTTTTTTGTCAAAATCGGATAATACATCATACAAGATGGCCGCCGACAGGTCATCCTTTAATTATAGATTTCGTCTTCTTCTCATGTACCGTTTGGCCGACGCTGGTCAGACTTCACAGTTGTGGTGCGTGGGTGAAGCATTTTCATATTTGTTAAAATGGAGGTTGTCGCATAATCCAAGATGGCCGTCGTAGAAAATTTAGTAAAATTCTTTAAAAAAATCATATCAACCATGTTGATTTTACATTATTATTATTTTTACATCAAGCTTGAATTGCCACTTTGATATCAAGGGCGATAACATTGACTCTTTAACATGTTAATGGAAACAACTATTTATTCTCTCTATTTATCTTTTGATATGCAATGATCATATTTTGTAACAAGTCAATACAAATATTTATTCAGGTGACACATTTAGTTGATATAAATAATTTAAAAATGACCTGCCTCATTTACAATCAAAATAGCACGATGATACAACATATCAGTAAACCTAAGATTACTAAGTGAATATTTCTGTGTAGCGGGCACTCGTATTTTTTAAAACTGTTGGAATAGTTACACAATTATACTTTAATTTAATTCCTATAAAGAACACTTTGTGCCAAACAGATGGGACCCCAATTCAAATCATGATTTGCAACTTTGCTGAAGGATGTCTGGCACCCAGTCATTAAGTGCAAAGGCACGACACTTGTCTTATCAGCTCATTCACAAACACCACATCATACAAAACACTTGTCACATGGATTCACCAGTGGGTGTACAGTACAAAGTCCAGTGACATGGTGTGTAATTGCAACCCGGTACATTTGGTCAGGTGTGTATTTTTTTGCTTTAACCTACGTTTTCTGGGGGAAATAACTACCTGTATAATATATGTGAAAATCACTACAATGGAAGAAATTGAATGTATGTTCTCGCACCCCCTTCCAAACTCCATTCACAATTCACACCCCCTCTGCATGAATCTGGCTACTCCACTGCAGTGCAAAGTCGCAGAACAATTTTTGACATACAGCCGTTTGAATGTGTACTTGCGTGTGTGTAATATTTCTCAGACTTTTTCAAGGCAATGATTTCTGTTTCGATGTAATGTATGACCTGTCGTGAATTTCACTCACAAGTTCATATTGGTGCTTGTAGGAGTATTTGATATCCAGTATACATTTTCCATGGCTTTCACATTCTGTAAAACCGTCTGGAGTTTCGACAATGAAATGGAGAAATGGCAAACATTTGCATGTGTCTGAATGTGGATTATTTCTGGCACTCATATCTTTGGCTTATAACGTCGTTCAAAATGTACTGCGTCAATTTTATCGAATTTAAGATTGCATATTTCATGACTTTCTTCAAAACGCCAGTTTTAGAAGTTGATGGTTTTAGGATTTTTATATCATGCACTGCAGTGCCGGTGATAAGTCGCTAGGTGGCGTTGCCAAGTCGGACTGTTGTACTGTGCGGGCTCACCGAAACAAACCGCCAGTGGACGCGTTACACTATGTTTGCAATGTAATCTCCCTGGGTAAGTTTATAGATCGCGGCTCAGTCAGCGTGCGACTAGATGCCAGTTTTTTTTGTTAGGGGAAAGTACTAAAATTGGGAAAATTGGGCCCGCGCAATATTTAAAATTGCGCCATGTCAATTAAAGGTGGTGCATGATGTTGAATGTAATATCTTTATAATGGAAAGACAGAGTTTAATGAAACATAACGCAGTAAATGCTTAACAGGTTGCCAATTAGTATCCCCTCGCTGATAGGCAAGAGGTGGTATATCGTTAGTCCATGTACTGCGTACGTATGTACGTACGCTAGTAACACCTTTCATTTTTCAATAACTTGTGAACTGCTTCCACGATTTTGATATTATTTGACCATAATGTGTGTCTATGGATGGAGCATGGTTTAGAATATGAGTAGACTCATATGACCCACGTTCGACCGCCCAAGGTCACGGAGTACTTTTTTATTATCAAGGCTGCCAGCGAGGGGATTAGCTTCGTTTAATGATGCCAGTGCGAGGGGATTAGCTTCGTTTAATGATGCCAGTTCTTGCATTATGGTATAGTTTGCTTTCATCTAACACTTTTCTGGTTTTGACGAAGAATCGGTTACCATGAATGTGAATAAAAATCTAAAGAACGTGAATGTAAGAAATAAACGGTACTTGATTCTTCACGACAGTTATAGGTTATCGTAAAGAACTTTTAGAGCACCCATACCGGTATGTCACTTCTATGGTGTGATACATATCATCGAACCGGTATGTCACTTCTATGGTGTGATACATATCATCGAAATCAGTCCGTTTGCTTGGAAAAGTTTCAAGAAAATTTACTGTAAAAATGACGTCACAAAATACGTCACGTCGGAAAAGCAGGTTCGGAAACCACTGATCCCATACCCTGATATCTATAACTTTACATGCTACTTGCAAACATGTAGTTGGCCTCAATAATAATAACATACACTCAAAGCGTTCTTTTATAACATGATCATTCATGTTATAATTGTTCTTGTTAATAATTGGTTTTGTAATTGTAATTTGGTGGGCTGGAAATTCAACATGCAAATGACCAGGATAGTATTAAAGGTCCATGCCCACATAGTAGGTTATAATATAGGGAGCCAGATAGTTTTGTATATTCTGTAGATATGACATTTTCTGGCAAAATAACATTCATGCACCGTAACCCCACGTATTGATTGGCTTTTCCACACTGCTATCAGGGGCGATAACCGTGTTTCCTTCAAATGTTAACGGACATTACTATTTATTCTCTGTATTTATGTTTTGGTGTGCAATGATCATACTTTATAATCTGTCGAAAATATTAATTTTTTTCAGGTGACGCATTTAATTACATGTAGTATAAATAAATAAAAAAGATATCATTCCTCATTTGCATATGAAAATAACCTGATACCACCGCGAGTCACTATCAATAAAACAAATATTTCTAAACGATTATACCTGTATAGCGGTCACTTGTAATTTTTAGAACTGGTGGACACAATTATACACCTATTTAATTCATATAAATTACATTTTGTGCTTACTGAGTGGGCATGTACCTTTAAAGGTACATGCATACGCAGTAGGCACAAAATGTTCTGTATATGAATTAAATAAGTGTATAATTGTGTCACTATTCCACCAGTTATAAAAATTACGAGTGCCCGCTATTACGGGGCGCCAAGTGGGACATGGCTCAATTTTGTCCACAAAATTCATTTTTGTGCCACAAAATTCAATTCTGTGTCATAAAATTCACTTTTGTGCCACAGAATTCAATTCTGTGTCACAAAATTCAATTCTGTGTCACAAAATTCAATTCTGTCAATTCTGCACACGCATGTAAGAAGGACTACCATTGGTCAGAAACTGCACTGGAGAAATGGGTCACGGTCGCCGATCTACACATTCAATGTCGATGATTCATTTCTCATTCTGCCGATGATTCATTTCTCATTCTGCCATTTTGCTTCAACTATCTCCAAACAGTCAAACGTTGGACAAACTCATTCGTATTTAAACTCATTTGCGTTATAATTGTACACATCTTCATGTACATGCAGATCTCCCGCGAGTACTGACGTCATGTATTGTGTATCGCAAGGTACATCTGCCCCAGTTAAATCAATAATACACGCGCTGTGACCTGTGTTCTGACTGCTGTCTGTGTTTATAAACAGAATGTGTGTATTGGGCCATTTGAGGAAACCATTTGTAGTATTTGTGTAGATACCATGGATACTAAGATGGTGTATACTGTAAATAATGCATGTAGACACATAGTTGCGAACACGTAACTTCGCAACTAGTAGACACAGATCCAATACCATTTGTTTCACAAGGTTAGATCTACTGTTAGAATACGACGTCATCTAATGTCATTTTCGAGCATAAAACGTTACCTGATAAATAGAATACCAGACTAGTGTATTTTAATATCAAGTTTATCAGGCTCGGCTCGGAAACGGTAGGAATTCCTCGGCAAGCCTCGGAATTCCTACGCGTTTCCTAGCCTTGCCTGATAAACTTGATATCAAAATACACTAGCCTGGTATTCTCTATATATGGGCATGCTCTCAGGTCTAGCTATGTCCCGGCTACTTTATGTTTGACCCTGTTTACATAATTGAGGGAAAATTCTGAATATTTTTCTTATTTCTCCTTCAAAGTATATATGCTTATATGGTGTGACCACTCATTTGTAATCATAATATAACCAAAATAACTGTCCATAAAGAAGTATTATATTGATATATTGGGTTATATTTTCGCATTGAAATATTTAAACCTGCAAGTGTACTTCACCATCTAGTAAAATGGACTAAGACCGATCTCAACCAATCAACGTAGAGATGACATCGACTATCCTACGCAAACTAATTTTTGTGGACAAAAATGAATTCTGTCCCACAAAACTGAATTTTCTTCACAAAACTCAATTCTGTCTTACACAATTGAATTTTGTGACACAGAATTGACAGAATTGAATTTTGTGACACAGAATTGAATTTTGTGATTTTTAGTGTTACAAAACTCAATTTTGTACACATAATTAACCTGTCCTGCATGGCGCCCCGTAGCTATACAGATATAATCATTTAGTAATATTTATTTTACTGATAGTGACGCGCGGTGGTATCAGGCTATTTTCATATGCAAATGAAGCATGGTATTTTTTAATTATTTATACTAATTAAATGAATCACCTGAACAAATAATATTTTCGACAGATTAATAAGTATGATCATTGCACATCAACAAGTAATTACAGAGAAGAAATAGTAATGTCAGTTAACATTGTAAGGAAACACGGTTATCACCCCTGATATCAGTGTGAAAATTCATGTGTGATATACGAAGTATAAAAATGCCAATTATATCGTCCGAAAATGGTTCATGACTGTTCATTTTGCCCGAACAATGTTATATATAATGTATGGACGAACACAATATGCCTCCTATATTATAACCTGGCACGTGGGCGTGAGCACACTCCTGTAATCTGATAACCATTATTGCTTGTCAGAAGCATGACGAGTATTTCGTTGATGGAATGGCGATCAGTGCAGATCCTGATTTGGATATGCACTGGTCGCAAAACCCATAAGCCCCATTCTCCAGTCACATCCACATATGAGACACGGAATTAAATACGTTTACAAAATTTACAATAATTTTCATAAATTAAGTCAAAAGTTGACCAATTGTTTAGGACATGCGGAATTATATTCCGCACGTACTAACAAATTGGTCAACTTTTGACTTAATTTATGAATACTCTGAAAATGTTGTCAACTTTTGGCGCCATTTGCGGAAAATATTGTAAGTTTTGTAAACGTATGTCATGAAATTACGCAGATGTCCGAAGGTACAAAATCACATGTCGTGTCTCATGAACTGTTGACATTGGACCCGTCCACTATATAGACTAATAATTGTGAGATACATGTTTATTATTGATATTAACTGTACATGCATACACCATATCTGTAATTAATGACACAATATGGCCCAGCGGATATGCAGGCAATGATAGGGCATATGTATTTCTTTGTTTTATTTTGCACCTGGTGTGTACATGAGCCGCTGCGCGAGACAACCTGTCTTCGTTGTTGGTCAAATTGACATTTTGTTATTATGTCAATGGTATTTGTATGATGAATTGAACATGTTTTATTTGATCATGATATCTGTAATATTCATTAAGATATTATATTTTATATACCACCACTATGCAGGTCGTTTGAGCAAAAGATATGTCACGTAAAAGCGACGTCAAGCGACGTCAAAACGACGTTACAGTATCTACCGTTACACATAGAGTATATGGCAGTACATCTACAACAGTTTGAAAGTTGACATAATCGAACTAGAAGTATGTTTGGCATTGAATAATGAATGTATAGACGGATGAGCTTGAGTCATCTGGTAATACATGGATAGGAAAAGCGACAAAGACAAACCAGCACGTTCAAGTACCAGCAAATATAAACGTGTGCGGGTACGGCGGATTCGGTAGGCGGATTTATTCTTTTTGACGTCGTGTTTACTGAGCGTTTATAATTGTAGAAAACCACGGAAGTATATGAAACAGACAGTAATAATTACTGCCCAGGTACGTCATTTCTGTATCGATGACTTGATTGGTTGCTTGGGGCTATACGACCGTTCAACATATGTATACAGATGGGAATGCACATGCATACGGGGAGTACAATACGTTCACCATTAAGTTACATTAAAACTAAAGCGATGTCACAGTCGATGGCGCGCCACCGCAATATAACCACTTTTCCCATATGCTAAGTCGAAAAGGGGGAGATAATCCATGGCCGGGGGTCGAATAAAAAATCTAAGTTCTCTTTGCACATCTAATCACCATAAGGAAGGCACACACCAAGTTTCAAGTCCCTACCTGATAACCCTCTAATCAATTGCTAGTGAGCACAGTCATATTGCATTTGTATAGTACTAATCCTATTATTTTCAGTAAGTGGGGCTAAGTGTCTCTGGCGTGGTGACGACCTGGCACCAGGTCAGATTATTCTAATTGCAGGGCTGAATATATTTTTTTTCTGTAAATAATCAGTTCACTATTGGAACTTCACCGCCTCCATAAATGTGAACTATGGGATTGGACCCGTTAACGCGGCCTAAAATGACCTTATCTGTTGACAGGCCGTTGAATTCTTTTTAACTAATATATATAACATCCCCCTTTTATCCAGCGAATTTGCATAGCTGACATTATGTTTTCCAGTAGCATAATTATGTTTCTTGTTAGTGAATGGTCCGTGAACATATTGTTACGACACATATCATTTCATAGCATCACAGGACGGGTTTGCGCGAACATTTAATTTGGCTACCTGCCCAAATTTTACGGCCATATAAACACCGCAAAAACAATATATTTTTCGATAATATTAAATTTTATCAAAATTTATGAATGAGCCTTCTTTCGTAAAATTTGGGCAGCTTTCGTGAAACACGCAGTAGTTACACAGGAACCTCTCTGAACCGGACACCAATAAAACACATGTGATCTTATTTTTGGCCATTAATTTTATCGCAGGTGATTAGAGAATAGTAGGTTAGTGCCGTGAATGGGAAAAAATATCTGGCAAGGCTCAGGAAACGGGATGGGCGAGCCTCTGCCGAGCAAATCCCGTTTCCGTGCCGCGCCAGATATTTTTTCCCATTCACGGCAATAACCTACTATTCTAGTTATCCCGTCAACACCTACAAATGGCTGTAAAATGCAAAAATTGTATTGACTGGATATCAAAAATGTTTCACGGCACCGTGTTTCACGGCACATACGCACTGTGTTGACGGGATAAAATGTATGTTTGTGATCGCATAGCACACAACTATGGCTCAGAATGATCATATGCCTGATTCACAGTGAAACCTCTCTAAGCCGGACACCCTGAGGACCTCCCAGGGTGTCCGGTTTGGAGAGGCTTAACTGTATTATGTAAATTAAAATGTTTCTATAACGACATGAACTGACTATGCATACTGAACATGACTGCAACACTGTGCGTCTGTGCGTGTATATGAATACTAATAACTGTGCGCACTACATGAACCAGCAATCAGCTGACTTATATATATATGTGGCTGGAGAAATAGGGCATACAAATTTTGCGGCCAGTGTAGATCCATTTCAGCCTGTGCTTCCGTTCAGTCTGATCTGGATCTACACTGTTCGCCATTCCATCAATGAAACGCACGTCATGCTTCTAAGCAGCAATATAGATCGTTATCCGGCTACAGGAGTGCTATTTAAACAGGCGTTTCCCTGGGAACAAATGCAATTAGCCCCATTTATCCAATCACAATCACATATGTGGCTGTGACTGGAGAAATGGGGCTTATGGGATCTGTGACCAGTGTAGCTCCTGATTAAACAGCACACTCCTGTAGCAAGATAACGATATATATTCCTTGTTAGAAGCATGACGGATGTTTCATTGATGGATTCGCGAACAGTGCAGATCCAGATCAGACTGTGCGGATGCACAGGCTGATCTGGATCTACACGGGTCGCAAAGCCCATAAGCCCCATAATCTCCAGTCACAGACACATACAATGATGACGTGGTCGAAACTGCTTAGCCTTGTGTGTGAGCATACTTGTGTTAGAATCTGAAAAGTCTTCTAGGTCCAGGAATTTTATCTTACAGATTCAATTTTAATTTAACACCATTTTAATCACTTTGATATATATAACTGGGCTGGAATTATATGGAATAACAATATTTTTGGAGACTATAAACTATAAACTTTTAAAAGTCCAACCAAACTGACTGAATGCCTCTGGCCTTCGACCAGTTTAGTTGGATTTCTAGTTTATACCATTATAAAATTTTCAAAAATGAGACATTCAATGTGATTTTGTACCTGTACATGTGCGATATCTCATGAAAACTATATACAAAATTTACGATATTTCCCGTAAATAACATCGAAAGTTGACGAATTTTTTCCGAATTCCGCATTTGCTATGAAAAATTCGTCAACTTTCGATATCACGTGAAATGCTGCATTTGCTGTAAACATTTCGTCAACATTCGATGTCATTTACGGGAAATATCTCAGTTTCTGTAAGTCTATTTCATGAAATATTGCACATCCGGTACAGGTACAAAATCACATGGCGTGTATCAAGTGTTGTTTCTTCCTAATAATGTTTAGCAGAGAACGTTGATCGGATACTCATAAGTGTATTCATCCACGATCTGGCATACCCAGGTCTAATTCCGTCCAATCTAGGCACTGGTGAATCGTCCGTGTCTACACTGGTCGCAATGGTAATAAGTCCAGTTTTGTCAGTTCGCATCTCGTATTCATTTTCAGTCGGCGAATTCTAAGTGATGATATCGCGGCTCCAGTATCAGAAACAGAGCCATGACGACAGGCAACACGTCACAGGACACGGGAGTACTGTACGACTTTTGTGGAGGAATTCCATTCTGGGTAAGCTTACTTTTTCTACCCCCACCCCCTTATTTCCGGCGGCCGAATACAGCGACATTAAAATTACGTGGCCGTGAATGGAGAAATAGGGCTTATAGGATTTGCTTTTGATTGAATAGCACATTCATGTAGCCTGATAACGAGCTATGGTGCTTATTATAAGCATGACATGGCGAACAGTGCAGATCCTCATCAGACTGTGCGGACGCACAGGCTGATCTGGATCTACACTGGTCGCATAACACATAAGCCCCATTTCTCCAGCCACAGCCACATACGTATTATTATTTGCGGAGGCCGAATACATTGATTTTCAATACCTTTTTCATTATTGGCACTAGTTGAATTTAGTTAAACAAATTAAATCAACTACTGATTTAGGAAAAAACTAGCGTTCACAACGCCGCTAGTTAGATGTTCAGTAAATAATTATGTATCAACATGATTGTCTTATATATTCAATTTGATATCTCACAGTCAGATGACCATTTTCGTTAGACACTGTGAATGTTTTTCAGGACCACGATTGTATTATTTGAAAGTCGTGGCTGTCAATTATTTCTAGAAAAGTTTGTTACAGTCAGTTTGAATGTTTGTCAGATGTAAATGAAGAAACTGGCATACTTTGCTTCTTCTGATATCTGATTATGCGTCGATTTCCATTTCTCAGTGTGGGTCGCTGTTCTACCATTTATTCAGTATTTATTGATATCAATAAATAGAGTTTGATATCAATAAATCCAGGTGTGCCTTTTTTACCATTCATTCGATATTTATTTTTATTTTAATAATTACATTTATTGAAATCAATGAATATTGAATATATAGTAAAACCACGCAATGGGACTCGGTTTTACTAATTATTCAGTACTTTTTTTTATATAAAATAATCGAATTGACAATTGAGTGCTTAATTACAGTGGAACCCCTCTAAACCGGACACCCTGTGAAGTACCCAGGGTGTCCGGTTTAGAGAGGCTCCACTGAAAATCAATCATATGAGTACGTCAAAACAGGTATGTGTGGTTTGCGATCATGAACAGACATTATCCACACAGACAGGTGACAATAACACATACAAATTAAGCTGACATATATTTTATGAATGTGCACTCTAGGGAAGTTCCACTGTATTGAATTAAAAATACCGAATAAATAGTAAAGCCGCTGGAATTATTGATATCAACACATCTCGAATAGTGAAACCTCGATCTCTGTGAAGCTTGGCCAATAAAGGCCCAGCGGTTCGGGAGATGTTGGAAAATGGTAACGGACGGATTGGTAGACCCTACGTCTTAACAACAGCATTAACAATAGCATATTTTAGGTTCATATTAGATACAATTGGTTGAAAAATGGATTATAATCCTGACCCATTGTATTCCACATGTACTACTGAAAAATATTGTAAATTTTGTAAATGTATTTAATTAAATTACGCAGATGTCCGAAGGTACACAATCACATGGTGTGTATCATATCCGTTTCTTATCTGGCTTGGCGAAGCGAGGGCAGGTGTAGGGCGGGGTTCGCGGTAGGCAAGACTTATATAGCTAAATCCCGCGAATATTAGATAGAGGTCCACATGTGAGCCAGCTCTATCAACTATGCAAGAAATAGAGGCTCAGGAAACGGGATGGGCGAGGCTCTGCCGAGCACATCCCGTTTCCGTGCCGCGCCAGATATTTTTTCCCATTCACGGCACTAACCTACTATTCTATTTATCCCGTCAACACCTAAAATGGCTTTAAAATGCAAAAATAGTATTGACTGGATATCAAAAATGTTTCACGGCACTGTGTTTCACGGCACATACGCACTGTGTTGACGGGATAAAATGCTGTTCATGCCATGAAACGGAAATGTATATTCGAGAGTCAATTAGATGGTCACGTATATGAATTGACTTCACTATCGGGGGCGTTACCACATTTTAGGACTGGAGAAATATATCCCACCCCCGCCATGCGGAGAGACGGGTAATATATTTCTCCAGTCACAAACTGAATACAGTGAAACCTCTCTAAACCGGACACCCTGGGAGGTCCCCAGGGTGTCCAGCTTAGAGAGGTTTCACTGTAATTTAGGCATTTGATAATTTTGAGCCACAGCCGTGTGATATACGAACACGAACAGGCATTATCACCTGAGATAAAGGACCAGGAAACCGTCATCAACAATTCAATTAGATAACAGGTGTTTCATTGGTGTTTGGTTTAAAGAGGTTCCACTGTATATTTTCGTTGTAGAATAATGAAGCGATCTGGAAAGCGGCGCCAGATATCAGCGCGTGTTTTGAGGAGACGGCGTTGGTATGGGTGCCGCACGGCTACCTGTGGATAACGGTCGCCCCCTACCTACTGTATGTCTCGCGCCGGACCGGGGACCCGCCCCTACCATGGTCCCCACTGCAGGTTCTCAAGGCCGTAAGTAACTGTCTGGGACCGGTTGCTCAAAACCTCTGTTAGCTAAACAGACTGTTAAATCCTTAACAATGTTAAGGATTTAACAGTCTGTTAGGCTCAAAACCTCTGATAGCTAAACAGACTGTTAAATCCTTAACAATGTTAAGGATTTAACAGTCTGTTAGGCTAACAGAGGTTTTGAGCAACCGGGCCCAGACTGTTAAAATCCTTAACAGCGTTAAGGATTTAACGGTCTAATAAGCTAACAGAGGATTTGAGCAACGTCAACCACAATCCCTGCATTCCCCATATATATTGTATATGGCCGTGACTGGAGATATGGCTGTTATGGCATTTGTGCCTACTGTCTGTTTCACGAAACATGCCCACGGTTATAAACAATGCAAACATAATCAAGGTGCATGATCATGTGGTTACAACAACAACAACGTCGCCCACTCCAAAGTAAGTATTATTTGATATTTTCCTTAATATGCAACGGAGGATTTTGATGAAATATGGTGCAGCAAACGCGTCATCATGACACGGAAATCGATTCTTCGCAAAAACGACAGATGTTTGGGCGTAAACACAAATACCACCAAATGCAGCTTAACAATTTCATCAAAATCCGTTACGTAATAAGGACAATATAAAAGATACGTACTTTCAATCAGATGGATTCTGGAAGTTTCAGTACTTGTTGTTGTTGTTAGTACCACGTAATACATCAATTTTAATTTAAGGAATTTTATTTCGTAAAATATGGTCAAGAGTAGCGAGTTAAACTTTCATTTGATATAAGGCCACACTTAGTATAATATTTGTTTCCCATCTCCCGACCATGCATTTTAATGTTTGGTAGGCAGGAAGATTTTTTCTTCTTTTTTTTTTTTTAATATCTCAGATCGCGATAGGTCATAGGCTAAAACACTGACCTTGGGTAGACACCGGGGGCCCGTTTCACCAATCTTCGTACGACTAAAATGTTCGTAAGTGCAAATTTAGGATCGTCTGGAAATTTAAATTAATGAATTTACATTTATTGAGCATAGGCTGCATATGCAGCCTATGCTCAATAAATTTAAATCCAATAATTCTTTGCAAGAAAAGATTGTCAATGTGAAATTTACAAACTATCATAGTTTTGAACTTACGAACATTTTAGTCGTACGAAGTTTAGGGAAACAGGCCCCTGGACGAATCAGCAATGTAATTATTTGAGTGGAGTTGATTTTAGCGGGTCGGTCGGTTGATGGGAAACATATTTTATTGTGGCCTAAGTGACTAATTTGTTTCCGTTCCGTTTCGCCAGGTCTGCAATATGTTGCTGTTCTGTTTGGCGATTGTACAGCTGTTGGTCACAGAGGCGACCGGCTACACGTGTGACGTCCGTGTCACGATCCCGCCGGCCGCTTACGTCGCTACTGGCGTCAAGGCCGCCACATTCGTATGTCAAGCATTACACCACTGTGGTTCTCCACTCACGCTCATAACATGTGGCTGTGACTGGAGAAATGAGGCTGATGGGTGTTGCGATCAGCGTAGTTCCAGATCAGCATGTACACACACACACAGTCTGATCTGCACCCGCACAGACTGATATGCGCCAGCACAGTCTGATCTGCTCTGTTCAACATTCCATTAATGAAACAGCAGTTATGCTTCTAACGAGCATTATGCTGTAGATCATTATCAAGCTATATGAGTGTGCTATATGATCAGCAGCTATACTGTAGCCGGTTTCATCAAAATTGCAAAGTATACTTATCTAGCAAAGTATACTTTGAGGGAGTACTCATTTATTTTTCCGAAATGCAGTATTTCTTACAGAACTAATGACCGCATATATTTGATGATTAAAACTATGCAGACTTATTATACTGAATGTATTACATTATCACAGCCAAAATGGCTGTGATAATGTAATAAATTCAGTATAATAAAAAATTATATATTTATACTAAAATTGAAAATTTCTCCCTCAAAGTATACTTTGCTAGGAAAGTATACTTTGCAATGTTGGTGAAATAGGCTACTGGTCACCAATTCCATAAGACCCATGTCTCCATTCACAGTCACATGACTTGATAAATGGGGCTTGTGGCATTTGTAACCAATGTAGCTAATGATCAAAGTACACAGTCCCATAACCTGATAGCGATCCATATTGCTTGTTAGAAGTATGATGGTGTTTCATTGATGGAATGGCGAACAGTGCAGATCCTGATCAGACTGCGCGGATGCAGGTTGGTCTAGATTCACACTGGCCGCAAACACATAAGCCCGATTTCTCCAGACACAGCCACATATGAAATAAATAAATTTAATAAAATTAATAAAAACAATACGTTATTTCCGTAAATGACGTTGAAAGTTTACGAAATATTCTATTCTGCATTTACATGAAAATCTCTGAATATTCTGAGATACAAAATCGTATGGTAATTGACTACATGTATATGCGCTATATATGTGGGTGTGAATTGACAATCCCCGTGCTTAAGTCATGCCTCCATGCATGAACAATATTTAACTGAGTGATTGGTGATCTTAAAGTGCAACTTTTTAATTTGGTGCTTGCAATATATCTGTGTTTTAACTTGTCATGTGCATTTGCAGTTTTTCAGTGTTTTATTAACAGTGCGTTGTTTAATCTTGTACATGATGTTTTCTTTTCTTGATAAACGTCGTTTACCATTAATTAATGGCTTGGCCTAATGAAACTCCCGGGCAGTTTACGGGCCCATTAAGGGCCAAAACCCTACGAACCCATGTGTATATGGCACGGCATGCCGTGAGGGCCCGTATGATATTTTTAAATTGGGGCACCGTTGAGCCCGTGTATGAAAGTTGAGCATCCACAACTATCAGACACGGGCTTCCAGGATGTACGGCCCGTCAAACTCCCGTGGAGACTCTTGCGGGGCCGTACGGGTGACCTTACGGGCTGGCAGGTATGTTTGGTCCTATGGGACCCTTACGGCATATGGGAGCCTTGTACGGCCACGCACGCCTGTTCGTACGGGTGTTTCCACGCCGGTATAGCATCCGCACTGGCCCGTACGATACCGGCACGAGCACCTGTAGGGTACACGTACGGATTCTGTGGCCAAAACATCGTAATAACACGCTGAGAACGCCCGTATGCATGTGACCACAACCTCGCAGGAGGGTGATTTCGTACGGACTTCCCACGGTCCATATGCCCGTACAGATCCCCACGTCCTACGGGCCCGGGACCACCCGTATGCTTCATCCGACCTTCTTCTACCGACGCCTTCAACTATGTGGCAGTGACTGGAGAAATGGGGATTATGGATTTTGCGACCAGTGTAGATCCAGATCCGCACAGTCTGATCTGGATCTGCACAGTTCGATAGTCCATCAATGAAACACCCGTCATGCTTCTAACAAACAATACAGATCATTAGCAGGCTACTGGAGTGTGCTATTTAATCCGGAATTACACTGGTCAAAACTCCCATAAGCCCCATGTATCATAGCCACATATGAGACACGCCATGGTATTTTGTACCTTCGGACATCTGCGTAATTTCATTAAATACGGTTACAAAATTTACAATATATTTCATAAATTAAGTATGTACTCTGAAAGTGTTGTCAATTTTTGACGCCATTTACGGAAAGTATTGTAATTTTTGTAAACGTATTTCATGAAATTACGCAGATGCCCGAAGGTGCAAGGGTCTCATATCACCATTGTTGTCAACTTGCTTGTCAAGCTTCTTGCGCTGGCCGTGCAGCAGTGGACGCGACGCAAGGGCGTCAAGTCGTCGGGCATACCTTTCTGCTACTGGGTCCTACAGGCCGCCGCCGGCATCATCCCGTTATACACCGTCGTCTCATCTCAGGTATGTACGTTTGTGGACGTGACTGGAGAAATGGGGCTTATGGGATTTGTGAGCTCCTGATCAAATACAGTGGAACCTCTCTAATCCGGACACCAAGACAACATATGTGATCTTATTTTTATGGGTTTTTTGGCCGTTTATCTCAGGTGATAATGTCTGTTCATGATCGTACAGCACACAGCTGTGGTTCAGAATTATCAAATGCCTGATTTACAGTGAAACCTCTCTACACCGGACACCATGAGGACCTCCCAGGGTGTCCGGTTTAGAGAGGTTTCACTGTATCACTACTCGTGTAGGCTTATAACGATATATATTGTTTGTTAAACGCATGATAGTATATGTTTCATTGATGCAATGGCGAATAGAGCAGATCCTGGTCATACTGTGCAGATGCGCAGGCTGATCTGTATCTACACTGAGCACAAAACCCATAAGTCCTCTTTTGGCAGTCACAGCCACATTTATCAGGCTAGCTAGCTGTCTATAACTAGCTATATATTCACCAGATATACGCTGGCCAATATTAAAATATTGTATCAGGTTAGAACACACCAAATAGTTTTACTATATAACTTTACCGAACCCCGCAAATATGACCAGTCTCTTATATTTTTACTATTCGTATGGATGCTGTGGGACGTACTTGTATATGACCTGCAACCAGTCTGAACTGATTATGCAAGAATTAAATAATATGTTCACTTACTCATAAGAAAGAAAAAATCTTTATTTTGTACTTACGAACATTTTAGTCGTACGAAGTTTAGTGAAACGGCCCCCGGATGCGGTTGGTATCAAAACACTAGCTTTGTGTTCTAAATATGTACGGGGTGCTTCTAGTCCTCATTTTTCCCCAGTTTCACAATAGGAATTTTTATCGGTGTGAATGTTGCCATGGTGTTGGTTCACGAAATGCATGTTTTCTATTTTGCAACACAGTGTATTCACAATAGTAAAGATCGTACTTATAACAATGCTACTATACTTTTTTCTGTAATTTTCTGTAATTTCTGTATGCTGGTAATGGGTCTTTATGGTAAACGATGTACATATTGTATATAGAAATCCATCCACCGATCCCGACTACATTTCCAGTAGCCGATTTCACCAAAGTTACTAAGTAGAGTTATTTACCTATACAGTATACTGAAATTCATTATTTCATATAAAACTAATGACGGCTTATATTTCATGATTACAATTATGCAGAATTATTATATTGTATTTATTTAATTATCACAGAAAATATTCATTAATTTGAACTTTAAATGTCGGTGAAATCTGCTGCAGGTGTGGTGTGGCACGAGTACAGTGGTCAGCATCAATTTCGCCGTCCTGTGGCTGCAGCTGCTCCTCTACTGCTTCGCTGACCAGTACAATAGGCGGGGCTACCAGGAGATGGAACAGGTAACCGGGGCCCCGTTTCACTAAACTTCGTACGACTAAAGTGTTCGTAAGTGCAAATTTACGATCGCCTGGAATTTTCAATTGATGGATTTAATTTATTGAGCATAGGCTGCGTATGCAGACTATGCTCAATAAATGTAAATCCATCAATTGTTTGCAGGAAAACATTGTTAATGTGAAAGTTACAGACTATCATAATTTTGCACTTACGAACATTTTAGTCGTACGAAGTTTAGTGAAACGGCCGCCGGGATACGCTGTCTCAGTAGCCCATTTCATCAACATTGCAAAGTATACTTTTCTAGCAAAGTATACTTTGAGGGAGTAATCATTTATTTTTCCCGAAATGCATTATTTCATATAGAACTAACGACAGCATATATTTGATGATTAAATGTATGCAGATTTATTATACTGAATTTATTACATTATCACAGCCAAAATGGCTGTGATAATTTTGGCTGTGATAATGTAATAAATTCAGTATAATAAAAATTAATAAATTTATCCTAAAATTGAAAATTTCTCCCTCAAAGTATCCTTTGGTAGAAAAGTATACTTTGCAATGTTGATGAAATAGGCTACAGGTGTCATTGCAACAAAGTCAACAAAACCAACCCGGGTTATAAACATGTCTCAGCAGTTCCTTGAAGAACCTTTGCCATGCAGCAGGGGTGGTGGAAGGGGATGGAGGGTGGGGTGGTGGTGGGGGGGGGGGGGGGCTGCTAAAGCGGTGGATATATTATCTATACCATCTTGGGCATCAAGTCATGTTGATACATATGAACGGCGATAACGTATTGTGGGCCATTATAAATTTGCTTCAACTCTGTGCTAGTTCATGCTGGCCCACCATTTACACAACCGCCTGCGTTAATCTTGTCCATATGTCAACGTTTCTGAACAGCTATTGCCAATCTCAACTCGCAATCAATCAGTCTGATTGGCTGAGCCTGAGTTGTAGCACAGATCAGGCTCAGTAAATCAGGCTGCTTGATTTCAAGTACAATATTCAAGCAATTTGAAGTAAAAATCAATACAAAATTGAGACACGCCATGCGATATTGTACCTTCGGATATTTACGTAATTTCATTTACAAAATTTACAATATTTTTCATCACTAAATTAAAAAGTTGACATATAAGTACATATAATTCCGCAGGTACTCTACCATTTACGGAAAATATTGTAAATTTTGTAAACGTATTTCATGAAATTACGCAGATGTCTGAAGGTACAGAATCACTTGGTCTGTCTCATATTGGCAAGATTAGCGCAGGTGGTGTTGTACCGGCACAAGAGTGTTATCCTATGACCAGTAGCCTATTTCACCAACATGGCAAAGTATACTTATCTAGCAAAGTATACTTTGTTGGTGAAATCGGCTACAGAGGAAGGACTCATCGCTCCAGATAAGGTGCGTATTGTAGTCACTTATTTAGCTGAATACGCATTGAATATCAACAGTGGGAGTACAAAAGACTCATAGCAATGTGAAGATACGCATTGATCATCAAATTGAGTAGTGAAAATACTGTAATTCGTTTTTTGAAGCTCAACTAAGTAAATAGCATTACCTTCATGTTTTCTCAAAGGAAAATATGTTCCACACACGTTTTATTTTTCAGAAGCAATGTCCGGAAGAGAACGCATCCGTCATAAACAAGGTTACATACACATGGATAACATCGTGAGTAAATTATATAATACATTATAAGCGTATGGTTATGTTTTAACATACGATATATACTATATTTATGTACAGCTACATCGTTATTCTGGAAGAATTCGCCACATAGTACCGAACGGACACCTCTCTACAACAACACATTACATGTAACAGCCGCTATTTAATATCCCAAATGGATAATTTCATCTATATTTAACTCTTAGGCTGCTGAGAGCGAAATATGTTGATGTCTGCTGTTGCTTTATATGTTGCCGTATTTATCGATACAAACATGGTTTAACGGCACTTTAGAATCATTTCCATTGGAAATGATTCTAAAATGCTGTCAAAGCATGTTTTTGATGAGAATAATCGAAGACGACAACACTTAATTCAGCATTAACCTCCCGACAACAGCCACCTCTCTACAACAGCCAGTTTTACGTCTTCACATGGGTGGTTATTGTAGAGAGGTTGCACTGTAATGGTATTTGTAGTCAGAGATATAAAATAGGCAATGGTGTGATATATACATAGTATACTTGCTAAAATGCTGGGGGCCGTTTCACTAAACTTCGTACGACTAAAATGTTCGTAAGTGCAAAATCATGATAGTCTGTAAATTTCACATTAACAAGGTGTTCTTGTAACAATTACTGGATTTACATTTATTGAACATAGGCTGCATATGCAGCCTATGTTCAATAAATGTAAATCCATCAATTGACATTTCCAGACGATCCTAAATTTGCACTTGCGTACATTTTAGTCGTACGAAGTTTAGTGAAACGGCCCCTGGTGCATTATATCCATAATATACACGTACTTGCTAAAATGCTGATTCTGAAAAATGGTAGCTCACGTTTATCTAGCATATGTATTTACAGCACTGGTTTTTGTTTTATCAATTTGGCATTCACTTCAAATGAAGCAGCATTACTTGCTCTAGTAAATGACTTACACCTTAACCCTTAGACCGCTGCACACAACAATTGTCGTCTGCTGTTGCTTTTATATCTTGCATTATTTCTCAATACAAACATGGTTTGACAGCACGTCAGAATCATTTCCAATGGAAATGATTCTGAAGTGCTGCCAAAGCATGTTGTAAATTATTCAAAGTGCTGTCAAAACATGTTTTGATGATAACAATGGAAAATAGAAAATAAACAGGAGACGACAGAACAATTAAGATAGCGGTGTAAGGGTTAAACAGTTGAATATGGTACACGCTTCTTGCACGTGCAGTATCGCCATTAAAGTTTGCTATTTTAGCCATCCAATCTTGCTGTTCTCAGCATTCACTTTTAACTTCTATTGTTTCGACAATCCAGTTTGGTTGTTTTGACCCACATGTCAAAAACTCGAAACTGTAACAGAAAAAAATACCCATTAAAAAAATCCAATTACCCCACCCACATGTGGTCGTACTGTACGTTACGCTAACGTAACGTACAGTACGACAACATATGGGTGGGGTAATGGGATTTTTGAATGGACATTTTTTTGTGTCACAGGCCGAGTCAGTGTTTTGAGCATCCAGCTTGGTTGTTATTTGAGACACTCCGTGTGATTTTGAACCTTCGGACATTTGCGTATTTTCATGAAATACGTTTGCAAAATATACAATATTGTCCGTAAATCGCATCAAAAGTTGACATAAATTTCATTATTCCGCATGTACTCTGAAAATGTTGTCAACTTTTGACTTTATTTATGAAAAATATTGTAAATTTTGTAAACGTATTTAATGAAATTACGTAGATGTCCGAAGGTACAACATCACATGTGTCTCATTTGTCTATCAGTTTGGTTGTGACGGCGTATAAGCGCACCCTCACAACGAAGGAGATGTGGGACCAGACCCGGCGCCTCAAGAGTAAAACAATAGTCCCGAACCTTCTCCGCAACTGGAGCGCCGCTCTGGCTGCCGTGAAACACGCGACGTAAGTTCGCCAAGTGACTGACATCACACACAGAATAGTATCAAACGTTGGAGGGCGACTCCTCTAGAAACAATAGTGAATAATAGGAGCAACAGATCCGCGACTGCTAAGACTTGTGCTAGTAGATGAAGTCATAGCGACATGAGTATCACCCGAGCAGGCAGTGTGAATGTGACGCAAGTCCGGCTGATGAGTTCAATGAACTGGAAATGTAGTGGAAGGGAGCATACATTGGAAACATGTTTTAAATATAGCATGCATGGATTGATAAAACGCGTCCATAAACACTGTTATCTTAATGGTGAATGGATGTTTATTTTGCCAGAAAATGTCTGAGATGAACATTTTGTGCCTACTGAGTGGGCATGTACCTTTAACCTTTCAACACTACTGTCTGTTTCACGAAAGCTGCCCAAATTTTACGGCTATATAGACAATTCAAAAACAATATTATTTTCGATAATATTAAATTAAAGGAAAATTTAAGAATGAACCTTCTTTTTATTTCGTGAAATTCGGTCAAATATTGATTTTATTACGAAAAATTGATTTCTCTATGGGAATTTAACATGGGGGAAAAAGAGGTAAGGGAGTGTGGGAGGAGTCAAAAAACGAAAAATTTGGAAATTGTCTCCGAAACCTGACTAGATAGCTTGGATATGATCTAACTAAGAAAACAAAAGTTAAATTTTAAAAATCGGTCCAGTATTTCTGAAATTCAAAAAAAATTCCCCATGTTAAATCCCCATAGACATCTTCACTCCGTGAAGATGTCTATAGGGATTTAACATGGGGAAATTTTGTTTTCGCGATAAAATCAATATTTGACCAAATTTCACGAAATGAAAAGAAGGCTCATTCTTAAATTTTCCTTTAATTTAATATTATCAAAATAAATATTGTTTTTGCATTGTTTATATAGCTGTAAAATTTTGGCAGCTTTCGTGAAACAGACTATACATGCATGTACCTTTATAGTCGTGTTTGTAAACAGCGTAGATCCAGATGAGCCGGATCGTCACGAGCCGTCTAACCAGAAACTGCACACTTTGCAAGTCATTTTCTTATATTTTTATCAATGAAATATAGTCTGAAAATCGGTGTGTGCTGGTTGAAGTGGTAAAACACATTAACATAACGCAGTCAATACCAGTTACAGTGGAACCTCTCTAAACCGGACACCAAGAAAACACCTGTGATCTTATTTTTGATGAGTTTCTCGGACATTTATACCATGTGATAGTGTATGTTCCTGATTGCATAGCACACAACTATGGCTCATAATGATCAAATGTCTGATTTACAGTGAAACTTCTCTAAGCCGGACACCCTGGGGAGCTCCCAGGGTGTCCGGTTTAGAGAGGTTTCACCGTATTCAGTGTTGGAATGGTTAGTAATTTAGATCCGGCCTGTCGTATATCATACAAAAATTCCAGCACAAAAATATTTACACAATTCCCTAACATTTGATTGGCCCGTAGCTAGTCTCTGTCCAAAATTTATATCCCAGTAAACTCCCACGCCGAACTACTTTCCGTAACCGTCAGGCGCAGTTAAAATAATTCTTAAGAAAACGGAAAATAAACACATTTTCTTGATGAATTTATTTCAAATGCTGGAATTATAAGGAATGAATGGCCTTTTTGTGGAATTTATCGGGGATATAAACTTGGAAAAGTCGCGGGAATACTGGACGAGGCCTTCCGGCCTTCGTCCAGTATTCCCGCGACCAGTATTCCCGCGACTTTTCCAAGTTTATACCCCGATAAATTCCACAAAAAGGCCATTCATTCCTATAATAAATGATGTTATTTTCAGTAACCGTAAGCCAGTAGTAAGCTACAGCCGGTTTATCCCGTCAACACAGTGCGTATGTGCCGTGAAACACGGTGCCGTGAAACATTTTTGATATCCAGTCAATACTATTTTTGCATTTTACAGCCATTTGAAGGTGTTGACGGGATAAATAGAATAGTAGGTTAGTGCCGTGAATTGGAAAACATATCTGGCGCGGCACGGAAATGGGATGTGCTCGGCAGAGCCTCGCCCATCCCATTTCCTGAGCCTTGCCAGATATTTTTTCCCATTCACGGCACTAACCTACTATTCTCTATTTATTTTCAGTAACCGTAACCCAGTAGTAAGCTACAGCCGGTATAGACCTGCTGAAGATCTGGAGAGGACGCCGCTCTTAAATAATGGCTACGCCGAAGCGGGCGGATTTTGTGGCGGCGTCTCAATGTCTGACGCCGACGTCGATGATAAGAAGGCGACGCCGTCCCTGTTCAAGGCACTGTTCAAGACATTTGGGTGGCTGTGGGTGGAGGCCTGCTGCTATAAAGTTGTAGGAGACACATTTAACCTGATTCAACCATTCATACTGCAGTAAGTAGCATACACAATAGCTATAGTTGGAATTTAATTGTTAATACATTACTTTCTAGCGAGCGCTAGCCCGATCCGTAGCGTGCACATGTTCGTTTGGACATAATGCCGCCCAAAAACGCGCTTTCAAATTGTGATACTAACTTTATCAGTCAAGGTTATATTAGGTAACGCGTAAACTTTCCGAGTCTCGCCATGCAGACTGCATATTTTTAATCATAATGTACTATTACTGTAGTGGTATTGGTGAACCATTCTGTGTTGATATTTTGTTATTATATACACGTACGTACATGTACTACCATTTCCCATTGAAACACAAAATGGACATGGTCCACCTTTTTTCACCCAGTTATCTTACTTTGAACCTAATTGTTTCCTAACATCTTCGTTTCTGTGCAATAAGTTTGCTTTCCTTTTAGCATTTTGCAAAGATATTGCGCTCCTAAAAAATACCGGATGCTACGGAACTCGTGCATACATGTATATCCACATACAAATCAAATAACCCGTGCATATTTGAAGGGGTCAGTGGAAGATGGGGCTAAGTCCATAAGGACCTTCTTTCACTGACCCTTCACTACACCCCGTATAAGCCTAATATTGTTCAAATCTGATGCGAAATTCTAAGTGAGAATTTGTTCGATACAAACACTTCCGGTTGTTACATGCCCGTTACAAATGGAAAATGGCAGGTAGGTACCACGTTTCATATCTTGAATACCTTTGTTCGGACATCCCATTAAACATGCCAATGTGCTTATTCGGATCGCGAGTGGTACCGATTTCTGCAGGCCATTCCCAATTTTCGTCAATTTGTATTTTTATCAAACCACATTCTCACTTAGAAGTCCGCATAAAACTGTTTCAGTACAGCGGGATCTCTCTAGACCGGACACACTGGACGGTCCAGGGTGTCCGGTTTAGGGAGGTTTCACTGTAATTAACCACTTCATACTCATGTTTTGTCATTTTCAATCATTAACAGACACGACAATGAAACAAATAACCGTGAAACCCATCTAAATATAACACAATGCGATCCACAGAGTGTTCGATTTAGAGAGGATCAACTGTATTAGGCTTATATGCGGTGCACCGACCCATTCACGGACACCTTCTGTTCACTGAGACCTTTATTTCACCATCGACCAGTAGCCGATTTCACCAAAATTGCTAAGCATACTTATCCAGCAAAGTGTTCTTTGAGGGAAAACATGTTTAATGGCTCCGCTAGCGCGTCACCATTAAACAGATTTTCCGACCTATCATTTTCTGATATACGCCGCAAATTTCAAAAATTACAATACAGTTAACCCTATATTGTAAACACCTAATACTACCAAACGAGAGTTTATTCTGACAATTGCAGTACTTTTAATGAGTCACGGACGTTCGTAATGACGTTTAAAACATGATAACGTCAACGTCAAAACATCATTGCTTTGTCGCGTCATTACGGATGTCATTTGGAACGTCTCTATTTTATTAATTTGACAGAACCTTTGCGCATAATACGAATACGTAAATAGGGTGATGCGGCCAGTCAATACAATTCGCTGCATGTTATTACACGTGTGTCATAACAAGGCTTTCATGTGGTAAGTATGCTTAGCACGTTTGGTGATATCGGCTACAGGCAGATAATCGGCATCATACAGTTGCGAGACACCGACCCCGACGGCGTGCCCGCCTGGGTGGGTTATGCATACACAGTGGCACTATTCGTCACCAGCATGATCAAGTCGCTGTTGTATCATTGCACGTTCAATCACATGGTCGTCCTGGGTCTCAGCGTGAAAACGGCACTCATCGGCGCTGTGTACAGGAAGGTATGTACAGTGGGACCTCTCGAAACCGGACATCAATAAAACAAATGTGATCTTATTTGTTATTAGTTTCTTGGTCATTTATCTCAGGTGATAATGTCTGTTTGTAATCGCATACCACACAACTATGGCTCAGAACGAGCAAATGCTTGATTTATAGTGAACCCTCTCTAAGCCGGACATCATGGGGGACCTCACAGAGTGTCCGGTTTAGAGAGGTTTCACTGTACATTACTTATTAAACATGAGAAGAGTGTCGAAGGTCACAATGTACGCCCGTCGACGCAAGGGCAGTCAACACGGGAAGATAACTCGCTGAAAACCAATTATTCCTCTTGCCATGATAACCATGTGTTCCAAACTTGGTCATGATCCATCAAGTCGAAACATAATACGAAAATTAAAAATGGCTGCCAAGGGGAGATAAGTCATCCGACAATTTTGAAAATGAATATGGTTCCTCGTTTTCTCACGATAAACATGTGTTCATCGTGACGTGATAAACATGTATAGCGATTTTGGTTACAATCCGGAGAACAACCAAGTAGAACTTGAGTTATTACGTGGATAAGGATTACGGGGCGCCATGCAGGACAGGTTAATTATGTGTACAAAACCAATTTTGTCCAGACAAAATTGAGTTTTGTAACACTAAAAATCACAAAATTCAATTCTGTGTCACAAAATTCAATTCTGTGTCACAAAATTCAATTCTGCCAATTCAGTGTCACAAAATTCAATTCTGTGTCACAAAATTCAATTCTGCATACGTTTCGTATACAAAATTCATTTTTGTTATAAAGGATTCAATTTTGTAAGACAGAATTGAGTTTTGTGAAGAAAATTCAGTTTTGTGGGACAGAATTCATTTTTGTCCACACAAATTAGTTTGCGTAGGATAGTCTATGTCATCTCTACGTTGATTGGTTGAGATCGGTATTAGTCCATTTTCCTAGATGGTGGAGTACACTTGCAGGTTTAAATATTTCAATGCGAAAATATAACCCAATATATCAATATTATACTTCTTTATGGACAGTTATTTTGGTTATATTATGATTACAAATGAGTGGTCACACCATATAAGCATATATACTTTGAAGGAGAAATAAGAAAAATATTCAGAATTTTCCCTCAATTATGTAAACAGGATCAAACATAAAGTAGCCGGGACATAGCTAGACCTGAGAGCATGCCCATATATAGAGAATACCAGGCTAGTGTATTTTGATATCAAGTTTATCAGGCAAGGCTAGGAAACGTGTAGGAATTCCGAGGCTTGCCGAGGAATTCCTACCGTTTCCGAGCCGAGCCTGATAAACTTGATATTAAAATACACTAGTCTGGTATTCTATTTATCAGGTAACGTTTTATGCTCGAAAATGACATTAGATGACGTCGTATTCTAACAGTAGATCTAACCTTGTGAAACAAATGGTATTGGATCTGTGTCTACTAGTTGCGAAGTTACGTGTTCGCAACTATGTGTCTACATGCATTATTTACAGTATACACCATCTTAGTATCCATGGTATCTACACACATACTACAAATGGTTTCCTCAAATGGCCCAATACACACATTCTGTTTATAAACACAGACAGCAGTCAGAACACAGGTCACAGCGCTTGTATTATTGACTTAACTGGGGCAGATGTACCTTGCGATACGCAATAAATGAGGTATGTACTCGCGGGAGATATACATGTACATGAAGTATGTGTACAATTATAACGCAAATGAGTTTAAATACGTATGGGTTTGTCAACGTTTGACTGTTTGGAGATAGTTGAAGCAAAATGGCAGAATGAGAAATGAATCATCGGCAGAATGAGAAATGAATCATCGACATTGAATGTGTAGATCGGCGACCGTGACCCATTTATCCAGTGCAGTTTCTGACCAATGGTAGTCCTTCTTACATGCGTGTGCAGAATTGAATTTTGTGACACAGAATTGAATTTTGTTACACAGAATTGACAGAATTGAATTTTGTGACACAGAATTGAATTTTGTGGCACAAAAGTGAATTTTGTGACACAGAATTGAGTTTTGTGGCACAAAAGTGTGAATTTTGTGACACAGAATTGAAGTTTGTGGCACAAAAGTGAATTTTGTGACACAAAAGTGAATTTTGTGACACAGAATTGAGTTTTGTGGCAAAAAAGTGAATTTTGTGACAGAATTGAGTAGTTTTGTGGCACATTTGATTTTGTGACACAGAATTGAGTTTTGTGACACTTGAAATTGAATTTTGTGCACAAAAGTGAAATTTTGTGACACAGAATTGAATTTTGTGGCACAAAAATGAATTTTGTGGCACAAAATGAGCCATGTCCCACTTGGTACGGGGCGCCAAGTGGGACATGGCTCAATTTTGTCAACAAAATTCATTTTTGTTCCACAAAATTCAATTCTGTGTCACAAAATTAATTTTTGTGCCACAAAACTCAATCCTGTGTCACAAAATTCACTTTTGTGCCACAAAATTCAATTCTGTGTAACAAAATTCAATTCAATTATGTGTAACAAAATTCAATTCTGTGCCACAGAATTCAAATCTGTGTCACAAAATTCAATTCTGTGTCACAAAATTCACTTTTGTGCCACAAAATTCAATTCTGTGTAACAAAATTCACTTCTGTGTCACAAAATTCAATTCTGTCAATTCTGCACACGCATGTAAGAAAGACTACCATTGGTCAGAAACTGCACTGGAGAAATGGGTCACGGTCGCCGATCTACACATTCAATGTCGATGATTCATTTCTCATTTTGCCGATGATTCATTTCTCATTCTGCCATTTTGCTTCAAAGATCTCCAAACAGTCAAACGTTGACAAACCCATTCGTATTTAAACTCATTTGCGTTATAATTGTACACATAATTCATGTACATGTAGATCTCCCGCGAGTACTGACCTCATTTATTGTGTATCGTAAGGTACATCTGCCCCAGTTAAATCAATAATACACGCGCTGTGACCTGTGTTCTGACTGCTGACTGTGTTTATAAACAAAATGTGTGTATTGGGCCATTTGAGGAAACCATTTGTAGTATTTGTGTAGATACCATGGATACCAAGATGGTGTATACTGTAAATAATGTATGTAGACACATAGTTGCGAACACGTAACTTCATAGTAGACACAGATCCAATACCATTTGTTTCACAAGGTTAGATCTACTGTTAGAATACGACGTCATCTAATGTCATTTTCGAGCATAAAACGTTACCTGATAAATAGAATACCAGGCTAGTGATTTTATATCAAGTTTATCAGGCTCGGCTCGGAAACGGTAGGAATTCCTCGGCAAGCCTCGGAATTCCTACGCGTTTCCTAGCATTGCCTGATAAACTTGATATCAAAATACACTAGCCTGGTATTCTCTATATATGGGCATGCTCTCAGGTCTAGCTATGTCCCGGCTACTTTATGTTTGACCCTGTTTACATAATTGAGGGAAAATTCTGAATATTTTTCTTATTTCTCCTTCAAAGTATATATGCTTATATGGTGTGACCACTCATTTGTAATCATAATATAACCAAAATAACTGTCCATAAAGAAGTATAATATTGATATATTGGGTTATATTTTCGCATTGAAATATTTAAACTTGCAAGTGTACTCCACCATCTAGTAAAATGGACTAAGACCGATCTCAACCAATCAACGTAGAGATGACATCGACTATCCTACGCAAACTAATTTTTGTGGACAAAAATGAATTCTGTCCCACAAAACTGAATTTTCTTCACAAAACTCAATTCTGTCTTACAAAATTGAATCCTTTATAACAAAAATGAATTTTGTATACGAAACGTATGCAGAATTGAATTTTGTGACACAGAATTGAATTTTGTGACACAGAATTGACAGAATTGAATTTTGTGACACAGAATTGAATTTTGGGACACAGAATTGAATTTTGTGATTTTAGTGTTACAAAATTCAATTTTGTACACATAATTAACCTGTTCTGCATGGCGCCCCGTACTTGGCGCCCCGTAAGGATACAGATTGCGAAAATTAAAAATGGCTGACAATGCGTCAAGGGGAGTAAGTCATCGGACATTTTTGAAAATCAACAGGTTTCTTGGACTTGCCGTGGTAAACATGTATAACGAATTTGGTTACGATCCATCAAGCATAACTTGAGTTATATTGCGTGGCCAAAGATACAGAGTGGAAACATTAAAAAATGGCCGCAAAATGGGATAACTCATTGCCTTTTTATTCGATAATCAATAGGATTCTTCGTCTTGCCGTGATAAACATGTATTCCAAATTTGGTTACGATCCGTGAAGTAGAACTTGCATGGACAAGAATACGGAGTGCGAAAATTAGAAATGGCCGCCAACGGGAGATAAGTTATCAAGCTGTGACCGTCCGCCGCCCGCCCACACGTACAAGGTGAATACATATTACTTGTCGTTTTTTTCAAACGGGCGTATACAAATCGAAACATACTGATATTAATGATAAGCATGGCTGTGACTGGTTTTGCAACCACCATTACGAGACAGACAACCATTGTGTTCTATACATAATTGACTTTTCGCAGTAGAACACAATTTTAAATGTAAAAACACGACGCGGGCGTTTTTACGTCGATTTTAGCCGAGGTAGACGTCGTTTGGCGTTACCAAACGTATCACCAGCATAGTTCGTGAGGTCAATGCATGTGTTGTAAAACTGCTTAATACACACCCGACCGTACTGCACACACACACATACACATATAATATATAAACATGACGTGACAGATGACGACTATGCTCATTGTGTGTATATTTTTCGCGTTAGTAAACTCGACAAACCCTCGTTTGCTAACACGAAAAATATACACACTCGTGAAATATTTATTTTTATTTTCTACACGTTATTGGTATATTATATATGTAGAGGATCTCAAACGAGTTCCCATTTGATATTATATTTATGAAACGAGTCACGCACAGTTTATGCACCGAGCCTCTGGCGAGGTGTATTCAATAGCGGACGAGTTTCATACATCTCATATCAATTGGAAACGAGTTTGAAATTCTGTTTATCACATGCCTTCACTCGTTAAAGAGTAGCCAACGTGTAGATATCCAATACGTTTCAGTGAGCAGACGCCATTGACTATTTTCGCATCTTGTTAAAAATATCCACAGACAAAATAGTTGCCAGACAAGTATTAATTATGCCATATATGTAATAGGTTCATGTTCTTTGTAAACACTCCATATTACCAAACTGGAGCACATTCGAACACATCCATTAATTTTAACGAGTCACTGACGCGTCTAACGTCGTTTCAAACATGATGACGTCAACGTCAAAGCAGCGTTGCTTTGTCGCACCATTACGTACTTCATTTGGAACACCTCAATTTTATTCATTTGATATATAACGTTGACTCAAACTACAAATACATAATTAGGGTGATGTGGCCAGCCAATCAAATTCGCTCCAGGTGTTATTGCACGTGTGTCATATCACATTTATGAAAAATGTTACAGCACGGAATAACAATGATTTGCATGTGAACAAAATATATAATATATATTTTTTTCACATGCAAAACATTGTTATTGGTATATTGATATAACATCACTATAGTCCGCAGAGGATAACTTGCTACTTGTTTACAAACAAACCGGTCATAAACAAAACATAGAATAGGTGAGACAGGTAAATATACCTGTGTCAGTATTCCTTTTCAATATTGATTTTGAGGTTTGTATCAAGTATTATGTAGTCGAGGGGTTAGAGTGACGGATATCAATGCCGTAGGTAGTGAGTTTGAATCTTAATTTTTCATGCACATATATTGTGATTTGTTTATGTTTGATTATATTATTTTTGTTATGTGTGGTGCTCTTACAAATTACATTAATTAAGCATGATATAGATTACATGTAGAACTAATAACTAAATGCACATTTCATATGTGTGTACATGAAGATTCTGGAGGATGTTCTCGCCGACCATGTCAAATTGAGGTCAGCAATAGTGATAACCCTCGCCGTTTCACATATTTCCATCTCCACCAACCAGTCATAAAAAGAACAGAATGTTATTGACAACAGTAATGCATTTTATGATGTTCGAACTCTCGACCAGATAAAATGAACAAAAGTTCTGCAAACGTATGAATTTTCTCCCGCTTCGATACCACTGAACCACACACTACATGTCTATTTTGAACTCCAATATACACTATTATATTGACATGCATGCACGTGCACTTTATAATGTATACATTATGCACGAAAACGAGGCTATGATATGATAATACACTTGAACTATCTATATTTGGACTCATCGATTGACCTCCAGCAACTTATTATCGTCTGTCATTTATAGCTACTGTCTTGCTGTCAATGAATGTTAGTCATGTTTCTATGGACGAACCCAAGGCGATGAGCATGAGCAACGCAGCCAAGCAGAGTTCAACGGCTGGCGAGATAGTTAACCTGATGTCCGTGGACTGCCAGCGAATACAGGACGCCTTTACGTTCTCCCACTACCTCGTCTCGCTGCCATTTATGATCACAGGTTCGTATATGAGATACGCCATGTGATTTTATACGTAAGAACATCTGCGATTTTTCATGTAATGCATTTACACAAACTGTGATACGTTCTGTCAATGAGCTCAAAAGATGACGAAATGTTCATAGCAAATGCCGTTTGATATCCGCTTTATCAGGAAAGGTTAGAAATCTGGTCTGTAAATAACAAGCTACTGTCTGTTTCACCAAACCTGCCCAAATTGTTCGGCTATAGAAACATGCAAAAACAATATAGTTTTCGATAATATTAAATTATAGCAAAATTTATGAATGAACCTACTTTTGATTTCATAAAATTTGGTCAAATATTGATTTTATTACGAAAAATGAGTTCTCTATAGGAATTTATTTAACATAGGGAAAAAAGAGGTGGAGAACCTGGAGGCGGAATCGAAAAAACGAAAAAAAAAATGGAAATTGATTCTGAAATCTAGCTAGATAGCTTGGAAATGATCTAACTAAGAAAACAACATTTTGAAAATCGGTCTACTATTTCTGAATTTAGAAACATTTCTGTGAAGATGTCTATGTGGATTTAACATGTGGAAATTGTTTTTTCGCAATAAAATCAATATTGGACCAAATGTCACGGAAAAAAAGTAGGCTCATTCTTAAATTTTGCTGTAATTTAATGTAATCGAAATATATATAGATATAATTGTTTTTGCATTATTTATATAGCCGTAACATTTGGGCAGGTTTCGTGAAACAGACAGTAGTTGATATTTACTTGTAGCTTAGTGACAAAGTTAAACTTTGTTATGCCAGTCACAAGAGAATATCTAGTAATACGGGATATAATAGATCTATACGTCAAATATTCATAAACAGATCGAAAGGCAAATATATCCCTCTCTGTGTATGATACACCCTGTGCAACCTGATACTAGAAACACGAATATTCGTGTTTCTAGTATCAGGTTGCACAGGGTGTATCATATAACTTCCGAATATTCGTGTTTCTAGTATCAGGTTGCACATGGTGTATCATACAACTTCCGAATATTCGTGTTTCTAGTATCAGGTTGCACATGGTGTATCATACAACTTCCAAATATTCGTGTTTCTAGTATCAGGTTGCACAGGGTGTATCATACAATTTCCGAATATTCGTATTTCTAGTATCAGGTTGCACAGGGTGTATCATATAACTTCCGAATATTCGTGTTTCTAGTATCAGGTTGCACAGGGTGATACAGTATAATGGTTTTCGCTGTTCCTGTTTATTTGAACGACACACATGCTCGTGTTTCTAGTATAATCTTGCAGAGGATTGTATCTAAATTGTATCATTATATGTCCATTCTATCCAGTGGGGATGGTCCAGCTATGGCTATTGATGGGCGTGGCGATGGTCGGTGGCCTAATGGTGGTCCTATTGGCTACGGCCGTCAACGGGTATATTGGCAGAATGCAACAGCATCTTCAAAGACAAGTACTGGCGTTTAAGGGGAAACGAAGCAAAATCCTGAACGAAATAATTAACGGAATAAAGGTATATAAGCTACTAGATATATTTGCCTTCATCTGTGCCAACAACATTATTTGTATAAGTGCTGTCGCGCTTGTTTGTAATCGTTGTAAAATAAATAAAGTTTAAACTTTTTTAGATATAATTTTCAAATCTACGGAGCCCCGCAGGGGACGTAGAATTCTTTTCGTGGGAACATAATTGTTATATCGTGCGAACGAATTGTTAATTGTTAATTCGAGGGAACGAATTGTTCGATTGAGGGAACGAATTGTTATTTCGTGGGAACGAATTGTTAATTCGAGGGAACGAATTGTTATTTCGTGGGAACGAATTGTTAATTCGTGGGACCGACTTGTTATATCGTGGGAACGAATTGCTAAATTGAGGAAGCGAATTGTTATTTCGTGGGAACAAATTAAGAAAAAAATGCATGTCCCCTGCGGGGCTCCGTAAAAATCGGCCACTTGATTACTTCTGTAGCCTATTTCACCAACATTGCAAAGTATACTTTGAGGGAGCAATCATTTATTTTTCCTGAAATGCATTATTTCATATAGAACTAACAAATGCATATATTTCATGATTAAAAGTATGCAGAATTATTATACTGAATTTATTACATTATCACAGCCAAATTGGCTGTGATAATGTAATAAATTCAGTATAATAAAAATTAATAAATTTATCATAAAATTGAAAATTTCTCCCTCAAAGTATACTTTGCTACTAAAGTATACTTTGCAATGTTGGTGAAATAGGCTTCAGGTACTACTGTTATTGATGAAAAAGTACTTACTTTTAAATATTTTTTAGATTTAATGTGTTTAATGGCCAAATGTTCGTCGGCAGCAAAACGTGGAACAGACAGTAGTATTCAATATGATGTGTCACGAATCAAAACAAGCTCCGCTCCAGCGATGTGTACAAGTTGATACTTCACTGATACGGCACCGCCTGCACTAATTTTTCCCATATTTGTCAATTGTTTTCGTTAAAAATGCTTGCATATTGTGCTTGAAATATCAAGCAGCTTGAATGCGAGAGCTTGAGCTGTGCTACAGCCCAGGCTCAGTCAAGCAAGCTGATTGATTGCGAGATGAGAGTGCCAATAGATGTTCAGAAACGTCGTCATCTGGGCAAGTTTAGCGCAGGCGGTTGATAACATGCTTGTCGAATGCAACCAATCACTATTAACTACAGATCAAGTTCGATAGACCGTGTGTACTCATGCAATCATCGCGATGCAAGAAATGGCCGTCTTTTTTGCATAGCCTGTTTTATGTATATATTATCATTATTATTCCCTGTGTTATCTTTCGCCTACAGGTTCTGAAGATGTACACTTGGGAAAGGTCATTCCAGAAAACGGTCACTGACTTCAGACAAGAAGAAATTACTCGTCTTAGAAAATATGCTATCTTGACAGCGATTTCCATACTTATATCTATGCACAGCCCGTTTATAGTAAGTTCTTAATATATTATTTTGTATATTGACTGGACTATCTCCAGAAATTCATGTGTGCTGTATTTGTTTAATTGCACAACCGCCTGCGTTAATCTTTCCAAGATTAACAACGTTTCTGAGCATCTATCGTCAATGTCAACTCATAATCAAGCAAATTGATTGTCTGAGCCTGAGCTATAGCACAGCTCAGGCTCAGACAATCAAGTTGATTGATTTCAAGTATTTTGAAATAAAGGAATTGACAATATTGTCAATATTAGCGCCAATGGTAGTATACATGCATGGTCGATGTGAACACGCTTGATTTATTTTTTCTTTAGTTTATATTTAACGGCGGCACTGGCTCTAGGACCTTGCATGCCGTCTCCCAAGAATGGGAGAAAGAACGGAGGTAGAGATTTTTTTAGAGAAGCCGGTAATTCGTATTTACAGAGCAATTACGAATTATCGGTACCCATTTACAGCTGGGTGAACTGGAGCAGTGTGGATACAGTGTCTTACTCAAGAACACAACGCACGCCGCTAGTCAGGCTCGAACCCACGACCCTTGGATCAGTAGTCCGACACACTAACCATTGCGCCACGCTTGCAATCGGTAGCATTTATTATATACCTTCATATTCGGCCAATTATTGTTGTTCTTAGGAACATAATATCCAGAAATCAGGATGAAATAATGACATCAAGTTTAGACTGAATAGCTAAATAAATATATCTGACCCTGTTCTTCTCAAAGTATACAGAGCATTGAGTTGTCATCTCCACCATTGTAGTTTGTACATGCTATCGGACAGTTTCACCACTTGGATGTTTGACACGCACAGTAAATAATATGGCAGCAACTCTAATAAAATGTGGTGCAATACATCCCAGATATATAGGACGACAACGTCCTATAAATATTATTTCAGCAGACTACACAAAAAGCTAGGTATCTGAGCTTTTCTACCATCACTCACAAAATATACAATGGACATTTTTTCAATGTGTAAAATGTCAAACTGATGCACTGTCTATTATTAGAAGTACATATGACACAGGTAAAAGCCGTATTTACTCACATAGCAGGCAAGTAGACAATATTAACAATACACTCAGATAACTGCTTACAAGCCACGTTATGTGGTACAGTATGTATGGTAATACAGGTATATATCTACAACACTGTGTATTTTTCTTACTATTACACAGTTTTTACTGAATTCTCAAACATTTTACCAAAGGGACAACAAACCCTTCAGATATCAGGCTTTGTATATAAATTTGATGAAAACAAAGTATAGCATGCTGTAGCCTGATGTCTCCCCGTCATTTTGAACCAAATCTTATTCATGTGTTTGTCATATTATTATTAAAATATTTTGCTATTTGACCAGGAGCTAAACTGGTCATAAATCCCATAAACCCATATCCCTAGCCACACACACACATAGTGTTGTTGTATGCCGGGCAGTTGAACTACGTGTTGGTGCTGATATATATGAGACAAGTCATGTGATGTTGTACTTAAGGACTGACTTTATAGATTTGACCTTTTGACAACGTCCTATAAATAGTATTCCAGCAGACTACACAAAAAGCTAGATTTCTGAGCTTTTCTATCATCGCTCAAAAATATCAATGGACACTTTTTCAATGTGTAAACTGTCAAATTGATGCATTGTCTATTATTAGAAGTACATCTGCCATAGATAAAATCCGTATTTACTCGCATAGCAGGCAAGTATACAATAGTAACAATATACTCAGATAACTCTACTTAAAAGTAGCTGGATTCAATACAGTACGTATGGTAATACAGGTATATATAGGTATATATTTACTGCACTGTTTATTGTTCTTTCTGTTGCAAGTGTATACAGTATGTATGGTAATACAGGTATATATCTATAGCACTGTGTATTGTTTTTACTATTACACGGTATTTACTGAATTCTCAAACATATTAACAAAGGGTCAACAAACCCTTCAGATAGCATCCTTTGTATATACATTTGATGAAAACAAGGCATAGCACGCTGTAGTATGATGTCTCCCCATCATGTTACACCAAAGTGTATGCATGTGGTTGTCATATTATTAGTGGTATGTGGTAAACGCAATACGAGGTAAAACTGGCCGATGGCATGTACACCTTAAGATGGCAGACAGGGCAACTATATGTACCGTGTAAGTAACGTTTGTACATATTTCTCGGGAAATGTCGCACATATTCTAAGGTACATTATCACATGGCTTGTCTCATATGCCGTTGTATCCTGGGCAGTTGAACTACGTATTGGTGCTGGTATACACGCTGTCATCGCCCATCCACTACCTCGACTCCCAGACTGCGTTCGTCGTACTCTCCCTCGTGAATATACTCCGACAGCCGATAACGATAACTCCCTTCGTCATCACTGGACTGATACAGGTACAACACAAGGTCTGATGTATGGTGGGCGGACCTGGCGCCCCCTTTCCTCCCACCATTAACATTATTTTTATGTTTTTAAAATACAGTCTAAAATATTTCGAAACCCAGGAAACACATGTTAGTCTGGAGGAATTATTGGAAATGACACACATGTAGTATAACGTTTGTTTGTTGATTGGTTTAAGTTCATATGGTTACAATGTGACACTTTTCAGAGGGTGTGCAATTCATCCAGTGACATTTTTTAAAATCCAAGATGGCCGCCGGCACCCATCAGAATCACTAATAGCACTATAACTTTTAATGTACTGGCGCTATGACAACAATACGGGCTCTATACCCATATTTTCAACCATAAGGAATATAATGCCATATATATTTATACAGTCTGATCATTGTGCTATGGTCAAAATCCAAGATGGCCGCCAGAATCCATAAAAATCATTAATATCACTATAAATTCCAAAGTACAGGCGATATGACTACAGACGAGGACTCTATTCTCATGTTTCAACTATGAAGAATACACTGACATATGTATTGGTACAGTCTGAGCATTGTGTTGAGGTGAAAATCCAAGATGGCCGCCACAATCCATCATACAGATTAACATCAGTTTAGCTTCCAAAGAACTAGCACTATGACAATATTGGCTCCATACTCATGTTTTCAACCATGAGTAATGCAATATATATGTGATATATATTGGAATATTTTGAGTATTGTCATTGAATTTGTGGTATGGTGCAAATTCAATATGGCCGCTTCGCTATAACCTGGTGGATTTCGTTGGTTTGGGGTAATTTACATAGTTTTGTGCAAATACTAATGCTCAAATATTTCATACGACAGAAATCGCCAATTATCTGCACAGTCACCATTCCGAACTTTCGGGCCCCTTTTATACTGTCAACACTTAATGCACACAAACCAGTGATACCGAAATAACCCATAAAACACCGAAATATGAACGGTTCTGCAATAACTTGTTTGATAGCATATTAAATACTATAAGTTATTGTGATTCTACACAGTCAATATGGGGTCATAATTCCAGCACAACAATATTTA
>CM055269.1:43984307-44148199 GCA_029237695.1 Conchocele bisecta
TATTTAGTGGTGAAAGGATTAATGCAAATGTAACTACTATGGCCTGTACAGAACGCTCGCAGTCCTGGCCGGCAATATGCGTTTCCGAGCGGAGCAGAGCCTGATACACTAGATATCAAATCACTAGCCTGGTATTCTATTTATCAGGTACATTTTATGCTAAAAAAATGCTCTGGTAATACAGTTTGAAAGGAACGCAGCCTTGTTTGTTTACGTTGCATCATGACAACGAAACGTTAGCTAAATTAGTTTTCCATTACAGATTGACCATGATACATTGTATCAACGCCAATGCCTGATACAGCATTTCATTATCATACCATGTACTGCGGCCCCGGAATGTGTATGTGTAAATCAGCTGTGTGAATGGAGCAGATTATCAAAGTACCGAAAGTACTACATGTACATATATATGCTCAAATTGCCTGATATTTCCGGTCGACCATGTCCAGCCGTGGGTAAACGTTTGCCGTGGCACTCGGTAACTGTTTGAGCCTACGACCTTGGGGTTCGGTTCAAAGAGTTCCCTCGTGCCAAGGCAAAAGTTTACCCACGGCTGGACATGGTCGAACCTTATATTCGCCAAGGTACCTGATATATATTATTACTTCCAGATGGGCCCATTTGTCGACTGTAAGAACTCAGAAATAGAGGTAAGTGAAAATTTATGTTTTTTAATTCCCCCACCATTTATTGGAGGGGGGGGGGGGGGGGGGGGGTTGTCATTGTATTTTACCCTTGTCCGTCCATCCATCCATCACATGTATAGTATATTACAACCTAATGGTGTGGTGTTACATGCAAGAAAGAGGAACCTGGATTTTGTACTTCAGTTATCTCCCCTTGACAAAATGTTCACCTTGGTTTAGTTCTTGTCGGAGCGTGAGTTACATACTGCTTGGCATATCTTCAGGATACTTCACACATTTGTACATATCGACCCATGAGGTGTGTCACGTGCAAGAAAGACGCCTGTAGCCTATTTCACCAACATTGCAAAGTATACTTATCTAGCAAAGTTTACTTTGAGGGATAAATTTTCAATTTAAGAATAAATTTATTAATTTTTATTATAATGAATTTATTACATTATCACAGCCATATGAAATAATGCATTTCGGGAAAAATAAATGATTACTCCCTCAAAGTATTCTTTGCTAGATAAGTATACTTTGCAATTTTTATGAAATCGGCTACAGGATTTTGTACTTTTTGGAGTTAGCTCCCTTGACTAAATGTTTACCTTGCTGGTTTGGGTCCTCGTCTGGAGCTCCATTTCTCCAGTCACAGCCACATTTCTCACCTTGTTCTGGCTTTGTTCTAATTTCAGAATGGCAAGCTGTTGAAGACGTATGATCAGCTGTTTAGAACACATCTGGACCTCATAGCGAGTGCCACAGAAAGGTGCGTGTATGACACTCTAGTTCTGGACATCATGGGCTTACTGACTAGCGTTTACTCCATCCACAATGTTCAGTTTTGCACTAACGACTACAAACCACCAAACTTGGACACCTGCTAGTGGTGCATGCCAGAAACTGCAGTACGAATATGACCTTCGTTTGACCATGACCTACATTTTTTCGCTTCAATGACTGTGTTTAAGTCCATTTCTCACTTGCTAAGTCCATTTTTCACTCGCTGTAACAGCTGCAACACCAAACATCTGCTAGTCATGTACACCAGAATCTCCAATATGCAAAGCTAGCTTCATTTGACCATGACATACTTTTTTTCGCTTCAATTGCCTAGTTATTTTCAATGATAAGTTTATGTGTTAAAAGTCCGTTTCTCGCTCGCTGTAACAGCTAAAACCACCAAACTCAGATGACATCATCGGCTAGTCATGTACACCAGTAGCCGATTTCACCAACATTGCAAAGTATACTTTACTAGCAAAGTATACTTTGAGGGAGTAATCATTTATTTTTCCTGAAATGCATTATTTCATATAGAACTAACAAATGCATATATTTCATGCTTAAAAGTATGCAGAATTATTATACTGAATTTATTACATTATCACAGCCAAATTGGCTGTGATAATGAATAAATTCAGTATAAAAATAAAAATTAATAAATTTATCATAAAATTGAAAATTTCTCCCTCAAAGTATACTTTGCTACTAAAGTATACTTTGCAATGTTCATGAAATCGGCTACAGAAACTGCAGTACATGATACAATCTTCATTTGACAGTGACCTACCTTTTTCTCATCAATGACTTGATCATTTTCAATGTTTAGTTGTCTTCTTTATATGCCTTTACAAAACCCTGCCTTCACGACTTTGCCTCATTTGTTTTATTATTATTATTAAAATTATTTGCCCCATTTTCAAAGTTTTACTCGCTAAATGTGCTTTTCTGGCGCCCATTTGTAATCATGGGGAAACACCACTGAGATGTCGGCAGCCTGTACCTGTGATGACAAAACTTTCTGAACATGTACAGAGTTGTCTCGGCAAAGTTTACTGTGTCAGAGGGAGAAATTTTCAATTTTAGGATAAATTTATTATACTGAATTTATTACATTATCACAGCCAATTTGGCTGTGATAATGTAATAAATTCAGTATAATAATACTGCATACTTTAAATCATCAAGTATATGCATATGTTAGTTCTATATGAAATAATGCATTTTAGGAAAAATAAATGATTACTCCCTCAAAGTATACTTTGCTAGAAAAGTATACTTTGCAATGTTGGTGAAATAGGCTACATGAAACAATAGGTTGTATTGGTGACAGCTGAGATATGCGAAAGTCTCGGTCAACCAAACCATCCGCTTGATTTTGACTACCAATGTCGAGAACATGTAGGGTACGTTTATCTGTAGCAATCTATCCATACCTGGATTCATACCTTGTGAATCGTACAAGGATTCACACCAGGGCCAAATGACCTGGGGACCGTTTCACTAAACGTCGTAGGACTAAAATGTTCATAAATGCAAACTTATGATAGCCTGTAAATTTCACATTAACAATGTTTTGTTGTATTACAATTATTGGATTTACATTTATTGAGCATAGGCTGCATAAATCCATCAATTGAAATTTCCAGACAATCCTAATGTTTGCACTTACGAACATTTTAGTCGTACAAAGTTTAGTGAAACGGGCCCTGGTGTAGTAAGGATGCCTGGCAGCAAAGAATATTTTGGTTTCAGGTTAACAGGATTACTGTAAACCAATTAATATTCGCGTGCGAGATACCTTCACATTCTTCGCGAGAGATTGAAAATCGCTAACGTAAATCGAAGAATGCCTTGGTGTCAATTTGAAGCAAGTGTAAATGCCTCGCCGTAGGCACTTAGTCATAACGGTAATTTAAAGATTAATAATAATACACACGATTGCTGACATCATTCCGCATTCAACACAGCTTGTGTTTTCTGAATTGGACACTATCCTGACTTATTGCATTGGCAGTCCAGGAGAAAACCAGTTGGTGGATTCTCGTCATCGTTTACAATGTTCGACATTTACTCAACAAATATTACTACTTCAGTGGCCAATACCCATAGTAACCAGGGGGCCGTTTCACTAAACTTTGTACGACTAAAATTTTTGTAAGTGCAAAATTATGATAGTCTGTAAATTTCACATTAACACTCTTTTCTTGTTAACAATTACTGGATTTACATTTATTGAGCATAGGCTGCATATTTATTTCATTCTCAGACGTTCAAAAACAGTAATGACAAAAATAACATACACCACTTGTAACTCGTGTAAGCTTTATTCATGTATGACAGGTATACATAATATGTATCGTGAACATATTGTTAATTTACTTACCTGGGGCGTATGATTGACACAGCGAGGTCAGCCCAATGTAATATGTATACCATTACCTTTTCATTCACCGACAAAATCATTCACTGTTTGGACTTGCTTTGCGGACGAGCTTATCAAAGGACGAAATCGATGAAGCAGTTCTGTCTCCAGGTCAAAAATTGCAATGAAAACATACTATTTCCAAAATTGATAAAGTGGTCGCGAAAGTTAATAGTGCACATCATCATACCGTGAACGGCTAAAATATCGCGAATATGGCCAGGTACGAAAATCTCGAAATTTAGTTGGTTTACAGTATGTAATTTCAGCGCGCTTATGGGATTTGTGACAAGTGTAGCTTCTAATCAAATAACACACTCGTGTAACCTGATGATAACAATCTACATTGCTTGTTAGAAGCGTGACGGGTGTTTCATTGATGGAATGGCGAACAGTGCAGATACTGATCAGACTGCGGATGCACAGTCTGATCTGTATCTACACTGGTCGCAAAAAAACACATTTCTCCACTCACTGTCACATATGACCCTGCTGTGGAACAGTCATGGGGTAATTGATGTACACTCTATGTCCAGTAACGTCAAAGTTTCATGATAATAGAATCAATATTTACCAAGTTACAATCATTTCAGTAAGTACCGGTACATCATGTTCTATGATTGCAGAACTCCTGTCTGGCATTGAGACATTGCTTTCATGGCACATATGGCAGCGAAAGTGCTAAAACCCCAATCAATCAATTATCTGTTAATCATTCCCAAGTGCTCCAGATAAGCTTTGTATCTAAAGAGTATTATACTCTCATATTTCAAATTCAATGCGTATTTTACTTTTACAAATGTACTATTGATTTGCTTCCTTATTAAATAGGGAACAACTGATAAGAAATCAAAAATTTAAAATTCACCTGTTTGAACTGAACACTGTTTGCTTTTTGCAACTCAACTAAATAAATTTTCAACTTTATTACAGTATTTTCACTACTCACATTGCTGTCAGTATTTTGAACTCCCACTTTTGATAATCAATGCTTATTCTGCTGAAGTAAGTGTGTAAAATACGCCAATACGCACCTTATCTGGAGCGCTGAGTCCCGAAGGAACCATGTGATCTGTGTGTTTGCAGCCTCCAGTGTAAGATAGTTGTGCTGCCTTCACAGAGAGACATGCATCACGACTGTGTCTACCCTCAGCCGCCATACAGGCTCGATAACTTCAACTACCAGGTTTGTGCCCCTCGTCTCACTCCGTAGTTGATGGAATAGAGGATATATCGATGGTTCTAGTAACATAAGGTCGTAACTGCTATGCTTTAGCATAGCAGTACGACCTTATGTTACTAGACCATCGATATGACAAGCATAGCAGTTACGACCTTATGTTACTAGACCATCGATATGACTGGAGAAATGGGGCTTATGGGGTGTTGTGTTTTGACCAGTGTAGCTCCTGGTCAAATAGTACATGCATCTATATTTCTTGTTAGAAGCATACATTACAGGAGTTTCATTCATGGAATGTCAAACAGTGCAGATCCTGATCGGACTGTGCAGAAGCACAGGCTGATCTGGATCTACACTGCGCAAAACCCATAAGCCCCAATTTCACCAGTCACATCCACATTTGTTGTTTTCTGTGAAAGATCAATTTATTTTTCACTTGAGTGAAATAGTGTTGTATTTTCACTGTCGTCACAAATGAAAAAAATACATTATGTTATTTGGCGTTCTCCAACTGAAGAAGTAAATAAATAGTAAACAAACTGTGCATGTGCTATGCAAAGATTCTAGTATTCAGCAATGTGGTTGTGACTGGAGAAATAGGGCTGCGACCAGTATAGATCCAGATCAGCCTGTGCATATGAAGTCTTATCAGCATCTGCACTTTTCGCCATTCCATAAAAGCACCTGTTATACTTCTCACCATCAATTTGGATCGTTATCTGGCTACAGGAGTGTGCTATTTGATCAGGAGCTAGTCGGTCACAAATCCCATAATCCCCATTTCTCCCGTCACGGCCAAACGACACGGAAATTGATTCTTCGCAAAAACAACATACGTCTGTGCCGAACTCCATGGACCACCAAATGCAGCTCTTGAAGACGTGTTTGCTGCGCCATATTTCATCAAAATCCGTTGCATATTAAGGAAAATATCAAATAATACTTACTTTGGAGTGGGTGACGTTGTTGTAACCATGTGATCATGCACCTTGTACTAGTTGAGCTGCAAAACAACTTTGCATCACAACTAAGCAAATACAGTATATAAGTGAATAAGTAATAATACACTCAAATAAGTAAATGTTTAAATTTGTTTTGATCATTTGTTCCCTATTTAATACTGAAGAAAACCAATAATCCATTTGTACAAATAAAATACACGTTTAATTTGAAATCAGTGGGTACAAAACTCTTTAGACACAAATCTTATCTGAAGCTCTGCATATAACTGCGACAATTTTATTACCTGCTTGCACAGATTGTATTCCACCTTCCAGCATTTACACCTGAATTAGTTGAATGCTATCACAGATTGCACATGTCCGCCAGTAGCCTATTTAATCAACATTGCAAAGTAAACTCATCTTGCTAAGTACACTGTGAGGGAGAAATTTTCAATTTAAGGATACATTTATTAATTTTTAGCTCGACTATTCGAAGAATAAGTAGAGCTTATGTTGTCACCCCGGCGTCGGCGTCGGCGTCACCGTCACGCCTTGGTTAAGGTTTTTAGTCAAGTTTGTATATGGAATACTACTGGCCCTACACCCACCATACTTGCACAACTTCATCTCCTAGTGATGTACATCAATAACCCCTGATCTATATTTGACCTTGACCTACATTTCCCCTTGAATTACTTGGTTAATTCCCCTTGGTTAAGGTTTTTTAGTCAACCTTGGTTAAGGTTTTTAGTCAAGTTTTGTATATGCAATACTACTGGCCCTACACCACCATACTTGGACAACTTCATCTCCTAGTGATGCACATCAATAACCATGATCTATATTTGACCTTGACCTACGTTTCCTCTTGAATTACTTACTTAATTCCCCTTGGAATTAAAGGTTTTTAGTCAACCTTGATTAAGGTTTTTTTTCAAGCTTGTACATTGAATACTATTGTGCATCCAGACACCTATCTTCGACAACCTTTTCTCATAGGTATGTACATCAATAACCCCTGATCTTATATTTGACCTTGACCTACATTTCCTCTTCAATTACTTACTTAATTCCTTTTGGTTAAGCTTTTTAGTCAACCTTCTATATGGAATACTACTGGCCCTACACCCACCATACTTGCACAACTTCATCTCCTAGTGATGTACATCAACAACCCCTGATCTATATTTGACCTTGACCTACATTTCCTCTTGAATTACTTAATTCCCCTTGGTTAACGTTTTTAGTCAAGCTTGTAGATGGAATACTCCTGGCCCTACACCAACCATACTTGGACAACTTCATCTACTGTGATGTACATCAACAACCCCTGACCTATATTTGACCTTGACTTACATTTAACCTTGAATTCCTTACTTAATTCCCCTTGGTTAAGGTTTTTACTCGACCTTGGTTAAGCTTTTTACTCAAGCTTGTACATGGAATACTATGGTGCATACAGACACCATAATTGGACAACCTTTTCTCATAGTGATGTACATCAATAACCCCTGATCTATATTTGACCTTGACCTACATTTCCTCTTGAATTACTTACTTAATTCTCTTTGGTTAAGGTTTTTAGTCAAGCTTGTAGATGGAATACTCATGGCCCTACACCAACCATACTTGGACAAACTTCATCTCCTAGTGATGTACATCAACAACCCCTGACCTATATTTGACCTTGACCTACATTTAACCTTAAAATTACTTACTTAATTCCCCTTGGTTAAGGTTTTTACTCAACCTTGGTTAAGGTTTTTAGTCAAGCTTGTAGATGGAATACTATTGTGCATGCAGACACCATACTTGGATAACTTTTTCTCATAGGGATGTACATCAATAACCCCTGACTTTTATTTTACCTTCACCTACATTTAACCTTCAATTACTTGGTTAATAATGTTTATAGTCAAGCTTGTATATGGAATACTTCTGGGCCTACATCAACCATACTTGGGACAGCTTTATCTCCTAGTGATGTACATCAATAATCCCAGACCTATATTTGACCTTGACCTACTTGTATCCTTGGATTACTTAGTTATCTCCCCTTGTTACGTTTTTTACTCAAGCTTGTATATGGAATACTCCTGGGCCTACAGCAACCATACTTAGAAAACCACGCACCTACGTCCAAGGTCAAGGTCACTGTTGAAGGTCAAAGGTCAAACCTATTGAAATTCCCTTCCGCTCTATATCTTCTACACCGATGCATGGATTATCAAATTGCTAACCACGCACCTACGTCCAAGGTCACAGTTGAAGGTCAAAGGTCAAACCTATTGAAAATTCCCTTCCGCTCTATATCTTCTACACCGATGCATGGATTATCAAATGGCTTGGCACAGATGTTTCTCACGATGAGAAGGTGTGTCGCAATCAATAACCACGCACCTACGTCCAAGGTCAAGGTCACAGTTGAAGGTCAAACCTATTGAAATTCCCTTCCGTTCTATATCTTCTACACCGATGCATGGATTATCAAATGCCTTGGCACAAATGTTTCTCAGGATGAGAAGGTGTATCGCGATCAATAACCACGCACCTACGTCCAAGGTCAAGGTCACAGTTGAAGGTCAAAGGTCAAAAATATTGAAATTCCCAAATGGCTTGGCACAAATGTTTCTCACGATGAGAAGGTGTGTCGCGATCAATAACCACGCACCTATGTCCAAGGTCAAGGTCACTGTTGAAGGTCAAAGGTCAAACCTATTGAAATTCCCTTCCTCTCTATGTCTTATACACCGATGCATGGATTATCAAATGGCTTGGCACAAATGTTTCTCATGATGAGAAGGTGTGTCGCGATCAATAACCACGCACCTACGTCCAAGGTCAAGGTCACAGTTGAAGGTCAAAGGTCAAACCTATTGAAATTCCCTTCCGCTCTATATCTTCTACACTGATGCATGGATTATCAAATTGCTAACCACGCACCTACGTCCAAGGTCACAGTTGAAGGTCAAAGGTCAAACCTATTGAAATTCCCTTCCGGTCTATATCTTCTACACCGATGCATGGATTATCAAATGGCTTGGCACAAATGTTTCTCATGATCAGAAGGTGTGTCGCAATCAATAACCACGCACCTACGTCCAAGGTCAAGGTCACAGTTGAAGGTCAAAGGTCAAACCTATTGAAATTCCCTTCCGCTCTATATCTTCTACACTGATGCATGGATTATCAAATTGCTAACCACGCACTACGTCCAAGGTCACAGTTGAAGGTCAAAGGTCAAACCTATTGAAATTCCCTTCCGGTCTATATCTTCTACACCGATGCATGGATTATCAAATGGCTTGGCACAAATGTTTCTCATGATCAGAAGGTGTGTCACAATCAATAAACACGCACCTACGTCCAAGGTCAAGGTCACAGTTGAAGGTCAAAGGTCAAACCTATTGAAATTCCCTTCCGCTCTATATCTTCTACACCGATGCATGGATATCAAATGCCTTGGCACAAATGTTTCTCATGATGAGAAGGTGTGTCTCGATCAATAACCACGCACCTACATCCAAGGTCAAGGTCATAGTTGAAGGTCAAAGGTCAAACTATTGAAATTCCCTTCCGCTCTATCTTCTACACCGATGCATGGATTATCACACTATGCCCAGGGTCAAGGTCACAGACTTGATGCGTTTGAAACCTAAACGCTCGGCTAAATGGCTTATAATCAAAAATGCCTCGTTTTCTTTGGCTGCCAGTGGGGGTATTCGTGTGCCGACAGGCCACATTTCTAGTTTCCCTTGGTTAATGTTTTTAGTCAACCTTGGTTAAGGTTTTTATGTAGGCCGCAGCCACCTTCTTTGTCAAGCTATGTGTACATTGACAACCCTCGTAGTCGAGCTATGCTGTTCTCCTACAGCTCTTGTTATTATACTGAATTTATTACATTATCACAGCCATTTTGGCTGTGATAATGTAATAAATTCAGTATAATAATTCTGCATACTTTTAATCGTCAAATATATGTAGTCGTTAGTTCAAAATGAAATAATGCATTTCAGGAAAAAGAAATGATTACTCCCTGAAAGTATACTTAGCAAGATAAGTATACTTTGCATTTTGGTGAAATCGGCTACTAATGTCAACATTTCTGAACATCTTTTGGCAATCTCACCTCACATTCAAGCAGTTTGATTGGCTGAGACTGAGCTGTAAGTCTCAGCCAATCAAGCTGCTTGATTTCAAGCACAATACTCAAATCTTTTGAAAGAAATAACTTGACAAATATTGGCAAGATTAGCTCAGGTGGTTGTGTCTTGTAATTTCCAGCATGTGCACTTGATGCCCGATCCATGCCTGTTGAGTGTGAACAACGTCGTATTCGGACTCACATCCACGGACGTGCTCTTCCATCTCGGGGGGCCGAGGAAATCTCCTTGTATGTACATCAGGCACAACTCTCCCAGTATACACACCCGTTCAAACCTAAATAACTGGAATGGATTTTGATGTTAATTTTCCGACAAATTCATTTGTTACAAAATTATTTTCAAATTCGTCCATTTATGAAAAGGGGCTGTATTCTTTTCTAAAAAATATGAAAATTACTTATGAAAAGTGCAGATCCTGACGAGACGGGTCGTAACGAGTGGGCTCATCTTGATCTACATTGTTTGCAAACACGGCTAATAGAGGTCTGTGTGTCCGAGATTTGCATTAACGTTTTGTTTTGGCTACCTACTATCTCTGTTACCGCATGTTCCATGCGGCCCCTTGATCAACGTCAAGGTCAAATGACTTGTGTGAATTGGAGTCATACGTTTCTCATCAGTGTATCTGATTTTTATGCCACCGGGTTTCGAAGAAACGGGTGGCATATAGTGTTTGGACCGTCCGTCCGTCTGTCCCTCTGTCCGTCTGTCCGGGCACACATTAGGGTACTTATGGGGTAGGGGGCGTGGCCTAAGACAATAGAAGACAATGGAACTTATTCCGTACCCCGTAAGCCTATTGTGTCTTACGGGGTATTTTCTTTGATCTTTTATATAGCAAGTACCCCCTAAGGTCCGAAATGTAAGTTCGTCCGTCTGTCCGTCCGTCCGGGCAGACATTCAGGTACTTATGTGGCTAGCCCCACAGGGTTATGGACTTGTTAAAGGATAGGGTTGGTTACAATTAGCCACCTAAGATATCGTTTTATGTGGCTAAAAGTGGTTTTATGTGGCTAATATTTAACATGCGATAAGCCACATAGTTACCTGAAAGTAAGAACGTCCGTCCGTCTGTCCGTCCGTCACACTTTTCGGTTAACCAATTTGTCACAGTTTCTCAAATATGCTGCAGGTGGCATCCGTGTTCGACAGACGCATTTCTTGTTTGTATTATATTTTCTGATAATTTTAAAAATGTACTCTACAACCAAATATGGATTTAGAATTAATGATCATCTTGTTGCACGTCATTTTGTCGCAATTCATTGTTGGTCAATAGAGTGCCGTTAAGGACGACGTCATGGAGATTAATGACGCCAAACAAACTTTAATCAATCAAAAACGAATGAGCATTTGCCTCGGTCAATATGACTTTTCTACCAGTGAATATCAGATCATATTCTATGGCTCACTGGTCAATAATTGTTTTATTATATGATAATAGTATCCTTGATCAATCATTATGATACTTGTTTTGATCATTTACGCTCCATATTTTGTACAGGGGTCATACCAGTTATCCAGACAATCAGTTTATCAGACATGAAAATACCTGTTAATTAAGCGCATTCTTTTGATCTGATATTGCAACAAATACATATAAAATCACATAGCTGCTTGCTGTTTCCATACTAGTGTGAAGAATATATCACCAAGGTAAACATTTTAGTAAAATTTGCTGAAAACATTCCCCAACCCTGTCCACAAGTTGTTTGCAACATCAAAAGTCCCGCGGGGGCACAATCGAGTGCGCCCATTATGTCATTGCCGAGTTGTTCTATAAATACAATAAATGTGGTGTTTTCCAAGAAGCGAAGGGTGACTGATTTTTCTGCAGAACTACACAGTGCTGTTTACACTGGTTTACAGGCGATAAACTTATGATTTCAATGACCGATTTCGACGAAACTTGGCAGGAATGATTGATAGTGAATGCGCTTTCAGATTTGTTAAAATGTTGACCCCGGGATAAAAATTGGGCGGGGCCCGGAGAGTCGAGTAGGGGTCATATTTCATATTTAAATTTTAAAATATGGTTGTGTTATATATCAAATTGAAGGTATCGAGGAGATGATCACTCTGGATCCTTTTTTTTTATTTTTGTCAAAGTCGAATGATTACGTCATCCCTAGATGGTCGCAAAAATGTTGAAAGGTTCATAAAAAGTCACTTGCGTAAGCGCATAATTTCAAAATATTTGGTTATTCGCCTTCAGAGGTTGTAGATCTGACATTGTATGATTTATGTTATATTTTTTATAAATTGCTTTAATATGTTTTCCTTTTTGTGGCTTGAAATGCAAAACTGACCTGTTTTTCCCAATGTCATGGACCTTACATATTTCGAGACAACCTGAACAATTATTCAAATGACTTTTTATGAACTTGCAGACAAATTTTGATGGAACTTGGTATAATCGACAGTCGGTGCCATTTTTGTAGCGCCTGCTTTAGCAGAAGTCGTCGCCGCATCGTCATCGTCCGAAATGTCATGTCAAAATGTTTGTACAAGCTTCGTCATCATGGTATAACTTTAATATTACTTGACGGATTTCTTCAATATTTGGACACTTGATACATGTGAGCATTTGGAACACACTCATGTCGCCATTAACATGACCTTGACCTTGTTTACCTTCACATTTTTGCGGAAACACGAAGCCATCATTGTATAACATTAATGTTACTTGATGGATTGCTTCAATGTTTGGACACTTGATACATGTAAGCATTTGGAACACACTCATGCTGCCATTGACCTTTTTGACTTTCACATGATTGTGTAAACACTTGGCCAATTTTTATGTCAAAATGTTTCTTCAACCTTGACCTTTTTCGTGTTTTAAGCATGCACTTCTCTGACGTTTTTGTGATGCTTTCTTTAGCACTTGCCCATGATCATGTTGCGGTCAAACGTCTCGGCAGGCTCTACACCACTTCTGTGGCGGAATTGATTTCTTGTTGATTTACATTATAATGGGGATAATACTTTCAGGTGAGCGATACAGGCCCATTTGGGCCTCTTGTTTGTTTATTCAATAACTTATGAACCCCTTCACCGATTTTGATAATATTTGGCCACAATGTGTGTCTAGGGATGGTACTTTGTTTTACATACGACCCACGTCCGACCGCCCAAGGTCAAGGTCACTGAGGAATCTTGTCTTTTTTGTTTTTTATGCCACCGGGTTTCGAAGAAACAGTTGGCATATAGTGTTTGGACCGTCCATCCGTCCGTCCATCTGTCTGTCTGTCTCCGTCTGTCCGTCCGTCACATTTTTCGGTTAACCAATTTGTCACAGTTTCTCAAATATGCTGCAGGTGGCATCCGCGTTCGACAGACGCATTTCTTGTTATTATTATCAAGGCTGCCAGCGAGGGGATTAGCTTTGTTTAACTTTGCAGTTTGTTTTTGTTTTTGTTGTATGTTTATGTATGTTATGCAGGTTGTACCATGCAGGTTGTACCATCCATGCCAATTAAAGGAGTCAGTGGAATAAGGGGGCTGGAGTTAGCCCCCTTTTCCACTGACCCCCTTAAAGTTGAAACACTTGCCCCTTGTTATAGCCCACCAGGGTCTAGTGACAGACTGGGCCGTCTCACGCAGCATCTCTTCACGCAGCAAAGGTACGTTCATGACGCCCATTTCCTACCATATTCTTTATACCGTATATGTGGCCGTGACTGGAGGATCTTTAGTCCACGTTTTTCTGCCGACAAACTTTTGGCTATTAAACACATTAATTTTGAAAGTTTTTCATCAATAACAAAAATGTCACCCTCCCACAAAAAAATTATTTGATAAAATTCCATCAAATATTGCTTTAATTGTGAAAAAAAAGCCTATGGCAATTTAACATAGTGGCTAAAAATAGATTTTTTTAACTATTTTTATGCCACCGGGTTTCCCGGGTTTTCGAAAAAGAAAACGGGTGGCATATAGTGTTTGGACCGTCCGTCTGTCCGTCCATCTGTCCGGGCACACATTAGGGTACTTATGTGGCTAGCCCAGAGGGTTATGGACTTAGTAAAGGATAGGGATGGTTACAATTAGCCACCTAAAAAATCCTTTTATGTGGCTAAAAATCGTTTTATGTGGCTAATATTTAACATGTGATAAGCCACATAAGTATAGTACTGAAAGAACGTCCGTCCGTCTGTCTGTCTGTCCGTCTGTCCGTCTGTCCGTCTGTCCGTCCGTCCGTCCGTCCGTCCGGGCAGACATTCAGGTACTTATGTGGCTAGCCCCACAGGGTTATGGACTTGTTAAAGGATAGGGTTGGTTACAATTAGCCACCTAAGATATCGTTTTATGTGGCTAAAAGTGGTTTTATGTGGCTAATATTTAACATGCGATAAGCCACATAGTTACCTGAAAGTAAGAACGTCCGTCCGTCCGTCCGTCCGTCCGTCCGTCTGTCCGTCTGTCTGTCTGTCCGTCACACTTTTCGGTTAACCAATTTGTCACAGTTTCTCAAATATGCTGCAGGTGGCATCCGCGTTCGGCAGACGCATTTCTTGTTTTATTTATGGACCGGTTTCTAAAATCTACCTTGTTTTCTCATTTACGGTACATCATTTCCAAGCTATCTCGTCAGGTTTCGCAGTCCATTTCCAACGTTTTTTTTTGTTTTTGTTATCCTCCTGGTCCTCCCTTTTCCACCATGTTAAATTCCAACAGGAAAATCGTAGTTTCGCAATAAAATATTTGATGGAATTTCATCAAATATAAATTTTGGGGGAGGGTGACTTTTTTGTTGATGAAAAAATACTTACTTTTAAATAGTGTTTAGATTTAATGTGTTTAATAGCCAAAAGTTCATTGGCAGCAAAACATGGAACAGACAGTAGTTCTGCAGTTGCCCACTGATCAAGTTCATACTTCCTATACATGACTACTATCATGTCCCGCACTGTTTTATGCAAGGAATTTTGCTCCATCTCAAATCCTTATGGAGTTGTATGCAAGTGTTTAACAGGCTGTAGGAGCCGTGTGATAGCTGATTAGCAACAAGCCCCATTTCTCCAGTCACCATCACAAATAAACAGAATCAGGTATGCAGAGCTCCAGATAAGGTGCGTGGTTGGCGTATTTTACGCACTTATTTTAGCAGAATATGCACTAATTATCAAAAGTGGGAGTACAAAATACTCGCATCAATGTGAAAATGTGCGTTGATTTTCAAATTGAGTAGTGAAAATCCTGTAATAAAGTTGAAAGTTCACTTATTTGATGCCTTTTGCTGCTCAAATAGGTGAATTTTTTAATTTCTTTTATTTTTATCATTTGTTCCCTATTTAAGAAGGAAGAAAACCAATACTACATTTGTGAAATACACATCAAATTTGAAATATGGGGGTATAAGAATAAGACTTTAGATACAAAGTTTATCTCGAGCGCTGGGTATGCACATTTCAACCTTACCTCAACCCTTAAGTGGGTGGCAGGTCGGAACATGCGATGGGTAATTTAACGAACAGGGAAATACGCATTGATTTGAATATGGGGGTATAATGCTCTTTAGATACAAAGTTTATCTGGAGCTCTGGGTATGCACATTTCAACCTTACGATGGGTAATTTGACAATCGGCGTTCATCCTTACTGGAATCCCGACTGGAGACCTGGTTTGGCCCTCACATACGTCATTGACATTTTGTATGTGACAGTTGAATCTGGTTATACCCCTTATATGAGTATTGCGATTATTTGTAATCCTATTACTTTTAAGGAAGGGGCCAAGTGACTTTGGTTTGGTATGGACCTGGCACCAGGTCAGGTTATTTTGATTTCAGGGCTGACTATATATTTTTTCAATGTAAATATTCCGTTCTGATTTTGAGATTTTCCCCCCAACACAGCAGGTTGAATACGGGATCGAACCCGTTGGCCTGGCCTTAAATGACCTTAGCTGTTCATAGGCCGTTAAACACCAACAAACAAACAGAACTTCAATCCTTGCCTCCACATTTCAACGTCAAGATGAAGCAAACATTTGTAAACATTGTAAATCCAGATGAGTCGCCTTGTAACAAGCCATCTCATCAGGATCTGCAGTGTTTGTCAGAATTTTTTCAGATATTTTAAAATTACCTCTTGTCTGATTACTGGAATAGTCCTGTAGCCTATTTCACCAACATAACAAAGTATACTTTTCTAGCAAAGTATACATACTTTGAGGGAGAAATTTTCAATTTTCGGATAAATTTATTAATTTTTAGCCAGGTTTTTTTTAAAAAAATCCAGGCTATTGGATTGGCGAAAGCCGGGCGGCGGGCGGGCGGCGTCCACAATCAATGTTAAGTTTTCGTGTTTGAGTCCATTTCTTTGTTACTGTACCACCTAGGACCACCAAACTTTCACAGCTTCATAATCAAGGGGTGCCCACCACATATCACTATCCAACATGTTACTTTTTTTTTAACTTCACCCATTTTTTCCGCGTAATCGAGTTAGCCATTTTCAATGTTAAGTTTTCGCGTTTACAATGTTAAGTTTTCGTGTTTAAGTCCATTTCTTTCGTACTGTACCACCTAGAACCACCAAACTTTCACAGCTTCATAATCAAGGGGTACCCACCACATATCACTATCCAACATGTTACTCTTTTTTTTAACTTCACCCATTTTTTCCGTGCAGTCGACTTAGCCATTTTCAATGTTAAGTTTTCGCGTTTACAATGTTAAGTTTTCGTGTTTAAGTCCATTTCTTTGGTACTGTACCACCTAGGACCACCAAACTTTCACAGCTTCATAACCAAGGGGTGCCTACCACATACAACTATCCAACATGTGACCATTTTTTTACCTTCACCTATTATTTCTACGTAATTGACTTAGCCATTTTCAACGTTAACTTTTTAACGTACGTCTGGTTAGAGTTTTTTTGGTTAAAACTTTTTCGTTATACTATATCTCTGCAACTGCTTCGCCCATTACCTTGAAACTTCACATGGGTGATTTATCATCATCCATATTTTCATTCTAACCCCAACCGTGCGGCCCCTGTGCCCAATGTCAAGGTCTTTTTGAATTTGTTACTTTGAATTATTTTTTTGTGTACTATATCTCTGCAACTGCTTCACCCAATACCTTGATACTTCACATGGGTGTTTATCATCATTGTCGCACCTGCTTGCGGAAAGCGTGATCTGTGCCCAATGTCAAGGTCAAATTACTTTGAATTTTTTTGTTAAAGTTTTTTCGTGTACTATATCTCTGCAACTGCTTCACCCAATACCTTGATACTTCACATGGGTGCTTATCATCATTGTCGCACCTGCTTGCGGAAAGCGCGATCCTGTGCCCAATGTCAAGGTCAAATTACTTTGAATTTTTTTGTTAAAGTTTTTTCGTGTACTATATCTCTGCAACTGCTTCACCCAATACCTTGATACTTCACTTGGGTGTTTATCATCATTGTTGCACCTGCTTGCGGAAAGCGCGATCCTGTGCCCAATGTCAAGGTCAAATTACTTTGAATTATTTTGTTAAAGTTTTTTCTTTTACTATATCTCTGCAACTGCTTCACCCAATACCTTGATACTTCACATGGGTGTTTATCATCATTGTCACACCTGCTTGCGGAAAGCGCGATATCGTCAGCATTTTGGCATACGTCCGTCCGTTCGTCCGTGTGTCCAGTTAAAGTTTTTTGGTTAAAGTTTTTCCATCTACTATATCTATTTTTTTAGTGTCCATGCCTCGCCCATCTAGTCTACAAAAAGTGGGTATAATTATGTTATCCAAGTGTCTATGCTTGGAAAAAACCTGGCCTTTGTGGCTTTGCCTCATTTCTTGTTATTATACTGAATTTATTACATCATCACAGCCATTTTGGCTGTGATAATGGTATAAATTCAGTATAATAATTCTGCATACTTTTAATCATCAAATATATGCAGTTGTTAGTTCTATATGAAATAATGCATTTCAGGAAAAATAAATGATTACTCCCTCAAAGTATACTTTGCTAGATAAGTATACTTTGCAATGTTGGTGAAATAGGCTACATAAATTAGCATGGAACTATCAATGCCAGACCTTTAGGTGTGAAAGGAGTAATTTAGGGCTTGTTTCTCAATTCTGTATTAACTTTTATATCCCTTGATGAATTACTTAAATAGTTCAATGCATCATATTTGAGGACAAATGCCACCCATCCACACTGCCATTAATATGACCTTCACCTTTTGACCTTCACAAAGGACATGTGGACAAATGCTACATATCCATGCTGCTGTAATATGACCATCACATTTTGATCTTCACAACTTTGAACTTTTTTCACACATTAAGATGTTTGCCGGAGTTTCCCAATTCTGTCATAACTTCTTACTGTAAATCTCTTGAAGGATTACTGTAATATTTCAATACATCATACTTGGCACAAATGCCACATATCCATGCTGTCCTTAATATGACCTTCACAACACGGAGCTTTTTCACACACCTTTTTATCGGAGTTTACATAAGACTTGTGCACAAATGTAACACAATCATGCTGCCCTTAATATGACCTTCACCATTTGACCTTCACTACTGTGCTTATGATTACTTATCACTTTTGGTTAATTAACATTGCGCAGTTTCTCAAATCTGCTACCGGGGGCATTCGTATGCTGACAGGTCACATTTTCTTGTTTTTTATGTATTGCATGTAGGAATATACAACAGTTTTCGAGAATTTATCTGGGTATATGAACTTCTAAAAGTCCAAATATATTCGCTGAAGGCTTTCAACCAGTTTTGTTGGACTAAAGTTTATATCCCCGATAAAGTATCCAAAAAAGTTGTTCATTCCTAATAATTCCAACCCAATTCTATTTCAAAGTGATTAACATTATTTTAATCCTAATTTTTTCAGTTTGTCCAAATTCCAAGAACTTACGGGCATTTGTTTTATGACGTTTTGCGTCATGATTTTGTGACATACTGTCAAATATCGCTTGGAGCAAATGGAAAGTTAACAAAATTAATGTACGTATTTCTTCTCTATACGTCATGTCCGGATACTCGCAGCCAATGAAAATGCTCAGATTTGTGTACACCATTTTGAGTTTGATTTGTTATGTTGTACAGTTTCTACCCACTGTATCCACCAAACATGGAGATGAACATGGATTACGAGCAGCTACAGAACTACGCCAGTATGCCTGTCCTACCGCACGTCTTGGTTATGCCTTCAGAGTTCAAACAGTTCATTAAGGTAACGTTTATGTTTCTGGGGGACGTTTCACTAAACTTTGTACGACTGAATGTTTGTAAGTGCAAATTTAGGATCGTCTGGAAATTTCAATTGGTGCATTTACATGTATTGAGCAAAGGCTGCATAGGCAGCTTATGCTCAATAAATGTAAATCCAATAATTGTTTAAAAGAAAACATTGTTAATGTGAAATTTACAGACTATCATAATTTTGCATTTACATGTACCAACATTTTAGTCGTAGGAAGTTTAGTGAAACGGCCCCTTGATACAGTCTAATATCTGCGAACAACAACACCCTCTGTGTAACAGCCGATATTTTATATCCCAAATGGACAATTGCCTCTGTATTTAACCTCCCTACAACAGCCACCACACTGCAACAGCCAATTTTGTGGCTTCCCATGGGTGGCTGTTGTAGAGAGGTTGCACTGTTTGGGGCTGTTACTGGAGAAATGGGGCTTATGGGTTTTGTGATCAGTGTAGAGCCAGATCAGCCTGTGCGTCCGATCATTATCTGCACTGTTTGCCATTACATCAGTGAAACACCATTCATGCTTCTATCGAGCAATATAGATCGTTATCGGGCTACCAGGAGTGTGTAATTTGATCAGGAGCTACACTGGTCACAAATCCCATAAGCCCCATTTCGCCATTCACATATTTATCCAACTCGTCGCTGTGGGTGGTGTGGTGTGCAGTATCTGTATGCCGATATATCGCATTTCTAACTACTGTCTTTTCCACGTTTTTCTGCCGACAAACTTTTGGCTATTAAACACATTAAATCTAAAAAATGTTTAAAAGTAAGTACTTTTTCATCAATAACAAAAATGTCACCCTCCCCAAAATAATTTATTTGATGAAATTCCATGACATACTGATTTTATTGCGAAAAAACGTTTTTCCTATGGGAATTTAACATGGGCGCTAAAAATGGATTTTTTTAAAATATTTTTTATTTGTGGACCGATTTTCAAAATATAACTTGTTTTCTTATTTACATCATTGTCGCGCCCGCTTGCGGAAAGCACGATATAGTCGGCACTTTGGCGTACGTACATACGTACGTGTGTCCGGTTAAAGTTTTTTGGTTAAAGTTTTTCGTTATACTATATCTCTTTTTTTAGTTTCCATGCCTCGCCCCAAGGCGCGACATGCAGGCCGCGGCCATCTAGCTTTCAAGCTATCTTGCCAGGTTTCGGAGTCAATTTCCAAAATGTTTTGTTTTTTGATCCTTCAGGATCAAAAAACGAAAAAATTTGGCAATTGACTCCCCATGTTAAATTCCCATAGGAAAATCGTTTTTTCGCAATAAAATCAGTATTTGATGGAATTTCATCAAATAAATTGTTTTTGGGGAGGGTGACTTTTGTTATTGATGAAAAAGTACTTACTTTTAAATATTTTTTAGATTTAATGTGTTTAATGGCCAAATGTTCGTCGGTAGCAAAACATGGAACGGACAGTAATGGTATATCTTTTGAATATCAAGCACATGTGGCTGTGACTTGAGAAATGGGACTTATGCGATTGGTGACCAGTCTAGCTCCTGACCAAATGGCACACTGCCGTAGCCTGATAACGCTCTATTTTGCTTATTAGAAGAATGGCAGGTGTTACATTGATGGTATGTCGAACAGTGTAAATCCTGATCATCCGACTGCTTTGATCAGGAGCTACCATGGTCATAAATCCCATAAGCCCCATTTGTCACGGCCTTGAGTAACCGACGTAAAGTGAAGATCAATCAGGGCCCGGTTGCTCAAAGCTTCTGTTAGCTTAACAGACTGTTAAATCCTTAGCATTGCTAAGGATTTAACAGTCTGTTAAGCTAACAGTCGCTAAACAGGGCCAGGTTGCTCAAAACCTCTGTTAGCTTAACAGACTGTTAAATCCTTAGCATTGCTAAGGATTTAACAGTCTGTTAAGCTAACAGAGGTTTTGAGCAACCGGGCCCAGACAAACAACCAATCATATCTACGTTTGCAGGATTTGAGTGGTTCTACTGTGTTGTGTGTGGCTGTGACTGGAGTAGTGGGGCTTGTGGGTGTTGCGACCAGTGTAGATCCAGATCAGCCGGTGCATCCGCAGTCAGATCAGGATCTGCACTGTTAGTCATTCCGCCCCATTTCTCAAGTCACAACCTACAGTGCAGTCTCCGTTTTTGTTCCACCGTAGATAACACATGCAAACTCAACGCGAACGCAACGCGAACACAACGGTTTGCTGTAGCGTTGTATACGTTGTTTAAACGTATAATACGGTTCGTACACGTGTAATACACATTGTCAAACCGTTTAGTTTAAAAACGTTTGTATACGTTGTTTTAAAACGTATAATACGGTTCGTACACGTGTAATACACATTGTCAAACCGTTTAGTTTAAAAACGTTGTATACGTTGTTTAAACGTATAATACGGTTCGTACACGTGTAATACACATTGTCAAACCGTTTAGTTTAAAAACGTTGTATACGTTGTTTTTTAAACGTATAATATACGGTTCGTACACGTGTAATACACATTGTCAAACCGTTTAGTTTTAAAGCGTGTAATACGTTTAGCTTCAAGGCGTATAACACGCTTTGGCGTATACATATGTAGCGAGGTGAAAGAGTTGAAACATGTACAACGGTTACACGTTTTAACGCGAATACCTGTTCGGCCCCGATCGCTTCGAGGCGTCCTTGTTTCGTCCCTTTTAAAATATCGCGAATACATACCCTCAGATAGAGTTCAAAGTACATCGGCGGTGTGATTTAGCACTTTGATTGATCCATAATCCCTGATGCCTAATGAGTCACGCTTTTAACACGACATATGTACCTTGTCGTTTATCAAAATGTTTGCGAATTGTAGATCACGTGAGTCAGCTCATCAGGATCTGTTGCATTCCTACGTACAGGTACATTTTATATACACAAAAATGACCTATTATACAGCGTAATGTAACAGTTCCTAACTTAATATGGAATAGCCCGGGCCGATAGTCCGTGTCAGTTACTTGGGGTTAAATATTACGAACACAGATAAACACGGTGCATGGTTTCTTAATTTTATTTTAACATCATCAGAAATGGCGAGTCTATTTCAGTCACTAATCCGCTATATACCTGTCCCACGCGTGTGTTAAGCAAAATCGATATTTGGCGAAACTGAATACACAGCGAGATGCACACTGGTTTAACACGGATATGGCCCGCGGATATGTGTCATAAATTACTTGGTGGTCAAAACCGGTAAATTTACAAGGTTTATAGCGAAATAGCAGCCGACTGGCAATTTTTCTCGGACCGATTTTTAAGACTAGTTTTCAAATCTCAATCAGTCTGAGAGTTCAAAAATCGGTCCAGAACCGGAAAACTGAAAATTTTAGAAGCCCTGCAGTCTAGAAGTATATACACACACGAAGAACGATCTGAGAATGCGCATTCTACGCGATACACGGTTGGCATACCAAAACGTGTAATGCATTAAAACCCGTGTAAACGTGTTATACGTATAACACGGTTTCATCTGTACGGTGCTGTGTACATGTAGAAGCGTGTAACCGTTCGTCAAAGAAAGCGTTAAATCGTTTAAACGGTTTACCTTAGCGTTGTATACGTTTACAACCGTTGTATACGTTTACAACCGTTGTACACGGATTACACGCTTTTGAAACTCAATGCGTTGAACACGGTTTGTTCGACTTTCGTGCATGCGCAAGAGTGGGGAAACGCAACGCATGGCCGAAAACGTATTACACGTAGACGACTCACGGTTTGAAACGCAACTAACGGAAACTCCACGGATACGCAACGCACAACACTTTGTACACGTATAAACCCGGAACATTTTGACAGAAACGACTGTAATGACTCAGTCAATCAATGAGTCAGTCAATCAGTCCATCAATCTACATTTCAGGATTTGAAGGGGTGCTGCTGTGTGAACCCCGGTCGACTGACAAAGGGCCTGACTGGTGGCACGTACGCGAGGATGATGATAAACGTGAACAACCTCGGTACTAACCAGTCCATTGTGCCAAATATAACTGCACAAGTTCTCAGGATTTGAATGAACACTTCATGATGAAGTTGTTTATTTTGCCCACTATAAACATAGAATGTCAAATGATAGCGATGCACTACTTATCAGGGGTGAGAATTTTCAGAATATATCCTGAAATCGGGATTTAAGGTTCCTGATAATTGCAGAAAAAATACTAGTGTTTCAACATGGCAAGCACACGGATTTGTGAGTGCAAAAATATGTTTGTTTAGCCATTTTCAGGATTTGGCATTTGGAACTGTTTCCACCCCTGTAAAGCGGACGTCAATGATCAGAGGTGTCTCATCAGGGTCTATACTGTTTGTCACTGGGTTGATTGGGCATCTGAAGAAAGGTACAATGAAGCCTATCTAAACTGGTCACGTGGGAGATCCCCAGGGTGTCCGGTTTAGAGATGTTCCTCGGTATTTCCACTGTTATTCATAATTCAAGCATACGATTGGATGATTGGTTGGACGAATGTGGAGGGTAAATTTAACAATGGTGTTCATCCTTAGCAGAATCGTGATATCCCTGGTATGGCCCTCCGGTACATTTCTGGTTTCCTTGTGAATGTCTATGGGAATTTAAAATGGGGAAATTTTTTAGAATTTCAGAAATACTGGACCGATTTTTAAAATTTAACTTGATTTCTTAATTGGATCATTTCCAAGCTATCTAGCTAGGTTTCGGAGTCAATTTCCAATTTTTTTCGTTTTTTGACTCCTCCCACAACACCTCTATCTCTTTTTCCCCCCATGTTAAATTCCCATAAAGAAATCAATTTTTCGTAATAAAATCAATATTTAACCAAATTTCACAAAATAAAAATAAGGCTCATTCTTAAATTTTGATAACATTATCAAAAAAATTATTGTATTTGCATGGTCTATATAGCCGTTAAATTTGGGCAGGTTTCGTGAAACAGACTGTAGGGCTTATGGAACCAGTGTACTCGATCAAATTGCACACTCCTGTAGCCTGATAACGATCCATATTGCTTGTTAGAAGCATGACGGGTGTTTCATTGATGGAATGGTGAACTGCGCAGGTGCACAGGCTGATCTGGATCTGCACTAGTCGCAAAACCCATAAGCCATATTTCTCCAGTCACAGCCACGGCCATCATTCATATCATAAATATGCGTTGAAATACCTAAATGGAATTGTAACATTTAATAACAACATTTAATTTATACCTACTAGGAAAGTTCAGTGTGACTTAAACTTTAATGTTAAACGCATGCTAGTATTCACCCACATGTATACAGTATAATGGTAATATATTTATTAGGGCCCTGCCAAGATTCAGCTGTGCCCTGTAGATTTCACCCCGTCTGTCCCGTCTGTCTGTCCGTCCGTTTTCTTTTTGGCAGTTTTTGTAAGAGTTTCTCAAATCACCTATAGGGGCCCTATTTAAAGTGCTTAGACAGACCACATTTCTATTTAATCTATAGTCTGTTTTTTACAAAACCTGCCCAAATTTTACGGCCATATAAACAATTAGAAAACAATGTTTTTTTTGATAATATTAAATTAAAGGAAAATTTAAGAATGAACCCATGGGGGGAAAAAGTGGTAAGGAAGTGTGGGAGGAGTCAAAAAACGAAATTTTTTGGAAATTGACTCTGAAACCTGACTAGATAGCTTGGATATGATCTAACTAAGAAAACAAAAGTTAAATTTTGAAAATCGGTCCGGTATTTCTGAAATTCAAAAATATTTCCCCATATTAAATCCCCATAGACAGACATCTTCACTCCATGGGGAAATTTTGTTTTCGCAATAAAATCAATATTTGACCAAATTTCACGAAATAAAAAGAAGGCTCATTCTTAATTTTTCCTTTAATTTAATATTATCAAAAGAAATCTTGTTTTTGAATTGTTTATACAGTCGAACCTGTGAACAACGACCGGCAAAGGGAAGTGGCCAAAGTGGTCGTTGTTGACAGGCGGTCGTTGTTCCAAGGGTCGAACATTTACCCAGTTTCACAACAAAGTCGGCCATGTTTTTAGCATTCTATTTTAATATATATGCATGCTTTTCATCGATTAAAAATTGCACGAAAATGGCTAAAATAGTCAATTTATTTTGTTTTGTCATCTTGTTGTTAGTGTTCTGAACCGAGCCTCGCTTTGGAAATTATATACAAAGGGGAGTAATTATCTTCACGATAAGTATATCTCGCGGCCCGCTTTGGTGCACCATTTAATAGCTTGTCGTAATTACATGTAAGTGGTTTAATTTAGCATGACCATTAGTATTTCATACCACCAGTTGAAATTAATAACGGTCATATAGTCTGTATTAAAACGATAGCCTATGTGGCGCGGCCTGTGAAAACCGCAAGTTTTTTTTGTAACAAAAAATATTTCATTGAATGCGTCAAGTCCAGTAACCCACACGAGCTAGGTGTCCAAATCAGGAGAGAACACCAGGCTTATTTGCTTTCTGTCCAGTGTACTGTATACTATCCTGGTCAAGCCCGAATATTTAAGCAGCCTATGACGAATTGGCAATGTCCGCTGACGTAATTACTGATGTTTTTAATTAGAGATTCGCGAGCATTGTAAACCATGTAAACCACGGGCAGACTACGCGAATCCACTGCCTGGTCTGGTCGCTAATGCAATAAGCCGGGATTTGTCGGAGATCGAGACCCAATTCATATAAACACGTTTGTTGTGTCACTTTAGACTGGTTCCCGGTCGCTAGGAATAACGCTATATATGCTGCGCATCAGACAGGGTACCAGTCTAGTGTGGACTACATGACTGATGTCAGCAACCGCGTGTATTGATCTTTGATATGGCCTTGTGCCCCGATGTGTGAAATTTACACTTGACGCGCGCCGTATGTTTGAAGTCTTAGTCTTGTCACTGTAGACGAATCAGCATCGTGTAAACACAGTTTGCCAGCTAATGATCGAGTTTTATGACTTGCGCAGAATTGCATTATGCCTATTGGAATACACGACACGGAATACATATCGGGAATTACCGTTAATGGAGTTATGCAATATTTTTCATTGAAAAATGTCGCCGAGTTTTGTGATGAAAGGAAAATCGGCGATTGCGATGTTATTTTTTTTTGCCGACAAAACATGACTTGGTCGCTAATGGTCGCTGTTTGCCGCGTGGGAACGAAAATCGCTGGTCGCTGGTCGTTGTTCGGAGGTGGTCGTTATTCCAAGGTCTTTTAAAGAACAAATTGGACGGGGGGGTTTTAACTGGTCGTTGTGGACAGGTGGTCGCTATTCACAGGTGGTCGTTAACACAGGTTCGACTGTATAGCTGTAAAATTTGGGCAGCTTTCGTGAAACAGACAGTAGTTAAATGAGCTTTCTGATTGTACGAGAAACGAGGCCCTAAAAGTTTCTTATGACATCAATATACATGTACATTTGAACCAGTGATCTTCACTACAAACTCTATCTGCCATTGTCATTATAACTTAACCCTTTCAACACACCAGGCCTGTATAGTGGCATTGGTAAACAGTGTAGACCCAGACGAGCCGTCTCATCAGGATCTGCACTTTTTGCAAGTAATTTTCATACTTTTGAGAACAAAAACACTTCCTTTTCATAAATTGACTTTTCTGAAGATCATTTTGTGACGGTTGGATTTGTTGCAAAATTACGATGTCAAATTCCATTCCAGTTACTTAGGGGTGAAAGAGTTAATGGTTGAGCCTCAGTTGTGCACTCAAAAGAGCAAGGACTTTTATACAGTCAAACCTGCACTAAAGACCACCTCGGAATACAATTCCCTGTCTATAGCAGCCACTCTTCTGTTTTCCCAATTACATAGTTACCACATAAATGACCCTGCGAATAAAAACCACCACAAAGTTCAGATTTGACTCTTACCATGGCTGGCCTTTATTCACAGGTTCCACTGTACAAGTTTAATAATAAATACCATACAAAACTATCACAAACGTTCAATTATTATTTATTGCATAAGCTCACTCATACATTGAAGCTTCTCTGATTACACAGTGTGTCGAGCCCTCTTGCCGGAAGCTGAGGCATAGTAGTCACAATGTTGTCCAGTAGCCGATTTCACCAAAATTGCAAAGTATACTTAACTTGCTAAGTACACTTTGAGGAAGAAATTTTCAATTTAAAGATAAATTTATTAATGTTTATTATACTGAATTTATTACATTATCACAGCCAAACTGGCTGTGATAATGTAATAAATTCAGTATACTAATTCTGCATAGTTTTAATCATCAAATAAAAGTCGTTTGTTCTATATGAAATAATGCATTTCGGGAAAAATAAATGATTACTCCCTCAATGTATTTATAGCAATTTGGTGAAATCTGCTACAGGTGTCCCTGATTCAATTTAATAGGTAGGTGAAATTTCTTCAATTTAACATATTTTTTGCATTTTTTATCACTTGTGCTGTAAAATTACAATATGTTTTTATATGCAGTTTGAAAAAACGGGACATATTAATTGTGTATTCACCTGGCTGGTACGGGCAGGCGGGCACAGCTTGGCCACGCAATAACTAGAGTTTGGTATACGTGTCTATCGCGGCAAGGGGAAGAAGCCTATTCATTTTCAAAGATTGCAATGACTTGTCTCCCCTTGGCGGCCATTTTTAATTTTCTCACTCTGTATCCTTGTCCACACAATAACTGAAGTACTACTTGATGGATTGTAACCAAATTCGGTATACATGTTTATCATAGCAAGACGAAGAATGTTTCTCATTTTCAAAAAAAAATGGAATACTTTTGTCCCTTTGCTGGCCATTTTCGCACTCTGTATCTTTGTTCACACAATAACTCAAAGTTCCACTTGACTGATTGTAAACCAGATGTGGTATACATGTTTATCATGGCTAGGCGAATAAGGACCCTATTCATTTTCAAAAATATTCAGATGACTTATCTCCCCTTGGCAGATACACAGTCATAAAATAATCTTGTATAGGGTTATGTGGTAAGTAAGTCTTCCATATGGTTTATTTCGGTTAAAATTGTTTTGACAACGGATATCGGATGTAGTAGTAGTATAGATATTTACAGCATATTTGTTTCAATTAAATTCTTTATTTCAGTTGTGTTTTGTTGCTATTTAAAGATGCTATTGTATACATGCGAAAGCCACAGGCTTTGCGAGAAATAATGTCCCCTCATCCAAGCTTTAGTGATGGATGAGGAGGCATTGTTGAAGTAAAGCCGGAGGCTGAGCATGTGTTGACCCTACCCATTTACATGATTTATATTCATATGGTGACATTGATTGGGATGTGATTTTTGATGCATGTTATTTGTACCCGCCCTTCATAGAGTATTGCAACAAAACACTGTTATCTTGAAAATTATGACTTCCAGATTGAAGAGTGTATACCTTATATACCAGGGTGCGCTCGATTTTTTGTTACGAGCTTTGAACCACGAGCAATCGTACAATGTCGGAACATGGAACGATTTCGCAATCATTTGGTGGTGACATTGCGCATTCAGAAATAATGAGTAAATATGCTGTATGATGAAAATATGGATGGTGATAAACAAACATATGACATTTCAAGTGAACTAAGGTCGCAACAATAATATAGGCCGTCTGTCAGAAATGGGGGATTTTTGCAGACATATATTTTCTGAAACTAGATTCAATTACTTTTTATCATTTGAAACAGCTGTTATGTCAGTTTTCAGATCTGTTCATAACTTTACAATTGAATAAAGTTCAATTAAATAAGATCTTACAAATCTGATGAAGAATTTTGCATGTTTTATTACCCCACCCACTGAATTTCAATGGCAAAACATCTACCTAAATAACTTCATAAAAGTATGGTACTTTTGTATTTTCTCTGTGTCAATGGTACCTAGTAGTGCTCATTAGACATGTTAATTGCATATATGTTGATATCTGATGTCTGCAGTCTATGATACAATGTTAAAAACAAAGTATTGTTCACCATTCCCCATCCACAAATGTTATATGTAATGAATTTAATTTGTTATGCACTGTCACTTAGTTATAAATGGTTTAAATGCATATGCAACTACATAGGCACTACTAATATCTACTCGGGTGTCCGAGTGTTCGTCCGTCCGTCCGTCCGCTTTCCATTTACTTAGTGAAGGTAACAGCTACGTTATGAGTCACATTATGCCAATCTCTCGCAGTATATTTTAATTGTATCAATGATAATAGTGTTTGCAAGATGTGTTTCATGCCCATATTCTGATTATATAATGTCTACAGCAGATGATGCAATGGTAAAACAAGTAGTTGTAACCATTCCCCACCCACTGAATTTACAATAACCATTTTACATGCAATACTTTTTCTTATTTTATTCCAGATACTTATGAAAGATTCACATCAATGTGTACATGTAACTACTAACTGAATCTGTAGCTACTATTACCTATAATATTAGTTATCCACACACATTTCAGATACAGAATGCATGTGCGTTCATCTCTATTTCATATTTATGCAGCCATGACAATAATCATGATTACTATGTTGTGTATTCCGCTATTAACGTCTCTGATACATATAATTATTACTCAGAGCTGTTACAGGCCATTACACACAAGTAAAATAAATAAATAAATATAATTATTACTGTCAATAATATAGGTTGTAGATACTAATGTTCACACTGGATATAGAAAATATAAATTTTCTACCATGCTGAATGAATGAGTTGTAGCACATATTACTCCATAACTCGATAAATACTGCACTATAGAACATTATGATAGCTGTAAACAATACCAGCAACATAAGTTTGAATAAAACTGGAAGTTTGTACACTTTCAAAATGGCAGTCCTGCAAGTAAATTAGTTTGTTTGGTGTAAGAATAAAATTTATAGGTAATGAACCGATGAAACTGGTCTAATACATATCCCGATTCCACATAAAGTACAGAGTATTTATTGTGCATTCTAATATTCTCAGCCCATTCCCAGTCATCAGTAGGAACAGGCACACGTACTTGTAAAAGTATGTACACTATATAGTAAAAGTGCATGACTTGCTGATATGCTGACAACCAGAGAGGAAAAGCAAATATCTGCATCTCAGTAAGACGTATAACTACTGAGATACACTATGTATCTTACGATAACGTGTATGTTCCAATGTGTATCGACGCCATCCATTGCCAGTGTAAGTGCACACCTGTGTATGCATCGTGTCCATTGCCTAATGCATGTAGATATATTGCTCCATTAGTGCATTAGAGAGGCACACATTACAATATTGTATTTTGAAAGTGAGGCATTGGTTAATATTTAACCAGGATTTCTTAATAACATTTGATAACATGTAGCCCCGTGCAGGCACCGGGGCGGGATCAACTGATCCTGAGAATAGTGCTGCAGTAGTCATTGCTTGTCGTAAAAGGCGACTAAACTGGCTTAACGATTGGGTTCATACTTTCCGGAACCCACTATACCGGATTTGGCCCTCATGTACATTTTTGGCTTTCTTGTATGTGAGAGTTGAGTCAGGCTATGCCCCATATATAAAAGTAAGATTAGCGCTAATCCTATTACTTTTAGGGGATGGGATAAATGATGCTGGTGTGGCGAGGGCCTGGCACCAGATCAGGTTGTTCTAATTTCAGGACTGAATATATATTTTGATTGTAAATATTGAGTTCTGAAGTTGGGATTTACCCCCCTCGGACAGGTGGATACGGGACACGACCCCGTTGACCCGTCTGCGTGTAGACTCCCTGAGGCTTGTACCTCTATGTCAGAAAAGCGGACGTTAAACCCTATTCACTCACTCACTCATTGATAACATGTAAGTTTGGTATAACACTTCATACTTTTCATATAAACAAAGAAATGTTTAAGGTACTGTACGTGATCTTTCTAAAAGCATGCATGTGCTCTGCAAATATATCCACTATATTCATGATATTCATATAACTGTTATGTAATAAATAATTGTTTCACATGTGTTACTCTACACCTGTTGTGTCAAATTACCAAAAAATGATGTAGGTGTATAATCAACTTGTAATAGTTCAGATTTGCATATACCGGTATAGCAGTCGGATAACAGCATCATTACAAATTTTAAATATAAGAGAACCTCGCATAAATGTAGTTTTTGCATTTCATACTTCGCCAAACTGAATATGTGACATATGTGTTGAAAAGTATCAATGACTTCTGAAAAGATGTATATGTCCTCCAAACTCATATTTATACGTATATAACTGATGGCCATAAATGCATCTACGATTCATACAGTTTATTATATTGTATATACAATGTATTGGTATATTACATGTAGTTATTGTAGTATGTATGTAGTCTGACAAAGCTGGGGTATTCAACCATCAATCTAGTCTAGTTTTAAAAACATACACATCTGACCTGCATACATATAGCTACAACGTACAACAGGAGACCATATTTAGTGGTACTGTTACTCCAAAGATGATTCAGATGAAATATAGTACATCAATAGGAGAATACTATTTATACACAAAGCATGTGTTCATGTTTCACTAAATCTCCGAATTTATCAGTTTACAGCAGTCAAATTATTTATATTACACAAGCTCATGTGTTACCATGTCACTGTGTGTTGCCACACACACACACTCATAGGAGCATCAATATGCGTTAGCTCTTTAGTTACCTGGGAGTTCAATTGGATTATTGCCCATTATAAAAGTAGTACGATTATTACTGATCCTACTGCTTTTGGGAGGGGCCAAGTGATTCTGGTGTGGCGAGAACCTGGCATCAGATCAGGATTATTCTGATTTCAGGGCTGAATATATAGTTTTTGTCCCGCCTGCTTTAGCAGAAGCGGGACATAGGCATAGCTTTTCCGTCGGCGTCGTCTTCGGCGGTGGCGTCGTCGGCGGCGGCGTCAACATTTCACGTTAAGCTCAGTTTCCAGAAAACTATAACTCCTACGACATTCATACTTGGTATACATCAACACTGTGGTGTAACCATCTCACACAGAGGGAACCCATGTGACCTTCACCTACTTTTCATGGTTCATTACCTACTTTTCACATGCATTCAACGTTAAGTTTTTGCGTTTAGCTCTGTTTCTAAAACTTAACGCTCAGGTTAATTCATTGTAACTTCTGTTTCCCTATGGAATGCTTTAATATTCCATACATGCATTTGTAACAACATACCGCATCATTCTACAGAAAGCCCATGGTGCCCGCTAACCCCAAAGGTCAAGGTCACTGACTTAGAAATTTCTGTGTTTGTAAAAATTAATGCTCAGTTTATGCTTTAATATTCCATACATGCATTTGTAACAACATCCCGCATCATTCTACAGAAAGCCCATAGTGCCCGCTAATCCCAAAGGTCAAGGTCACTGACTTAGAAATTTCCGTGTTTGGAAAAGTTAAAGCTCAGTTTATGCTTTGATATTCCATACATGCATTTGTAACAACATCCCACATCATTCTACAGAAAGCCCATGTTGCCTGCTAACCCCAAAGGTCAAGGTCACTGAATTAGAAATTTCCGTGTTTGGAAAAGTTAACGCTCAGTTTATGCTTTAATATTCCATACATGCATTTGTAACAACATCCCGCATCATTCTACAGAAAGCACATGGTGCCCGCTAACCCCAAAGGTCAAGGTCACTGACTTAGAAATTTCCTTATTTGGAAAAGGTAGCGCTCAGTTTATGCTTTAATATTCCATACATGCATTTGTAACAACATCCCGCATCATTCTACAGCAAGCCCATGGTGCCCGCAAACCCCAAAGGTCAAGGACGCTGACTTAGAAATTTCCGTGTTTGGAAAAGTTAACGCTCAGTTTTAACGCTCACTTTATGCTTTAATATGCCATACATGCATTTGTAACAACATCCCGCATCATTCTATAGAAAGCCCATGGTGCCCGCTAACCCCAAAGGTCAAGGTCACTGAATTAGAAATTTCCGTATTTGGAAAAGTTAACGCTCAGTTTATGCTTTAATATTCCATATATGCATTTGTAACAACATCCCGCATCATTCTACAGAAAGGCCATGGTGCCTGCTAAACCCAAAGGTCAAGGTCACTGACTTGGAAATTAACGCTCAGTTTATGCTTTAATATTCCATACATGCATTTGTAACAACATCCCGCATCATACTACAGAAAGCCCATCATTCTACAGAAAGCCCATGGTGCCAGCTAACCCCAAAGGTCAAGGTCTGACACTGACTTAAAAATTTCCGTGTTTGGAAAAATTAACGCTCAGTTTATGCTTTAATATTCCATACATGCATTTGTAACAACATCCCGCTTCATTCTACAGAAAGCCCATAGTGCCCGCTAACCCCAAAGGTCAAGGTCACTGACTTAGATATTTACTTGTTTGGAAAAGTTAACGCTCAGTTTATGCTTTAATATTCCATACATGCATTTGTAACAACATCCCACATCATTCTGCAGAAAGCCCATGGTGCCCGCTATCCCCAAAGGTCAAGGTCACTGACTTAGAAATTAACGCTCAGTTTATGCTTTAATATTCCATACATGCATTTGTAACAACATCCCACATCATTCTACAGAAAGCCCATCATTCTACAGAAAGCCCATGGTGCCCGCTAACCCCAAAGGTCAAGGTCACTGACTTAGAAATTTACGTGTTTGGAAAAGTTAACGCTCAGTTTATGCTTTAATATTCCATACATGCATTTGTAACAACATCCTGCATCATTCTACAGAACGCCCATGGTGCTCACTAACCCCAAGGTTATTACAAGCTCCTTATATACTATCAAACTGCGCCAAGCGGGACATTCTTGTGTTTTTGTAAATATTCAGTTCTGATTTTGGGATTTTCCCCCCATTTGTACATGTACTTGAACATGTACATGCACTTGTACAGGTAATATATGGGATTTAGTAGTACTAAACCCATTGACCCGGCCTTAAATGACCATAGCTGTTGATAGGCGTTAAACCCAACAAACAAACAAACAAACATGATTCACAAACAAAATGTTGCAAAACAGCCTATTACGGCAGTCATTTTGACATTTATTGCCATTTGCTGATTTAATTAAATATAAGATGTATTCCAAATCATTTTACATTCAAACTGTGACTGAATTATAGCAATTTACTCGGTTAATATTGATCAGACTGAAAGTTAACAGTCCTTATTAAAACAAAGTCTAATAATATATACATGTACCCAAAGTCATTGACTCATATATTACAAACTGACGGGCATATGTTTATGATGTCTGAGATCATTTATGATCATCGTCATTTATAATTAAAAAATGGCCATGTTTCATAAGTCGGTTGCGAAAATGGTTTTGAATTAAAAAATATCCTCATCTGTCCCGTCAAATGCAACAAACATTAAAATTGCGTGAACTGCCCAGTAACTGCAAATCGTGCAATCCTTATGAGTAAAATGCACATGACATCATTACGATAATCTTTGTACACTCTTCATGTGGGTCTCGCCATCAAGTACAATGGAACTGTAGACAGAAAACAAACAGCATGTGCATGCTGTTTGTGTTCTGTCTACATTTCCATGATTACTAATACCGATACTATAGCAACTGCTTGAAGTCACAGTTACATTGTGATAGGCTTTGTCTTCATGTCAAACATGCTATGACATATACATATCTTTGTCTGTGACTAACTCTGTGGTGAATTCAGATACTACAGTAGTAAATGTGAATAAAATACAGATTGTATGAAATGACCACTTGAAATGGTCAAGATGAAGTCGACATAGTGAAAGCTATAACATTCAGGCATGTAGTAGCATACAAGATATTGCCAGAGATACACCGCCAAAATCTAAGTTAGGCCATAAAAAAAGTATTTGCTTCTCGAACACAGACTTTGCGGAAAGAAATGCAGGAGAGTGAATTGTACGAGATCTTCGTCTTTGATTTCTTTCAAATCGCTTGTGTGGTTCAAAAATAGGAATCAATATTTCCCTAGGTGATAGCTGAATGTGATATTGCTTTCGATGGGAGATAATGTACAATGTTCCCCTCAACAGTGGGCACTATTTAATTTATTATACCGAACATAATTTTGTTGACATTTGCGCATACGAGAGTAAACAAATCCAACATTGAAGATCGTGTATTTGGAAATTACAGATACAATGCAACTATTGCAGTTATACCCCCCACAACTCGTGCGTCAGTCCGTCACTAAACTTAACGTGGGTGGCAGGTGGGAGCACGCGATGGGTAATTTAACGATTGGGGTTCATCCTTACCGGAATCCCAACTGGATACCTGGTGTGGGCCTCACATACTTCTTTGGCATTTTGTATGTGACAGTTGAATCTGGTTATACCCCTTATATGATTATTACGATATTGTAATCCTATTTTAGGGGAAGGGGGCAAGTGACTGATGTGGTATGGACCTGGCACCAGGTCGGGTTATTCTAATGTCAGGGCTGAATATATTTGTTCTCGATGCAAATATTCCGTTCTGATTTTGGGATTTTCCCCCCAATCCAGCAGGTTAAAATGGGATCGAACCTGTTTGCCTGGCCTTACATGACCTTAGCTGTTGATATGCCATTAAACACCAATAAACAAACAAATCTAAACTTAACATCAGAGGAATATTGTTATAACTTCTATTTCCTTCATCTAAAATGCATAATATTTCACAAATGCATTCCTGTAAGGCTCCACTACCATGCTGTGCCAAATGAGTTGTGGGGGGCTGTATACTGGAGTCAGGTTGTCCGTCCGTCCGTCCGTCGCGTCCGTCCGTGCGTCAGTCCGTCACTAAGCTTAACATCAGAGAAATATGTTATAACTGCTATTTCCTTCATCTAAAATGCTTAATATTTCACACATGCATTCCTGTAAGGCTCCACTACCATGCTGTGCCAAATCCACAACCGTCCAACCCCCGTTGTTCCCAAGGTCAAAGTCAAATACTTATGTCTCTTTACAAAACTTAACATCAGAGAAATATGTTATAACTTCTATTTCCTTCATCTAAAATGCTTAATATTTCACACATGCATTCCTGTAAGGCTCTACTACCATGCTATGCCAAATCCACGACCGTCCAACCCCCGCTGATCCCAAGGTCAAGGTCAAATACTTGGTCTCTTTACAAAACTTAACATCAGAGAAATAATTTATAACTTCTATTTCCTTCATTGAAAATTCTTAATATTTCACTCGTGCATAAGGTTGTACTATCATGCTGTGACAAATCCACGATGGTCCAGCCCCGCTGATCCCAATGTCAAGGTCACATACTTACTCTTTACAAAACTTAACATCAGAGAAATATGTTAATACTTCTATTTCTTTCATCAACATTTTTAATATGTCATGCATGCATTCCTCTAAGGCTCTACTATCATGCCGTGACAAATCCCCGCTAATCTCGAGGTCAAGGTCACATACTTAAGTCTCTTTACTAAACTTAACATCAGAACAATCGGTTATAACTTGTATTTCCTTGCTCTGATCTGCTTCACATTTCACACACGCATTGCTCCAATGGACCTCTACCACCGTGTGGCAAATTCACGTTTGTGCCGCCCCCACTAAGCCCAGACTCGAGGTCACAATCCCACACACCTGGATTTTGTTTACATATTTAGGGGTACTGGGCCCACGCGGGGGGGGGGGGGGGGGGGGTTTGGGGGGGGGGGGGGGGGGTATACCGTGAGCCTCGCTTACTGACCAATCAAGTTTTGGATATTTTCTGCCCGTGTGATTTAGGCCACTCACATACAGGTATTAAATGTGAGAAATATTCAAACTGAAATATTCCCAATTTTCCTCAATTGTTTTGTGCCACCCCGACAGCCCACCCACTCACTTTTCTTTAAATATATATTATTATCATTAAGTAGTCGTAGCAAAATAATTTCAATATTACAGTATTTTATCAAATAAAATTTGATGAAATGTTGCATTTGTAAATTAAATCGAAATATATTAAGCTAAAAATAATAAAAAATATATAAATATTAAATACAACAAACTAGGCTTGTGACAGGGCTTGAACCCGTGACCCCCACGATGTCGAGGACTTGTATCATAATTTCTATCAACGTTACCCTTACACCCTTACGCCACGTCGTTTGGTTGTTTTCATAATATATCAGTGCGTTTTTTGCACGCAGCGGGCGATATTGCAATATCCCACGGCAATATCCCATGGCAGTATACAATAAAGGGTGCCACCCCAGACTGGCTCATACCATGTGACGGCAATCTGACCAATGATATGCGTATACATTTTGACATAATAAAACATTGCATGGTAGTGTTTTTGATAGTTCAAGCAGTGAAGTTACAATGTTTTTATTTGTCCATGACAATAAAAAAACTTTCACGTGCAGGGATTTTTCTGATGCGGCGATATCTGAAAAACCAGTTATTTTAAGGCCTTAATGTCTACAAAACCAGATGACTGGCTTCGAGTCTGTTGGGCAGTTTGATTGGTCGAGCCTGGCCAATCAAACTTTCTGATTTCAAGCAGGAGAAACGATAACTTGCATGTTTTTAAAATCACTCGGCGTCTACTTGTGCTGCTTGATGAAGGCGACAATATTGGCGACGGCACTGTTGTTCATGTCACAAGTGTACATGCCCTTCCCAGTGAGGAAGGCCATGTCAAAGATCCCGCCGAGTCTCTTGTAATCTGGTGCCGTGAGCACCCGGTCGCTCGTCTTGCTCGGCAGTGAATGCATGTCTTTATGGTGCAGTATCACCAGCGACATGGCCCGGCTCACTGTAATATACGGCACAAACATGCACAAGTACTGATAGTTACCCTACCGATATTGCAAAACAATTAACATACTAAACAAGGCGTAATTAGTACATTATATATATAATTAATAAGGGTTTAGCCCCCTTCTTCCATAAGCCCATTCAAGTATAATGTTAATTTCTTAAGCTTAAAATAATCACATACATCGCTACAATCGGGACACTTATAACAGAATAGACACGTTTTTGTCGAGCCCGCTTGCAGAAAGCGAGACAGTGATCACAATGACGTCCGTCCGAAATCTGCGGTAAAGTTTTTAAATACCTTATATCTCTGCAGTCCTAAGTCACGTTCACTTGAAACTTCAAATGCTTATTAGTCATCATCCATATATTCATTATGTGTCGCACTCATGCGGCCTCTGTGCCCCAAGGTCAAGGTCAAATGACTTAGAAGTTTATGTTATTATAAAATCTGCGTTGAAGTTTTTACATACCTTATATCTCCACAATGGTTACTCCAATTTACTTCAAACTTCCAATACTTCCTTTTCATCATCCATATTTTCATTCTATAGCCTGCCCATGTGGTCCACATGCCCAAGGTCAAGGTCAAATTACTTTTAAATTTGTGTTAAAGTGTTTACATACCTTATATATCCACAACACTTACTCCGATTTACTTCAAACTTCAAATAATTCTTTCTTATCATCCATATTATCATTTTATAGCCCACCCATGCGGCCCACATGCTCAAGATTAAGGTCAAATCACATTCAAATTTGCGTTAAAGATTTTGCATACCTTAAATCTCCACAACCCTTAATTCAACCTCAAATAAATACACTCGGAGACCATCCAATGTCTCGGCGGGCTTGACATGCGGGCCGCAGCCATCTGGTTTTGATTAACAAATCATTAAAGGTACATGCCCACTCAGTAGGCACAAAATCTTCTTCATAGGAATTAAATAAGTGTATAATTCTGTCACTATTCCGCCAGTTCTAAAAATGACAAGTGCCCGCTATACAGATATAATCATTTCGTAATATTTATTTTACTGTTACTGACGCGCGGTGTATCGGGCTATTTTCATATGGAAATGAGGTATGATATTTTTTTAATTATTTATACTAATTAAATGCGTCACCTGAAAAAAATCATATTTTTAACAGATTATAAAGTCTGATCATTGCACACCAACAAACAAATAGTAATGTCCGTTAACATTTTAAGGAAACACGGTTATCGCCCCTGATATCGGCGTGGAAATTTATGTCTGATATAAAATGTATACAAATGTCAATCAATACGTGGGGTCATGGTGAATGAATTTTTATGTTGCCAGAAAATGTCATATCTACAGAAGATACAAAACTATCTGTCTCCCTATATCATAACCTAAGAGTGGACATGTACCTTTAAATAATCTATTTATATAATCAACTGGCCCAAAGTCCTCCCACCCCCTGTACTACTTATCTTGCATCTGATTTGTATGTATGGCTACAAGATTTTAGGGGGGGGGGGGGTGGATATGGACCATCCCAAAGTCCCCCCAACCCTCACCTAATACTTGAGATCTTCAACTAATCAACTTCACCCCCCCCACCAAATGAAATAAGGAAGACAAAATTAATACATAAGTTAACAATGTAGTATTTATGGTCAATTTTTAAAGTTACAGAGGGTAGAGGATTATGGGCCAGCCCAAAGCCCCCCACCCCCCGCCCCCTGTACTACTTATTATTGTATTTATGGTAACGAGACCCATATTCCCCCCCCGCCCTCTCAACTGGTTACCACGCACACAAATCAGATGCACGATAAGTATTACGTGGGAGGGGGGGGGGGGACTTTGGCTTTGGGCCAGCCCAAACTCCCCCCGCCCCCATCTGAACTTGTCAAATTTAATATGAATCAGCTGCAAGATAAGTAATTGGGGGGGGGGACTTTGGGTCGGCCCATATTCCCCACCCTCTCAACTGGTTACCACACACACAAATCAGCTGCACAATAAGTATTAGGTGTGTGGGGGGGGGGGGGCCCAAACTCCCCCCCCCATCTGAACTTGTGACATTGAATACAAATCAGATGCAAGATAAGTAATTGGGGGGGGGGGGACTTTGGGCCGGCCCATATTCGGCCAGCTCATATTCCTCCCTCTGGACTCATTACCATGCACACAAATCAGCTGCACAATAATTATTAAGTTGTGGGTGGGGAGATTTGGGCCGGCCCAAACTCCACCCCCCCCCCCCATCTGAACTTGACATCAGCTGCAAGATAAGTAATTGGGGGGTGGGGGACTTTGGGCCGGCCCATATTATCCCCTAGCAACTCATTACCATGCACACAAATCAGCTGCACAATAATTATTAAGTGGCAGGGGGGGACTTTGGGCCAACCCAAACTCCCCCCCCACACCTCTAATCAGCTGCACAATAAGTATTAACCCAACCGGCCCATATCCCCCACCCCCTACATCTGAATTCCTCACTATTACCCTATGTCTTACTCTTTTTTTTCTTACTACATTCTTGAAAAATAAATCTGGTTGGCGGGTGGGGGGGGGGGGGGGGGAAGTTGACTAGTTGAAAATCGCCCCGCCAAACAGTCCTTGCCATTCAATGAAAAGAAAATCGGTACTGCTGCAGGGCTCCAGATAAGCTTTGTGTCTAAAGCGTACTATACCACCTGATTTCAAAATCATTGCGTATTTTACTTTCACAAATGGATTATTGATTGTCTTCATTACTAAATAGGGAACAAATGATAAAAGAAATATAACAAATTTAAACATTCACTTATTTGAGCTGCAGCTCAACTAAGTGAATTTTCAACTTTTTATCTTTGGCTATTTTGTTACCTGGGAGTTGAATTGGGTTATTGCCCATTACAAAAGTAGTAAGATTATTACTGATCCTACTGCTTTTGGGAGGGGCCAAGTGATTCTGGTGTGGCGAGGACCTGGCATCAGATCAGGATTATTCTGATTTCAGGGCTGAATACATGTATATATATTTTTTTTATTGCAAATATTCAGTTCTGTTTTTGGGATTTTATAATAATATTTTATAGTAATACATGGGATTTAGTACTAAACCCATAGACCCGGCCTTAAATGACCTTAGCTGTTGATAGGCTGTTAAACCCCAACAAACAAAAAAAGAAACAAACTCAATTTGAAAATCAATGCGTATTTTCACATTGCTGTGCGTATTTCTTTACTCCCACTTTTGATGAGCAATGCATATTCAGCTAAAATAATTGCATAACGCACCTTATCTGGAGCTCTGCTGCTGCTAGTGAGCACATTTCATCACAATGTAGCTGTATGGCCGACCAGCAGTGTGAGTGATCACGATCTATACTGACCAAATACAAGTCTCCTAAGTACACCTACACGGAAGGTTGCTCAGTGCGTTTGATGCGTCCGTGCCGAGCCTGGACGCGTTGATGCAGATCACCATGACGGGAATGTCGGGCCGTATATCCGCCCCGTCGACGACGTTCAGGCACAAGTCCATGTTTTCGATCTCGAACTGAGTGCGTAGCATTGCCGACATCTCGCTCACAACTGACGTCGCCAATTCACCCTTTCTCGGGCAATATATGTGTGCCGTTACTGTCAAATGAAAGAAATGCATTATTTTACGTTGCCGATTGTCAAACAACACGACAATTGGTCGGTTGATTTGGAGCATGCAATGGGTACATTTAACGATGTGTTTCATCCTTAACGGAATGCTGACATCCCTGGTTTGACCCTCGGGTACATTTTTTGTCTTTCTGGTACATGAGTTGAATCCGGAATATTCAGTTCTGATTTTGGGATTTACCCCCTTCCTCGCCCCTCCCCCCCATCACAACAGGTAAAATATGAGTTTTCTGAAACATGGCACAGTACATCCAGCAGAGATTGCTTGTTATACGTCCGTTTGCCAAATGAGACCTATTATGGCATACCGATGTCCGTCAGTCCGATTTTTGTAAGTTTTCTGGTACATATTATCTCTGCAACCCTAAGTTTGATTGACTTGAAATTGCATATACTTGTTTGTCAGCATCCATATTTGAATTTTATAGCCGACCCATGCAACCCTTTATATAAGGTCAATGCCAAATGTTAATGTTTTTGCTTACCTTTTATCTCTGCAACCCTAAGTCAGATTGGCTTGAAACGTTGTATGCGAAGAGTATCAGACATAAAATTGCCCAAGGTTCGAAAAAATATACCAAAGGTGATTAATTTTACATTGCACATATTAACCTTTCCAAGTATTCCAAGTTAAGGACCCCTGATCATCATATGATTTAAACATAATTCCTTCCTAAATGTGATGGGATATGTGTATAACATATGTGTGAACATTGCCTCGTTACTGTATTCTATACGGCACTTTTCTTTTCTTTGTGGAGTGGCCAACTCGTCCATCTTTGTGTGTTCAAGCCGGCGGTCAATTTCACCTCTTGTGGCGTTTGAAAAAGCTAATCATATGTAGAAAAGCAAGACAATGGACTCGTATCAATTACATATATTACACCAAGATGTACTGCAAGTCGGGTATCGGTGTACTTTTGTCAACATTCTCAAAATGTACATGAGCTATGGCTGACGTGTACACTTTTCCTAGATACTGCACTGGGCTATATGTAAATACACATGGACCATATTTACTCTCCCCATACGAAGCTTCACTGCACTTTACAGCTATATTGTAATCGTGTCTAATAATAGAGTACAGTATTTGGTGTATACAGTAGGTGTTGTGTGGTCAACCAGGTAAAGGTTTTGTGCCATTTGCTGTGTATGAGGCTATTTTAAATGTAGATTCATGTTGTGAAAAAGCAAGCACAAAACTGTCCAGAAAACTGACATATTTGACAGTTGGGTGTACTATAATTGATAGGAGTGTGTTGTCCTGGCTCTTCTGTGTAGGGTTAGCTACATTATATCATACATCACATTTTCCGTTCTTGTTCAAATGCCACAAGAGGTGAAATTGTCCGAGTTTCCACTCCATGTACCATATAGGATACAGTAACGAGGCACTGTTCACATATATGTTATACAGATATCCCATCACATTTAGGAAGAAATTATGTTTGAATCATATGATAATCCGGGTCCCATATGTCCTTAACTTTCCAAATATACTATTTGGTTGCCAAGAAGGCCGATAAAATAGCAAAAAAGTTACATTTTTTATTTTATTCACACCATATATTAAATAGGGCCACGCGAAAGGCATCGGCGGTGCCCTATAGGTTTCACCCTGTCTGTCCGTCTGTTTATTTATTTGAAAGTTTTTGTAAGTGATTCTCAAATCGCCTATAATTTCTCTTTGCCTTCAGCTAATGTCTTCATATTGCACACATGCATTACTTAGTAAAGATACATCCTTCCACACTAATACAATTACCCTCCGTACTGATCGTACGTCCGTCCGTCCGTCTGTCTGTTTATTTATTTGAAAGTGTTTGTAACAGTTTCTCAAATAGGGGCCCTATGTGCGTCGACATGCCACATTTTCTAGTTCCAGTAGAGAATATTCTGGAATTTGGCGAATCTTCCATAACTTTCTAAAAGGTATATATAGGGCTGTACATTCAAGGCTAAGGAGAGTTGTAGCTACAATATATTCAACAGGATTAAAGTGTATTCTATTGTGGATTTTACTTGTGACTTATATACTCTGTGGATTTAATTAACAATTTTTAATTTGGATTAAGCAAATTAACAGAAAAAGCGAAAATTGTGATTTAAGACGCTAAAACTGATATTTTGTGAATTTCATTCAGAATTGTATATATATCGGAATTGTGACATTAAGAGGATATTAGTGGATTTATTTATTCAGGACATTCAAAGGTATATTTTAGTTGTACTTTGTAAACTATTGTGTAAATTTGTGTCTTTATTGTTTGAGTAAAACTTATTGTAACAATAATTTCTGGCTTCACTCATTCTGTTATTGAGACTTGTCTGGCTGATCAGTATCTATACTGTTTGCAGAAATTATTGTCGGAGGCTATACTGATCACAGTGACATCATCTCGTAACAACTTTATGAACATGTATTGTACATATTAAAAATTAACGACTTTGCTGATTGTTCGATGGAGTTGATAGCGATAAGCCTGTGTATCTCATTGACGGACGGAATAACGACCATCCCTGGTTACTTGATGAGTATGCAGGTTAGCAAGAAATTGCAAAGAAAGAATACCACATTATGTTCAGAATGAGCGTATATAAAGAATGCCACATTCTGTTCAGAATGAGTATAGAAGAATACTGTTCAGAGCACGACTAAAACTGCACGTGCTTTATGTGATGTTCTTGAGAACCACCCACTGGTCAACGTCTGCTTACTTGTTTTCTCTAACTTGTCAACTTTTTCCAGCAAGAACTGCTTATCATTCGACAATTCAACATTATTTTGTGTTAATGTTGTTATTTCGTTCTCCATTGCCATACATCTTTGCACCTTGTGTTCTAATGATGTATTGTTGGAGTACAGCTTTGCATTTAGCTTCTCTATGTCCTGCTGAAGGCTCACATTTTTGGCAGAAAAGTCCTGTATCGAGTCTTGTCCTGCTGCCAGCAATTCTGTCAATTTTATGTTCTTGTCTTCCAATTCCCTCATTCCATGATCTAGCTTCTCTATGTCCTGCTGAAGGCTCACATTTTTTGTAGAAAAGTCCTGTATCGAGTCCCGTTCTGCTGCCAGCAATTTTGTCAATTTCATGTTCTTTTCTTCCCTTCCCCTCATTCCATGATTTAGCTTCTGTATGTCCTGCTGAAGGCTCACATTCTTTGCAGAAAAGTCATGTATCGAGTCCTGTTCTGCTGCCAGCAATTCTGTCAATGTTATGTTCTTGTCTTCCCATTCCCTAATTCCATGATCTAGCTTATCTATGTCCTGCCGAAGGCTCACATGTTTTGCAGAAAAGTCCTGTATCGAGTCCTGTCCTGCTGCCAGCAATTCTGTCAATTTTATGTTCTTTTCTTCCCTTCCCCTCATTCCATGCTTTAGCTTCTCTATGTCCTGCTGAAGGCTCACATTTTTTGCAGAAATGTCCTGTATCGAGTCCCGTTCTGCTGCCAGCAATTTTGTCAATTTCATGTTCTTTTCTTCCCTTCCCCTCATTCCATGATTTAGCTTCTGTATGTCCTGCTGAAGGCTCACATTCTTTGCAGAAAAGTCATGTATCGAGTCCTGTTCTGCTGCCAGCAATTCTGTCAATGTTATGTTCTTGTCTTCCCATTCCCTAATTCCATGATCTAGCTTATCTATGTCCTGCTGAAGGCTCACATGTTTTGCAGAAAAGTCCTGTATCGAGTCCTGTCCTGCTGCCAGCAATTCTGTCAATTTTATGTTCTTTTCTTCCCTTCCCCTCATTCCATGCTTTAGCTTCTCTATGTCCTGCTGAAGGCTCACATTTTTTGCAGAAATGTCCTGTATCGAGTCCCGTTCTGCTGCCAGCAATTCTGTCAATTTTATGTTCTTGTCTTCCCATTCCCTCATTCCATGATCTAGCTTCTCTATGTCCTGCTGAAGGCTCACATGTTTTGCAGAAAAGTCTTGTCTCGAGTCCTGTCCTGCTGTCAGAAATTGTGTCAATTGTATGTGATTGGCTTCCATTTCCCTCATTCCATGATTTAGCTTCTCTATGTCCTGCTGAAGGCTCACATTTTTTGCAGAAAAGTCCTGTATCGAGTCCTGTTCTGCTGCCAGCAATTCTGTCAATGTTATGTTTTTGTCTTCCCATTCCCTCATTCCATGATCTAGCTTCTCTATGTCCTGCTGTAGGCTCTCATTTTTTTCAGAAAAGTCCTGTCTCGAGTCCTGTCCTGCTGTCAGAAATTCTGTCAATTGTATGTGATTGGCTTCCATTTCCCTCATTCCATGATTTAGCTTCTCTATGTCCTGCTGAAGGCTCACATTTTTTGCAGAAAAGTCCTGTATCGAGTCCTGTCCTGCTGCCAGCAATTCTGTCAATTTTATGTTCTTTTCTTCCCTTCCCCTCATTCCATGCTTTAGCTTCTCTATGTCCTGCTGAAGGCTCACATTTTTTGCAGAAATGTCCTGTATCGAGTCCCGTTCTGCTGCCAGCAATTCTGTCAATTTTATGTTCTTGTCTTCCCATTCCCTCATTCCATGATCTAGCTTTCTCTATGTCTGCTGAAGGCTCACATGTTTTGCAGAAAAGTCTTGTCTCGAGTCCTGTCCTGCTGTCAGAAATTGTGTCAATTGTATGTGATTGGCTTCCATTTCCCTCATTCCATGATTTAGCTTCTCTATGTCCTGCTGAAGGCTCACATTTTTTGCAGAAAAGTCCTGTATCGAGTCCTGTTCTGCTGCCAGCAATTCTGTCAATGTTATGTTTTTGTCTTCCCATTCCCTCATTCCATGATCTAGCTTCTCTATGTCCTGCTGTAGGCTCACATTTTTTTCAGAAAAGTCCTGTCTCGAGTGCTGTCCTGCTGTCAGAAATTCTGTCAATTGTATGTGATTGGCTTCAATTTCCCTCATTCCATGATTTAGCTTCTCTATGTCCTGCTGAAGGCTCACATTTTTTGCAGAAAAGTCCTGTATCGAGTCCTGTTCTGCTGCCAACAATTCTGTCAATGTTATGTTTTTGTCTTCCCATTCCCTCATTCCATGATCTAGCTTCTCTATGTCCTGCTGAAGGCTCACATTTTTTGCAGAAAAGTCCTGTCTCGAGTCCTGTCCTGCTGTCAGAAATTCTGTCAATTGTATGTGATTGGCTTCCATTTCCCTCATTCCATGATTTAGCTTCTCTATGTCCTGCTGAAGGCTCACATTTTTTGCAGAAACGTCCTGTGTCGAGTCCTGTTCTGCTGCCAGCAATTCTGTCAATGTTATGTTCTTGTCTTCCCATTCCCTAATTCCATGATCTAGCTTCTCTATGTCCTGCTGAAGGCTCACATTTTTTGCAGAAAAGTCCTGTCTCGAGTCCTGTCCTGCTGTCAGAAATTCTGTCAATTGTATGTGATTGGCTTCCATTTCCCTCATTCCATGATTTAGCTTCTCTATGTCCTGCTGAAGGCTCACATTTTTTGCAGAAAAGTCCTGTATCGAGTCCTGTTCTGCTGCCAGCAATTCTGTCAATGTTATGTTTTTGTCTTCCCATTCCCTCATTCCATGATCTAGCTTCTCTATGTCCTGCTGAAGGCTCACATTTTTTGCAGAAAATTCCTGTCTCGAGTCCTGTCCTGCTGTCAGAAATTCTGTCAATTGTATGTGATTGGCTTCCATTTCCCTCATTCCATGATCTAGCTTCTCTATGTCCTGCTGAAGGCTCACATTTTTTGCAGAAAAGTCCTGTATCGAGACCTGTTCTGCTGCCACCCCCCGATTTTGATTCTTAGCGGAGTCGTTTCCTATTTTTGCGTCGGTTTTCACATCTACCCTGCCATGTTTGGATTGGCCAGAAGCAGCGGACGAATCAAATGCTTCAATGACCGGCTGACTGGTACTCTTGAACTCTTTCAGAGTTAACACCATACTTCGGCTGAGGTTCATCAGGCTGTCCTGCAATCACATGCAGACACACGTGACTGTCATTGGAGAAATGCATTATGGGCTTGTGGGATTTGCGACCAGTGCAGATCCTGATCAAATTGCTCACTCCTATAACCTGATAACATTATATACTGCTTGCTAGAAACATGACGAGTGATTCATTGATATAAAGGTTAACAGTGCAGATCATGATCAGACTGCCTTTCCCTTGAGATACCTATATGCGGGGTGATAGCTACATGTCTGAAAGTACAACTACAGCATGTAAGAAATGTATCCCTTGTTAAGTTTTGAGGAAATTCTAAGTCTGGGACCTTACGATTAGCATGCGGTGCGCAGGTCGTATATGTAGACATGTGACGAATCACCATTGGAATGAAAGTGGAAAATATCAAGAGATTATGTTTTATTTCCCTCCTCAATGTTCAGTTTTGGGTTAAGGCATTAAGATAGTTGTACCCTTCTTGTGGCCCCATGTAACGTCTATGGAAATCTGTTAAAAACGCTACTAATAAAAACAAGAGGGCCATGATGGCCCTAATTCGTTCACCTGACTCCATGAACCCCAGAGGAGAATGTGACATTGAGTTCATGTGTTTTAAAACAAATTGTGCTATTTTTAGATGGCGGTCATCTTGGATTAAGCGATGACTCTCATTTTACCAAATCTGAAAATGCTTCACCCAAGGATCTTAACTTCCTATGAAGTTTGGCCAACATCGGCCATGTGGTTCCTGAGAAAAAGACGTTCAAAATCTCGAATAAATGGACCTTTTGGTGGCCATCATGGATGTTATAATCATCCGATTTCGACAAATTTTGCACCAGAGCAATCGCCTCATCGATACCTTCAATGTGATATATGACATGAAAAAATAAAATTTGACCCCAATTTGACCCCACGGGCCACACCCATTTTTGACCCCGGGGTCACCATTTTCACAACTTTGAAAGAGCATTGTAAATCGATCATTCTACCAAATTTAGTCGAAATCCGGCAAATGGTTCATGAGAAGAAGATTTTTTAAGAATTTATTCTATTTTTAGACCGCTGCCATCTTGGATTAGCGATGACCTCCATTTTAACAAATCTGAAAAGGCTTCACCCATGGACCATAACTTTTAAGTTTGGCTACCATGGGCCAAGCGGTTCATGTGAAGAAGAATTTTGAAATCTCTAATAAAAGAAAGACCTTTTCACATTTCGGCGTCCATCTTCGATGACATAATCCGATTTCGACAAAAAATGTACCAGAGTGATCGCCTCATTGATACCTTCGATTTGATATATAACATGACCATATTCGGTCAAAAATAAAATTTGACCCCAATTTGACCCCATGGGCCACGCCCACTTTTGACCCCGGCGTCACCATTTTAACAAGTTTGAAAGAGCATTGTACGTCGATCATTCCTACCAAGTTTTGTCGAAATCCGGCTAGCGGTTCATGAGAAGAACATTTTTTAAGAATTTATGCTATTTTTAGACGGCGGCCATCTTGGATTAGCTATGACCTCCATTTTCACAAATCTGAAAAAACTTCACCCATGGACCATAACTTTTAAGTTTGGCTACCATGGGCCAAGCGGTTCATGTGAAGAAGAATTTTGAAATCTCTAATAAAAGAACGAACTTTTGAGCTTTCGGCGGCCATCTTGGATGACATAGCCATCCGATTTCGACAAAAAATGCACCAGAGGTATCGCCTCATTGATACCTTCGATTTGATATAAGACATGAGCATATTCTGTCAAAAGTAAAGTTTGACCCCAATTTGACCCCACGGGCCACGCCCACTTTTGACCCTGGGGTCACCATTTTAACAACTTTGAAAGAGCATTGTACGTCGATCATTTCTACCAAATTTAGTCGAAATCCGGCTAGCGGTTCATGAGAAGAAGATTGTTTAAGAATTTATTCTATTTTTAGACGGCGGCCATCTTGGATTAGCGATGACCTCCATTTTAACAAATCTGAAAAGGCTTCACCCATGGACCATAAAGTTTAAGTTTGGCTACCATGGGCCAAGCGGTTCATGTGAAGAAGAATTTTGAAATTTCTAATAAAAGAAAGACCTTTTGACATTTCGGCGGCCATCTTGGATGACATCACAATCCGATTTCGACAAAAAATGTACCAGAGTGATCGCCTCATTGATACCTTCGATTTGATATATAACATGACCATATTCGGTCAAAAATAAAATTTGACCCCAATTTGACCCCACGGGCCGACGCCCATTTTTATGACCCCGGGGTCACATTTTTAACAACTTTGAAAGAGCATTGTACGTTCGTATCGCTAGGCGGTTCTGACCGGAAGGTTAGATGAGAAAAAATATGTAATTTTAAGTTTACGGGCCAAGCACATTCTGTTTTAGCTTTATGGACTTCATAATATATATTGAGCCAATGCAAAAACCCGACCCCATTTTTGACCCCAGTAACCTTTTAAGTAGCTCATCATTGCCAGCAAAAGGTCATGTGAAGACCATCTTGGATTAGCTATGACCTTCATTTTAACAAATCTGAAAAGGCTGCACGCATGGACCATAACTTTTAAGTTTGGCTACCATGGGCCAAGCAGTTCATGTGAAGAAGACTTTTGAAATCTCTAATAAAAGAACGACCTTTTGAGCTTTCGGCGGCCATCTTGGATGACATAACAATCCGATTTCGACAAAAAATGCACCAGAGTGATCGCCTTATTGATACCTTCGATTTGATATAAGACATGACCATATTCTGTCAAAAATAAAATTTGACCCCAATTTGACCCCCCGGGCCACGCCCATTTTTGACCCCGGGGTCACCATTTTAACAACTTTGAAAGAGCATTGTACATCGATCATTCCTACCAAGTTTTGTCGAAATCCGGTAGGCGGTTCTTGAGAAGAAGATTTTTGAAGAATTTGTGCTATTTTTAGACGGCGGCCATCTTGGATTACGGAATGACGTCATTTTAACAATTTTGTAATCCCCCTACTTAAGGATCATGGCCATGCAGTTTGGTGACTATAGGTTCAATGGTTACCGAGGAGAAGAGGAGAAAATGTTCACGGACGACGACGACGACGACGACGACGACGACGACGACGACGACGACGACGACGACGACGACGACGACGACGACGACGACGACGACGACGACGACGACGACGACGGTCACATTGCGGTAACAATAGCTCACATGAGCTTCGCTCAGGTGAGCTAAAAATAGCTACTTTAATAACAGAAACAAGGCATCGTTATCACTTAAGCTAATTCCCTTGAAAATAGGTGTATTGAAGCCAAATTATACATGTAAACACAAAAATCAGTGTTAATTCTAGGAGGGGACATGGCTTCAAATATAAATAGTGAGGGGCCACAATGGCACATAAGTTTTTAGAAATGGTCCAGTATTGTGAATTTAATGTGCCACATTTTAATACCCGAGGAGAAATCACACAGAAACAGCAGAAATAAAATGAGAAGATGACGGTTAATAGTTCAATATCACGATAAACATTATGTATAATGTGAAACATAACCAGGTTCTGTTTTATAAAAAAAGTGGCATGCCAGTAAATGAGGTGTGCATGTAAGAATTATAACAATCATATACCGGTAGATATTGATCAGGCAAAAAAGAGTGGTGGCCCCTTTTGAAAATATGGATGGGTCAGTGGCCCCAAGTGCTGGAATCCTAGATTGAACCCTGAACATGTGAGTATTATTTTCTAACTACAGCATATGGTGTGATTTCCTTGCTGGCAGCATCTGCATAAAGACACATAAACCAACACATAAACCAACACATAGAAGCAATACAAACTAATTTAAATGGCATATCAAATGTAAACATAAAAAAAATACTTTTTCGTCACATGGCATATATTTCAAGAAGTGAGACCGTGCGTACACAACATCCAATCAAACGTCAACCAATCAATAAATATAAATTCTTCGTTGGTTGCTGGTCACATTGTTTGTTTGTTTTTTTGTTGGGGTTTAGCGGCCTATCAACAGCTACTACTTTTATAATGGGCAATAACCCAATTCAACTCCCATGTAACATACCTGATTACATTCCAATGACCTTTTCAATAGCCCGGTATGTGTGTCTGTTCGTCCAGGTGACCTCCCTAAAAAGTAATATGCATGTGTACGGAATGTCATGATATGTGTATGTGCCTGGAGAAATTGTGCTAATGGGTGTTGTGGCCAGTGTAGATCTGGTAAAATAGCAGACTCCTGTATCCTGATAACGCTTTGTTTTGCTTGTTAAAAGCAACACGTGGGTTTCTTTGACGGAATGGCGAAGAGTGCAGATCCTGATCAGACTGCGGATGCACAGGCTGATCTGGATCTACACTGGTCGCAAAACACATAAACCCCATTTCCCCTATCACAGGTACATATTTCAAATGTCGGGTCACTTCTTAGTCTGGCAACGAAGACAGGTATGTGGCTGTGACTTGAGAAATTTGCTTTGTGAAGCTCCTGGTCGAATAGCACATCCCTGTAGCCTGATGCCGATCTATATTTCTTGTTGGAAGCATGGCACGTGTTTCATTGATGGAATGGCGAACCATGCAGATCCTGATCAGACTGTGCATCCGCACAGGCTGATCTCGATCTACACTGGTCCCAAAACCCACAAGTCCATTTCTCCCGTCACACCCACATATGTGGCCGTGACAAAATATTGGGCTTATAATATTTCCTGTCAATGTACATGTATTCCCAGATAATATGAACCGCTGGCTGAAAATTCACCTTACGACGTCGCGCACAAGTTGACGATTATGGCGAACGATTGGTACCGCCAACTTCTAGGGTCATTGGCGTCAAACGAAGTATGTTTTGCATTTTCTAACAGAGCATACGCAATGTAATGCGTGCTATACGATTGCTATTGTATGATCCATTTACATCCGTCATTGTAACATAATTCGCAACATCATGAACATTGTGCAAGAAAGGGTCCACGTCAGTCAAACAACCCTGTGTGACGTCTATGACATATGCGACCAGTATAGCCCTAGCATCCGTGCAGTCTGATCAGAGCATACGTCATTCAGTCGCCATATGAGATACGCCATGGGATTTTGTACCTTCGGACATCCGCGTAATTTTACAAAATTTACAATATGTTTCATAAATAATGTTAAAAGTTGAAAAAGTTTTCAGAGTACATGCGGAATATAATGTTGTTGTGAACTTTTGAAGCCATTTCAAGTACGGAAAATGTTGTAAATTTTGTAAACGTATTTCATGAAATTACGCAGATGTCCAAAGGTACAAAATCACAGGGCGTGTCTCAATGATCAGTATGCTGCCTGTCAACAACGAAACGATTATACTGTCATCATACTGGGAGAACGAAGTCCCGGAGATGATTTGGTTATGCAGTTTCGCGAAACACAAACAGTTGTAAATATATAATACGTATATATAAATTGTTTTTGCTTTGAAATTGCCATACCATGTCACATGTTGATAGAAGTTGCCATTAGAGATGATACTAGTTTCAGCAATATAAACTAAAGAATGTGGTCTGTCGACACACTTGGGGCCCCTATTTGAGAAACTAATAAATAAACAGACGGACGGACGTACGATTAGTAGCGAGGGTAATTGTATTGATGTGGAAGGATGCATCGTTACTAAGTAATGAATATGTGCAATATTGAAGATGTTAGCTGAAGGCAAACAGAAATAATAGGTGATTTTAGAAAGTAGTACAAACACCTTTAAAACAAATAAACGGACGAACAGACAGGGCGAAATGTATCGATGGTTGGTAACTGATGTATAATTATTAGGTCCCCGCCGAGAATCGGCGGTGCCCTAGTAATATTACATTAGTTAATAACTATCTATTGCAGAAACTGCGCTCAACTGTTGAGCAATGGATTTATTCAACCCTTTCACCCCTAGTGACTGATGTATTATTATTACGTCCCCGCCGAGAATCTATTGCTGTTGGTCAATGGATTTATTTAACCCTTTCACCCCTAGTGACTGATGCATTATTATTACGTCCCCGCCGAGAATCTATTGCTGTTGGTCAATGGATTTATTTAATCCTTTCATCCCTAAGTAACAGGAATGGATTTTGATTATGTTAATTTGGCAACCAATCCAATCATCACACACAGATTTTTAGCCTAGTCCATTTATGAAAAGGGCGTATTTTTTGTTCTCAAAAATTTGAAAATTATTTTCAAAAAGTGCAGATCCTGATGAGACGGCTCATTACGAGCTGGCCGATCTGAATCTGCACTGTTTGCATAAACTGCTATAGCGGGCTTTCGGGTTGCAATGGTTAATTTGGTTATTTTTTAGTAATATAAACTTTTTTCAGGCGACTCACCAATTGTGTTCAGAAATAGATACCCATCTATCAGTAAGACGACATAGTCAACCTATCAAAAGGTAGCACCATTATCATGCAAGACGGTGGAGTAATATCTGCTATGCCAATTTGCTGATTACGTCGTTCGAACGAGATGCTATATCATGAGAATGAGATGCTATCTCGTGGGAACAAGATGCTGTTTTGTGGGAACGAGATGATATCTCGTCGGAACGAGCTGCTATGTCGTTTGAACGAGATGCTATTTCGTAGGAACGAGATGGCAAACACGTGGGAACGAGACGTTATGTTGTGGGAAGTAGATATAACAATATTGTGCATGCCCCTTTAACCCTTACACCGCTGTCTTAATTTTTTGTCGCCTGCTGTTTATTTTCTAATTTCCATTTTTATCATCAAAAACATGCTTTGACAGCACTTTCGAATAATCTACAACATGCTTCGACTGCACTTCAGAATAATTTCCATTGTAAATGACTCTGAAGTGCTGTCAAAACATGTTTTTATTGAAAAATGAGGCAAGATATATAAGAAACAGCAGACGACAATTGTTGTGTGTAGCGGTTTAAATGTTAAGCTGTCATACAACAATAGAGGAACTTACGTATGTCATTTGACAGTGCTTTAATGTTTGCATTTTGTGACTTGATGGCTAAATCAGTGGCGCTGGCGTGATCACTCATAAGCTCTATGAAACTCTGAAAACAAGTACATGTACGGTTATTAAGGATGTATATAGAGGATATTCATATTGTTGCAACGAATATGACATATATGTTCATCGAGTGGTGTGAAATGTCCATATTTCACGAGTGCCGTTAGGCACGAGTGAAATATGGACATGTCACACCACGAGATGAACATTATGTCATATTCGTTGAAAGAATATGAATATTCTATTTATTATATACCGCTCCATGGAAATTAGCATTGTTTTTAGACTGTATACGGTAATGAATGTGTATTTGCAGTCGGGCACTGCAGGTGCGCATTATGAATATAGATAGCGGAAGTAGTCGTATTTTCACCGGAAGTTGTTTATTTCATCGATGAGAACATATGGCTTTTATTTACATCGTATAACTATGTATTTCATGGGTAGGTATATAATAACGGAAGCGGTGTAGCGCCTGCCGAGGCATTGGACCGTAACATGATCACGGCATGGGCATGTGCTAAAGTAAGCATCACAAAAACCGTCAGAGAAGTGTATGCTTAAAACACGAAACATGTCAAGGTTGAAGAAATATTTTCACATAAAAAAATGGCTGTGTTTCCACAATCATGTGACGGTCAACAAGGTTTAGGGTCATGTTATTGGCAGCATGAATGTGTTCCAAATGCTAACATGTATCAAGTGTCCAAATATTGAATCAATCCATCCATACAGTTTTTCCGCAAATATGTGAAGGTACAACAGGTCAAGTTCATGTTAATGGCGACATGAGAGTGTTCCAAATGCTCACACATATCAAGTGTCCAGATATTAAAGCAATCCGTCCAGTAATATTAAAGTTATACCTTGATAAAAAAGCTTGTACAAATTTTTTGACGCAAAAACAAAGTGTCCATATTGAAGCAATCCGTCAAGTAATATTAAAGTTATACCATTTTGACGAAGCTTGTACAAACTTTCTGACATTTAAAGCAGGCGCGACAAAAACCATGGATGGTCCTGGAAGTTTGCTGTATGGTAAATTAGTTGAATGATTATCGACAAGATTTATCGATCTTGAGTAGTCAGGAATTGTTTTATAATCACGGACCCGAAATTAAAGTAAGCGGAAACCAACGAACATAAAACAAACACAAACAATGCATTCAGGACAGGTTATCTGTGGTGACGACTGGAGAAATGTGGGCTTATGGATTTTGCGACCAGTGTAGGTCCAGATAGCATGTGCATACGCATTCTGATTAGGATCTGAACTGTTCTCCATTCCATCAATGAAACACCCGTCATGCTTTGAGCACGCAATATAGATCATGGTCTGGCTACATGAGTGTGATATTTGAACAGGAGTTACACTGGTCACACATCACGTAAGCCCCACACAGCCACATTATTGGTAGGATATGAACGTCATAAATCATCATTTGTACATTGACTGTAAGGATAATTAAATTCATAACGTAATCATAAGGTATTCGAGTTACACCTCATGTCACAAATACATCATAAGCGGATAAGGCGCCCGTATGATGTGTGTTTTTATCCAAGCATATTTGCTTGAATATAGTCCTTATACGGTTTTTGGGACCTCACATGTTTTATGCAAATGATTAATTGTCGACCAACGAACGTACTTCATGCTTCATGATTCTAGCTACGCCACGTGAGAGAGTTCCAAAGCGAGCGGTGCATTATGAACGTGTCACTCACATTTTTGGCCAGCTACATTTGTTTTGAGCTACAGTTATATTTTTAAAAACAGTTTGTGATTTTATAAAATATTAACTGTCATGTTTCATAATAAATATTTTGTTAGGAAGGTTATATTTTTAGCGCAATGATCGACCGCTCCACATGTAATTTATACGTAGTTATACGCCATGAAAAATAGTTCTGATAGTGAGCTAACATTATATTGTGTAGTGTAATACATGTGTTGTTAATTTTTCTGTACGACATTTATATTACAAAATGTTTATCTGATTTAATATAATATAAACTGACATGCATTAATTTGAGTATATTTTTTTTCACGCGCAAAGATACAATTAACCTCGTGTCTCATGAAAAGTAGTTTCCGCCATTTTATGCAGACAACTTACAGAATCGTTTACATAGTCATAGGTCAATGGCTCGATAAAATCCAACATTGGACAGCGAAATGATGATGATTTAAAACAGAAACATTTTTTTTTGACAGTTACATACCGCATGCTTTAAATAATCATCTTGAGCCATCGATATTATTAATCGGTGTCCATTTTACTTAAAACATCAACTAATCTATAATGACGTTACACACCATATGCAGTACGATACACTTCACAAAGAAAACTTTGTCTTAGAGTTTGAATAATTATAGGTTCCGCCGAACGAACGAGTACGCCGAAATATATTTCCGTACAAATCCAATAACCTATTTACATGCATCCTAATCATTAAATAATCCGATAGTGTGATGAAATGCGACTCTCTATTATTTTTGTTGAACAATCCGAGTGCCTGTGATCCTGTGATGGCTTCAGTTTATGCAAATTGACAAGGTCATTTCGCGCACCTGAATCGATACAATACACGAAAAACCAAGATGGCTGACATCATTACAGACACAACAAAACCGGGAAAAAGGCGTTAAATTTGGATAAAAAGCCATACTTAAACACGTAAGTTTATTTAACACATGTTTTATTTGCCGACGATATCAATGCATATTGTTAATACCCCAAAACTTTCATATAATCGTCCGGCAAAAATATGAAGCACCTCCATCAGCATCAGATCGACTGTCAATAATTTCGACACGTTCAACAACTGCTGAATTTAATTTTGTTCTGAAGACAAAATAACAACATAATACACAATATTGAATTATCGCATGTATCGGTACTACGGTAGTAAACTTCACGGCAACATTTTCAATTCCATTCGCAAACAAAGCAAAAATGAACAAAATTCATCAATAAATGATAATAAAGACAATATTTTGTGTTTGCCTTGAAAATCTGCGTACTATCCCTCAAAAAACACCATCACCCTCCATATCTCATTTCTACGTGTGTTTTACACCAATTACAATATATTCAGTACAATACAGATCACTACAATTAGTTGCGAACAGTAACTTGGCATTCTACCATCCGTATCCAGTAGCGATTCCACTCATAGGCTGAAGTTTGAATAAAATCTGATTCGCTATTCTGCAAAGGAAGCCTATGTTTGGAATTGTAACTCAGACTACAGACGGTACGGCAGTAGATTGCAAGAGTTACTGTTCGCAACTAGCATACCATAAGGTGATTTTCGTACAACTGAATTTTATTGACATTTATCACATTTAAATTTCAGATGTGATTTGGTACAGCTCCAAAGTTTCCGAAACCGTGGAATGTATTGCCAGACAAGAATGTTGCAGGAAATGGATTTTGTGCAGAGAAAGTGTTCGCTGACGATGTGACATTTTCGATCTCCTGTAGCGGCAGAACATACACACTACTAGGGACAGATACAGTGGCCGTGCTCGGTGGGGCGATTAATTGACCCAGTTGTACTGTGCTCGGTGTGGCGATATTCTGACAAGACTGTAATATATTTGATATATGACGATGTTCTCCGATAGACAGTTCGGCGTCATAGTGTGTGATGGATTGTATATTTTTATGTCCCGTAATTTTCATTATTTTTTGTGGGGGAACTCGTGCTTTCGATAAAGTGGTGACTGTTGACTTTCTAATACTGTGATTTGTCAACCGTGACGAGATTCCAGCTTGCTCTGCAGCATTCTTCATCAGACTCAGACTGCCAAGTGTAGCCTCTCCCATGGGCCGTGGGTAATACCTGAAAATAAATATTTGGGAGAAAATGTGTAAGCAATACTTTTGAGAACTTTGCATATCGACCAGGCTGTAGAATCATTTTAAGATCACTATTGAGACGCACTGAATTACATCTCATTTTTCACCAATTATAATAATTATCAAAACATTGTCGTATTTATAACTATTTTACTTTTCTAACTAAATATTAATGTCACTTTCTATAAAACTTCATGTGATCTTCAGCCTTGTCCGTAATGATTTTCAGTGTCCTATGATAATGTTTAAATAACATTTAAAACAAAATGAAAACAAATCATAGTGCATTATTTCACATAATAAATGTCATACCATGGCTCATTTTCTGTGCCTTTCAATCGTTGTTCTGTCAGGTAAAATGGACTGTCAGCAGCCAACATCTCGGAAGGTTGGCGACTTCTGAAGATCTCAAAAATCTTGACAGGGTAACTCGGTCTCTGAAATGGAAATATTGGTCCATAAAAAATGTTATGTTTCTCATATATTGTCACGCCAGACGGCCGATATTGATTTCAAACAAAAATATAATAGTTTTTCCAACAAATTTCACAGTACATTGTATTCACAGAATTATATCTCAAATTCAACTTCAGATGTATTTATGGATTTAAGTCGATATCAACAAAATACAGTGATAAGAAACAATATTTTTTTCACATGCTGGCCCAGATATATTTGCGAGCGGTAACTCTTGCAATTTGCTCCCATACCGCCCACGAGTAGATTGCAAGTTACCGTTCGCAACAAGCTTTATTCGCTGATGTTTCCATGCCAATTCAGACCTATTTATCTTATTAACAACAATGATATAGTAAACTTTCTGTACTGAATGTATGAAAAGCAAAATAATTTTTATGGACTACAAGTAGTGGTGATCACAATACATCGGACCTCCGCTCGTTTGCACCTAACTTTATTGTGTCTTGAGATATTTGAATTAATAAAAAATGTATAACTAAACAAATATTTATATTTGAATGCTGATATATTGAGGATCGATTAACATTACGCTCGTGAACATTTGATCGATTCTCCAAGTATCGTCATGACAACCGTGATAGTTTTCAAGTTATTCAATTTTCTATCGACAATATCTCACGACTCAAAAATGTTTTGCGCTTACAAGGCCAGCAAACATACCTGGTGTTGTCTGTTGCAAATATCTTCGGTGTGGTCTCTCGCGTATTCGACAGATTCGCCCCATCCCTGGTCTTGCTTGCCCTCTCATTGAACTCGAGAAACTTTTCCCCATTGGATGTCGTTTTCATCTCTATATCACCGAATTTCAATTATCTTGCTTCATCTCGTCCACGCAGACCGAACATTTTTCCGAAATAGTAAAATATCGTGAATTGAAGGCTTTTTGGTGTACTTGTACCTAGAGACCCAGATGAATACATTTTCTCTTCTTCTTCAGGTGTAATGTTCATGCACTTTTTAGGTTTATTGCCCTTCCCAAGTTTCTTCAGATCCATTTTCTTGGCCGTTAATGCTCTGATACACTGCCCAAATACACTGTCTCGATAAATATTGTTTTTGCAGCATTGATAATGTATACTGATTCGACGAATATATTGATTTTAAATGGAGTATATATGATTTTTGTGTGTGAAATATTAACTAAAAATGGTTGAGCACGTACTGCGAAGGATTTCAGGACTTTCAGTCCTTTGATTTAAGATCCTACGGACATCGGTGACGTTTTCGCCGATTTTTCGGCATCGTAGGGGTCCTCAGCAACTTTTAACGCTGAGTTATATATTTTTTTCAAAATCGGGAACTCACCGAAGACATATCGTAGAGGCACCTTGATATGACATTGCGGCAGCCGCATCGTGAGACACCGTGACGTCGTGATATTTTTGGGAATTTCCTTTTTTACTACGGCGACAGCGCTGCTTAGTAGGACGCCGCACAGGAGTCGTAGGGTAAACTTGCGATAACGGTAGGGTTGCTGTACGATTTCGGGTCCCACGTGCGAGTGCCACACGACATGTAGTGTAGACCAGAATGTAAATTGTGTGTCAATGTTTGTTAAAAGCAAACTTTCACTTGTTTTGGCTCGTTTGTTACAGAGATTTGAAAAAAAATAGGGTGGACATTTTTCCAAATCCAAAATGGCCGCCAACTCGATAGAAATAAAACAAAAATGCTACACTTGTACAATGACATAACATTATGACGACAATACAATGTGTATTGTATATAATTTGACCGAATTCAATTTCAAACTCGCCACTTAGAAGCAAACGATATCACCGTGTTTACTCCCACCCTCCCCCTCCACCATCGCACGGCGACCGGTGTATTTGTGACTGAAGTATTACTAGGTGAAATATATCTGCGCGTAATTATTGCAACACAAGCTAATAAACTTTAAAGCGGTGTGTGACGTTTTCTAAATAATGATGTGAGACGGTCTGAAAACCGTGACAGAACAACAAATATAATATTTCATGTATGTAATGAAGGGAAACAGAAATTAGAAGCACTTTATCAGATAGTACGACACAAGAACGTAAGCTAATGAACTTAGCCTATAGGATATGCAGTTTGCGGTATATGCTGACAGGTTTGTTTGCAGAAAACTACTTTACATACTGATGTAAACAATGGGCTGTGATCGTGAAGACATCTACATTAAATAATGATAAAGAAATATATAGTTAATATGTCTTTATTATTTGAAAATATAATGGATTGATGGTGAAAATCAAGTTTAATTGTTAGATTATATACGTCAGATCGGAAGAGTTTCGTGTATGCGAAGCCATATATACTTCCATGTGTTTTCAAATGTACAAACAAACAAAATACAAACAAAGGCGAAATTTATGTGTATACTTGTTTCTGATAATTATAAAATTGCTCTAATTGATTTACTGCTAGCTCTAATTCATTTCCAGCTAGTTATATTACATTTGAAGAGCTCTCTAAATCATTTGGAGCTAACACCAGTTCATTTGGAACTAGCTCTAAATTTAAATCGAGCTAGCTCTAAATCATTTGGAGCTATCTGTAATTCATTTTGTGCTATCTCTCATTATTTCCAGCTAGTTCGTGCATTTGAAGAGCTCTCTAATTCATTTGAAGCTTTCTCTAAATCAATTCGAGCTAGCTCTAATAGTAGACATGTTAAGTGACTTTTGACTTCAAGTCATGATGCAAAGGTCCCCTTTGGCATGGAAGTACCTTAGGACATATATATATAAACTTATTTATCCAAATAAACACGCTGCATCTCATCTTGTAAACAGTGGCCGATAATTGTAAGTTTAGCTAAATTTCAATTAAAGTTAATATTCAAATGTCTTCTGTTGTATAAAGGCAGAATTATTGTCAAATATAGAAGTCGCATTGCGAATCCAAGATGGCCACCGGCGGCCATACTGGACAATGTGTATGGTTAACTTTAAATTAAAGTCATGACTAAAATTTCTTCCGTTGTATACAAGTTTCTGATGGTCATGGACGAATGACTAACACACTATTGAAGTCGTGTCACATATTAAAGATGGCCGCCAACGGGTATTATTGGATGACATATAAGTTGAACTAAATTTCAATGAAAGTTAAATTTATTTCATTGCATTTGTTCCATGCAAGCAATTGTTCTAATGTTCATGGAAAAAATCATTCAAAGCTCGCAAACTGTTTGTGTCGTTTGCTATTATAATACATGCTGTATGGCTATTTTGGTATTAAGCATAAACTAATTTATGGAATCAATTTTTAGGTGGGTTTCTAAATTTCAGTCGGGACAGCAGCAGTTGAAAGATGCTGCTCGTCCGGGTCGTCCTATGACATCTACCACTAAAAGTAATGTAGAGAAAATTCGGGTTATTCTCAAAAACGATGCTAGGTTGATTGTAAGGCAGATAGCGCGAATGACGAACTTGTCTTTAGCACGTGTTCATGGAATTTTGAAGAAACACATAACAGTTAAAAGATAAATGCGAGATGGATACCTCATTTGTTGACATCTGAGCAAAAGAACGCCCGATTAACAATGGCAAAAGAAAATTCTTAAAATATATCCATCATACAATAAAAAGGCTTTTGCAAACGTAGTTACTGGTGATGAGACCTGGGTTCATTATTTTGAACTAGAACAGTTAAGAAGGTGTTGTATGCAATATTTTTCACAAATAATGGTCCAGCCATACAAACCACGGTCCCAAATGTTAGAACAGTTACAGGAATGTTCTATAAATGTCGTACTGAAAAACCTTAATAATTACTACAAACGCCGTCGTCCTACAACATGTCTAAAATACGTACGCCTCCAGCTCACAAGGCACGTATTGTGACGAGAGTTTTTGCAGAAAGAAAAGGTCACAGTTCTTCCCCACCCACCTTACTCTCCAGACCTGGCTCCCTGTGACTATTTCCTCTTACCAATACTGAAATATCACTTATCTGGAAAGAGAAACAACTCTAGGTCTGCCCTTGGGTCAGCCATTTATCAGTGTCTGGTGGGTATACCTCTTCAGGACTATGAAAAATGTTTTCAGAACTGGATCGAGATACTCAAAATGTGTGTTTTGTCCAAGGGGCAGTATTTTGAAGGGACTCGTAAGATAAAATAATCGCAAATACTTTCAGTTTGGTTATACAACATCTAATGACATTATTTTTGGAACATCCCTCGTACAAGCATGTAGTAAACAGTTTGTTCAGCCTCTTTAAATAACCAGGTTTATGCAATTTGGTGTTTGAGCGACATATACATGCATATATATCGCATGCTAATGTGATATCGGCTGCTAAATGGTCACTCGAGTGAATTGTGTTGTATATAACGTATAAGTAAACAGAAATAATGCATATATACGTTCAAAATATATATATATATTCATATATAATATTCAATGCGAAAGTACTTATACCAAATACTTAAGCGTTGGCCTAAATCACGATATAATGTTGAACTTGTTTTATAATTTGTCTAGCTACAGCGAGATACGTTTCATTCATTCCTATCCCTTAATAATCGTAATATTGCTACATATAGCGCACAGAGCTTACACATTGATACAATGAAGACACTAATGTGCAATGACATTGGGTTCCTCTACGAGACAGATACTGAATAGATAAAACATTGCACGAATATGCTTTAGGCGTAACAAAAAAAGGTTTGTTTCCGGTTACCCGACCGACCGTCTAGTTTTACCCCCGACTGTAATTTTTTTATTGGCAATTTTACATCGGTCCCGGAAAATGTTGTCGTGACCGCGTTTTTTACCTGTCCCGTATCCAACATGGCCGGCGAGAGCAACAGTTTGATTGCTCTGCGATGTTTTTTGTGCAAGGTCAAAGAGATTCGGGTGGTAGACCATGGCTCGTCGATAAATGGCATTTACAACATGGTCCACAAATCTACGCTATTTAAAGCCACTTGCTCTGTATTAAAGTATTGGCGATTTACAACGTTATAATTGTCTGTCATGTGTTTTCGCGGCATGACATTTTTGAAGGGAAAATAAGTTATTTCCCAATATGACATGAAATTTAAAAAAAATAGCTGTTACAGTTGTGTAATTTTTTACCTCAGTGTGTCTAACAATTGATTCCAGATACACTATGACTTTTGAATATTTTTCCTGTCAAATATTAATGCTTCAATATTGGACTATTCCAGTAAACATAATACTCCCCTGTGGAAGAGATATTCATGTGACACAGTCCATCCCCTACATTTCTTTTGTTCGTCACCCTCCCTACATTTTGTGGTGATCACGCCCCCACCCACCCACCTACATTTTGTTCTCTTCCACAGGGCAGTAGGTATATTAACAGCGGTGTCAAAAATTGATTCACCCGACCCGGTCCGACTAAATCACAATGATACATAAGGTAAAAAGTAAAAAAAAAATCAAAAAAAAATCCCTACCTACCGACACCGACCCTATCTTTTTCAGGCCCGTAACAGGAAACAAACCTTTTTTTGTTATGCCTTATGACAAAATGCCATGTATATAATAAGGTAATACGCATTGCAAGTACTACACTATTACACTATGTGCTTATAAGTGATTAGTATGTGATGCGTTATTATACCATGGTATGCATATATTGCATTTAGCATACAACTAATTGTAATATTTTACAAGATTTAATGTGATTGGTATTTGCATATTGTATTATTGTACAATATACATATATTGCCGAACAGTGCTTGTATACAGTGCTCGTCATTCATTACGGTCGTCTGTTTTATCCGTACTTCTGACAGTAACCTTTTTTTTTTAATATGGCGGACGGCGGCCATCTTGGAAATGAGATGCAACTGCGATTTTTATATTGATTTCTCCATGATAGTTAAAAGCTTGCATACAACACTAGAAATTGCACCCATACGTTTAATTGAAGTTTAACTAAGATTATATATATTGTCGGCCATGATTTCAATATGGCCGCCGGCGGCCATCTTGAGTACGAGATACAGCGTTTGTCTTTGGATAAAACACTTTCATTGGTCATAAGGAACCTCCATACCAAAGGGGACATTTGCATCATGATTTGAATTAAAACCCTAATTTGTGCAGTGAACATGCCTACTATAATTTTCCGGCTAATTGATGCTCTCTCTATATCATTTAGCGCTAGCTTGACATGAATTAGAGCTAGCTGCAAATGATTTAGAGAGCTCTTCAAATGAATTGGAGCTATATCCAAATTAATTAATTAGAGCTAGATCCAACTGATTTAGAGTTAGCTAGCTCGATTTGATTTAGAGCTAGCTCCAAATGAAGTAGATATCTCTACAAATGAATTGTAGGTCGTTCGAAATGAATTAGAGATAGCTCCAAATAATTTAGAACTAGCTGCAAATCAATTAGAGAGCTCTCCAAATGAATTGGAGCTAGCTCCAAATGAATTATAGCTAACCGTCAAGCAATTCTAGCTGGCTTCAAATGTTTTAGAGCGAGCTCTAATGAATTAAAGAGCTCTTTAACAATGAATTGGAGCTAGCTCCAAAACTAGTCTAGCTAGCATTTTAGTTTATGTAGATTTGGCTTTCCATATAATGTAGAATGAAAACAGACATGGCAATCATGTTTTAGTTTCAGAGCACATTTATCGCCAGGAATGCACCGAAGCATTTGTCAAATCACGGATAGGCAGGGTCTGCGAAGCCGTGACCTGTGCGAAGCCAGGTACACTTACTCCGATATGTAAGTGGGTATAATAAAAGTCATTAAATGACCAGTCATGTAATGTTCTGCATACAGTAATATGCGACCCGTGGCGGGTCCTGTCAATCAATGTACCTTGAATTTTGCGGCGATTGCCTTGTAGTCAATAGTATCGATACTGTGCACATGTCTATCGCCCTCTGCCTTCGGAGTTGAGTTAAATACACCCATATCGCCCGTCACACACCTAGTAACTGAGACACGATGGGCCGTATCACTAAACTTCGTACGACTAAGAAGTTCGTATTTACACAATTATTAAGTCTGTAAATTTCACAAATAAACAATGTTTTCTTGTAAACAATTATTGGATTTACATAATTTATATTGAGCATAGGCTGCTTTTGTAAATCCATGAATTGAAATTTCAAGACGATCCTAAATTTGCACTTACGAATATCTTAGTCGTATGAAGTTTGGTGAAACGGGCCCCAGTTTTGTCCGAACCCTCCTATAATTTTCATATCACGGGACAGATTAAGCGAAGAGTATTACAGTTGAGATCGGAAAAACATAAGCCAAAGCTGATATTTTTCTTCAGAAAATGACCAAACTAGCATTAGAAATAACATATCAAAACTCCGATTAATCCAGTAGCCGATTTCACCAACATAGCAAAGTATACTTTTCTAGCAAAGTATACTTTGAGGGAGTAATCATTTATTTTTCCTCAAATGCAATATTTTATATAGAACTAACGATTGCATATATTTGATGATTAAAAGCATGCAGAATTATTATACTGAATTTATTACATAATCACAGCCAAAATGGCTGTGATAATGTAATAAATTCAGTATAATACAAATTTTATCATAAAAAAATTTCTCTCTCAAAGTATACTTTGCTAGAAAAGTATACTTTGCAATGTTGGTGAAATAGGCTACAGGAATCAAGGTGGCATCCAAAATGTCCGCCGAAATGATAAATATCCTAATTAGTACAAAATCCACTAAACCAATAAGGAAAACAATAAGGGAGTAATCATTTATTTTTCCTGAAATGCATAATTTCATATAGAACTAACGATTGCATATATTTGATGATTAAAAGTATGCAGAATTATTATACTGAATTTATTACATTATCACAGCCAACATGGCTGTGATAATGTAATAAATTCAGTATAATACAAATTTTATAATAAAAAATTTCTCCCTCAAAGTATACTTTGCTAGAAAAGTATACTTGGCAATGTTGGTGAAATAGGCTACAGGAATCAAGGTGGCATCCAAAATGTCCGCCGAAATGATAAATATCCTAATTAGTACAAAATCCACTAACCCAATAAGGAAAACAATGTGCCGAAACATGCTGAATCATAATAATCCAAATTGTGAAATGTAATACAATCAAAATGGCGTCCAAGATGGCTGCCAACTTCTCTTAACTCTCTAAACTGAGTAAACATGTGGAAAATTTGGAATAACTATATTCCAATGTAATATTGGGGTTATTAGGAGATATTCCAACTATACAATAGATTGAGTACATATATTTATATATTATGTCATGTAAAATGATATTCAAGATAGCCACCAAATTGCTAGAAATGTCGAAAAATGACGTAAATTTGTATATAAAATATATAACATTTACTCTAATTACTGAATATCTGAATTTGGTCTTTGCGTCATTTGGAGATATTTGGACTACACATACTTTATTTATTATATTATGCAAAATGATATTCAAGATGGCCACCAAATATTGAGAAATATCGCAAAATAACTTACATCATACACGGAAAATCAGCACAGGGAAATGAAGAAAAAAACAATGTATTGTTATTTATTCTTGAAACATGTCTCAACTTGGCAGCCTTAGTTCATTGCAGCATTATCTTGCACACTTATGCTTGTAAATGCATACTTAATTGGAATAATCAGCTAAAGTATCAGTAACTTTAAAACAATTCACCAGTGGCATTATTGTCACGAAGCACCACATTGAAATTATCGATCATAAATACCTTTGATCTATATCGGTAGTTTAACCCAGAAATGATGGTACCTAGAAATATAATAATTGTAAATAAATCATTTTTAAATCGATGTGTTTATGGAAGATGGGCATCATAATAGTTAACGTTTTATACGTGAGATGATAGTAGCAGGTACATTGTGTCATCAGTTGGTAGTTCCATTCGCGCGAATAAACATGATTGCTCGATCAAGTTTGAAATGTCCATTTATTTTACAATACTGCACTCATTATGACCATATTTACCAAATCAACAATAAAGGTAACGTACATATACATGCAAGATTCACATTCTAATTTGTGTGACATTCCACTTTTCGACATCTGCAGGAACTGGTATAGCATATGGATACCACCACCATAGTATTCGCATGCACAATATTCATGTAACCATATAAAATGATCGAATTGTGTATCCATTGTCTAGATCGATGATTTAATCGATTTGATTCATACTGTGTCGTTGTGGGTTTTTTGTGTGCAATATACTGTGCATAGTATCATATGAGACATGTTTCAACTCGTTCTGGTATGCATAAATATGACGTATGACTTTACGGTACACCGAAGAGAAATGAAAATAAGTATAAACATTACGTAACATCAAACTCGTGTTTTTGGACCGCTAGAATGCTAGATATATATATCGATTAATTGTGTTTAACGGACTGTCAACAGCTATGGTCATTTTAGACACAGATCAACTGGGGTGAATCACGTATTTCATCGGTAAAGAGGAATCCGAAAATCAGAACTGAATATTTGCATCAAGGTAAATATATATTCAGCCCTCAATTTAGAATATCCGGATCTAGTGACAGGTCCTCAATGCACAAGAGTCACTTAGTATCAGCCCGTAAACATAATATAATCATACACTAATATTACTACACGCACAATTGGGATAACCGGCTTCCACATTCACGTGCAAGAAAGCCAAATTGTAAATGAAGGCTAACTCAGGGATATCATGATTCTGGTAAGGATCAAATATATATATCTTAATTATAAGATCTGACAATATCATAATATAAGCTGATACATGGAAGGTAGGCATACATGCATACCAATATAGGCTGGCAGGCAAAACGACACATTTTTCCTCACAAATAATTATTTATTTCAAATGAAATGTATACGTTATGTCTACAATGTATTCGTATGCAAATGTAATTACGGTAAAAGGAAACATTATACACAGTTTGTTACTGATCAATATATTACACACATTAGCAGGTGTTTTTTTTCTCCAGCAAAATTGGAGGCCACATTGAATTAGATCGACCTTACATACTGTATTGCAATATACTCTATCAAATTTATAGTTAATGTCAATTAATTCCAGAAGAAAGGCAGATGCTAAAGTAATTGTTTGTTGAGCCCATCGTGGAAAGCGAGACCTGGTGATCATGATGACATATAGTCCGCCCGTGGGGGAGTCCGTCCGAAATGTACATCACTTATATCTCTACAATCATAATCAGATTGCGTTAAAACGTTTTTCACAACATTTACGTTTTTTAAATACCTTATATGTAGATCTGCAACGGTAAGTCGCGTCAACTTGAAACGTTAAACGTGTTTTTGTTACCATCCATACTTTCATTCTGTAAACCTTTCATTTGGCCTTCCTACACAAGGCCAATGTCAAATTACAATGCAATAACGGTTTATGAATTTTGAATTAAACGACGTTTTAAGTACCATATACATGTATATCTAACCACATATATACTCCCTGATACGTCACTAAGCGTTGGGACTATCAATCCACACTCGAACCAGCAACAGCCTATGCAGGCTCAACATGCAGGCTGCGGCCTTCTGTTATACATATTGGATAACGTTTTCAAGTTTTGGCGGCCATCGTGGACGCCATATTATTTCCAATTTAAACATATTGAAGTTTTAATAATAGTAAATGTACTCCAAGACAATTAAAAATCAACTCATATATGTTGTGAAGAAAATGTAACCTTTAATTATTTTGTTGGAAATCTTGGATATTTGAAAGGTTAAGCGACTCATACTGATTGGAAACGTTAATGCATTGTTAAGTTATATGATGCCACCATATGTGTGAATATTTCATTATAGTCACACTAATGTGTAATAAATTGATGGCAGCCATCTTAGACGCCATCTTGAATTCTGGATTAAGCTCCATGGGATTCATGGGGAGTTTTGATATGTTTCTCCTAATGATATTTCGGATCAATACTGACAACATCAGATTTGGCTTATTTCTTTCCGATCTTTAGCGATTTTATGTCTAATACTATTCGCCTAGGTTTATACAAGCCTGTTATGTAACGTAATAACAGTGAAATCCATAACAGACCGGTCACGCATTATGATATACGGTGATATGCAATAGCTAATACAGTGGAACCTCTCTAAACCGGACACCAAGAAAACACATGTGATCTTAGTTTTGATGAGTTTCTGGGTCATTTATCCCAAGTGATACTGTCTGTTCGTGATCGCATCGCATGCAACTAGTCTATGGCGCAGAATGATGAAATGCCTGATTTACAATGACACCTCTCTAAGCCGGACACACTGGGGACCTCCCAAGGTGTCCGGTTTAGAGAGGTTTCACTGTAATTATATAAACAATGAGACCCGTGGACCCGTGGCAGTACAGTGATACCCATAGCAGACCAGGTAGTCTTCACAGGCATCGGTTGTAAAATGCTGGAACGCTGACAAAGCATGAAGCAATTCAAATATACCAGAGCTATAAGGCGCTCACTTGCCGAAATAATATATGATACATGTATCATAGTGTATGTGAATAAATAGTATAGGTAAGCACTAGCGATGTCTATGACTTGCTGTCTCGGTGAAGCGACCGGCTGAAGGCTAATTTGTGCGCTTGCACGGAGAATGATACTTTTACGCATGCGTGGATAACATCTAATCAACATACATGTACACATGCTATGACGTCACCGTAGAGGAGACACACATACAACGAGACCTATCACATGGCATATGTGGAAACATGAAATACAGACACACAACAAAATGGATGACATGAACATAGCGATTACCAGGCTAGTGTATTTTTATATCAAGTTTATCAGGCAAGGCTAGGAAACGCGTAGGAATTCCGAGGCTTATCAAAAGACAGTAGCCTGGTGTTCTATTTATCAGGTAACGTTTTATGCACGAAAATGACCACAGATGACGTCGTTATCTATGGACAGAACGCGGACTTGTTTACGTTGCACCATTACACTGACGTCATTTTGCTAACATCACGGATGTAACCCGGATGTTTGTATCAGGTCAGTCAGTATTCGCTCAATACACTGCAGGTTACCTGATAAAATACGTAACGATCCACGTGACATACACGGGGCGTAAACTGTTAAGTTTCACAAGTAATAGGAACGCATGTTAAATTAAATAGCATATAGCTACAAGTAACATATCGGACCCTGTGACATTCAGGTAGTTGATCTCAGAAAATACACACTTACCTCGTCTATGTACTGTGTACAGGTTTGATTAAACATAATGTATGCTGTATTATTGTGATTGTATTAATAATGACAACTTACCATAAATTATATCCCTCAAACAGACCGAATATTGTATTTATGTAACATTTGCTTCAATGTGTCGCATAAAACATGGACATTCATGGAAAATCCCCCATGTTGAAACGTAAATAAACTACACAAATTCGCCTATTTTCTGAAAACGGATATCAACTTTCGGTTTATAAATTTATAAATATCCTTCACCTCACAGGTTTAAGAGCCATGCGTGATTATTGTTTATTTGTTAAACACGCGTAAACCAGTCAATAGTGTAATGAAAATAACGATAGGAAATTAAATGTACACGCATTTTATTGCTTTGCGTTTTATTGATTAAAATGTGTTGTTTTGGTTACTTGGATTTACCAGTTACAATTAAGTACGATACGTTAACCTGTGTTCTTAGTAGGGTGAGGGTCGAGCGGTTATCTGTTTTCTCTTATATTATATATGAAAAACTTCACCTAATGTGTTGTTGTTTTTTCTATTCTATGGGACGCAGACTGTTAAATATCTACAAGCTTAAGCTAAATATATCTCACCTGTATATGGATAAGAGTTAAACCGCTATTTTTGATAAAAAACACAAAACTCGTGACCGTTTACGCTCACTCGGAACCCCTCGCACCATTCCGTAAATCGAGAATAAGGTGGCAGTCCTCACACATTTTAGGCAATTTATGGAGTTTTCGGGCCCGCGACACCAGCCGAAACAAATTTAGGAATATTTTAACTTCAAATAATCACATAATCTGTTTGATGCATGCACTGACTACCTGATAGGTTCAAGAGCTATATTAACAACAAACGCAAACTCAGACATAATGCACAGGCTGTCAGCACTCTGCTATGTTTACACAAAATGTGCCCAAATCTGCATTTATTTGGCCGCGGCCACACATTTCACAACATGGATTTCAAATATCCCATGCGGACACTGCACTAATACTTGCTAATTGTACCAATTCTGCAATCACACCTTGTCACACTGATCATAGTCTGTACTGGTACCGACCGTTTTGTTTTCAAGCAGACCTGCCTTTCTGACAGATAAAATGGCTGCCAATATTTCGGACGAAAATTCCGAGCAGCAGTTTCGCACTCTTCTGCAACTGAAATCATGCCAGCATGACACAGATGCAAGCAAAATCACATATTTTTGCAAAAAAAGTGTTTTATGCAGTGGAAAACATCATATGATGTTGACTAACTAATTGTAGAACATTTTCATAAGCCACAGACATGTGTTTTTTATGTATTTACTAGAAAGCAAACATTTTACTTGATACCATCACTTCAGCTAACATTCTAGCAATGTCCCATAGCTGAAAAGTGGTACTTCTTTGAGAAATTTGCCATATTAAGCTTATTGGAAACCAAATTATCTCCCCCTTTTCCATTATTAGAAGGATTTTTTTCTCATTTTCACGATTTTCGACATTTTTTTTTGCGTCGAATATTGTCGTGAAATGATGGCGAATGCCGGAAGACGCGATCGGGCAATACAAAAGATACAACTGGTACCATTGCAGACAGCCTGTAGAAACAGGGTCATATAGGAAACAGACAACCAATTGATTTCCCATAGACCCACATTCACACAAACATGACAATCGCAAACTACCTGCGACAAAATCAATTTTGTTACTTCCATTCCTGGAGTCAGTGACGTAAGCCGGTTCGAGATCCATGCCAAACACGGGGTCATGCGGGTTGATTTCCATGAGTTATTTCCCCTTTTTTGACGGAACCGTCTACTTTCACTTTCGAAATCTCTATCTCACCCCCACATCAAGTCGCACACAGAAAAAATTTAACCTGCATGTGTAGAGCATGCAAATAATATAATAAAATGTTTGGCACAGACATACCTTTCCTGCAGCATCTATTTTATTTATCTATCTGTCATAATAATAACAATCAATGCCGTTGTCCTGAGAATTTACTCCTTGTTGCTAAGCTGTACCAGGACTGGTTTACCGTCTATATTATTCATAAGTTGACTGTGTCCTCTAGCCTCTACCGCACGCACGCCGGCATGGAAGGTACCAGTCCACCTGAAAAAGGCTTAGTTTCGTAGTTTGCCTATGGGCTTTTTACTGAATATTCCAAAACTGCATGTCTGTGGCGATTGAATGTGACTTAAAATTAAATACTCCCCATCATATGCTATTTTCAGCTGACAAAAGCAAGTATTTGTAAAATGATGTGCCAAACTGTGATCTGGGCCATTTAGTGAGCATATTCAGATTAAAATTGTACGCATCTTCCGCTCGAAATGTGTGTTTGTCGTTTGGGGCGCCATTTTAACAGTCTGAAACAGAGGTTTGTGGCTCGAAAACAAAACACTCAGTACCAGTACAGACTATGATCAGTGTGGGCAGGTATACATGTAGACTTGATTCACACATTATTTGTTGGTGCAAACTCCGCACGTCACATAGCTTTCTGGCGCCTTTAGTCCAGCGGCCATGACGGAATAAGTGCAGAAATTGACCACCACATGCCAACTTTCACACATTATAAATGCTCTTAGCTGTATGCCAATTTGATTTGTGTAGCTACTAAAGTTTCTCGACATATAATGTAACAGGTGTATACAGCAAACAGCCTCTGTGAATATATGAAGAGGATATCTGAGAAAAAAACTTGCGGAAGTGCTCGCTCGGCCAAGAATTGCTAACAAATTCTAAAATCTTGGTGGACTGGTACCGAACGCTGCCATACATGTTGTTGTTGTTGTTGTTGTGATTCCCGCGCTTACTTTTGGGTAGGCTAAAGGAGACTCGTACACTGGCTCCTCACAGTAGCTAGGGTTCGTAGTGCATGTTGGGGTTAATACTATACATACTCTACTTGCTAAAACAAGCGCATGCATGTGAAAACAAAAGATCGGTAGTAAACTGATTGAACTATTAAATTGTTATTAGGGTAAATGTTGTGTTCATACGTACTCTGTTAGCAATTATATGCCATATAAACCATATATGCTTACACATAGATGGCCACACATGTGTTAGTTACCCGTGTATTGCTATTTGTGATTGCGTTACCACAATTCGGTATGCCCAGTTATCGACAACATTTGCAAATCACTGTAGATCCAGATGAGCCGGCTCATAACTAACCGCCTGCCCGCCTGCCTGCCTGCCTGCCCCGTCCGTCCGTCCGTCCGTCCGTCCGTGCGTGCGTGCGTGCGTGCGTGCGTGCGTCCGTCTGTACGTCTTGCAAACACTGTACATCTAGATAAGCCGGCTCGTAACGACCCGTCTGCCTGCTATAAATCACTGTAGATCCAGATGAACGGGCTCGTGTCTGTCCGTATGCCTACATGTAAGTCACTTAGATCCAGATGTCTGTCTGTCTGTATGTCTGTCTGTTTGCAAACATTGTATATCCAGATGAGCCGGCTCGTAACGACCCGTCTGTCTGCCAGTGTGTCAGCCCGCAGCCGCCCACCCGCCCGCCCGCCTGCCCTGCCTGCCTGCCTGCCTGCCACCCTGATCAGACTGTACGTTGGTTTACGTCTGTACGTCCGTCGGTCCGGAAGAAGTTGCTTTACACTGCTTATGGGGCACATCCAGTGTTTACAAATAGGAATGACCCTAATAAATAAGAAACAATAGGCTTAAGTGGTACGGAAGAAGTCCATTGTTTTCTGTTGTCTTAGGCCACGCCCCGAAATTGTGTCGGTCTGTCCCTCTGTCCGTCTATCTGTTCGCCCGTCTGTCCATCCGTCCGCCCGCCCCATCCGTTCGTCCGGGCACATGTTTGGGATCTTAGGTGGTTGGAGGTGTGGCCTAAGATAAATGAAAACAATGCAACATATTCCGTAACCTAAACCTATGTTGTCTTAAGTGATCATTCCTTTCTTTAATCAAAGTACAGAAAGTACCGAGCTGCGAGCCCAACTGAAATGGGTGGTAAACAGTGTTTTAGTATATTCTGCTTTAAATATTTCAAATAAGAGTAATTGTAGTAAATGGTGTTATGGGAAACTGTATAACACTCGACATATTTTGTATGTAGAGAGGTGAATGAGCTGTATAGAAACAGGAAGAATCCAGTAAGGCATAGCAATTGTTTTTTTATGCATTACATACACATCCACATAAGCTCTGAAATTTTTATAAATTTTCGACACCATTTAAGGAAAATATGAATGATTTTCGAAATAAATATCGGCGAAATACGGCGATGCGATAAGGGTGGTAATTCCATATCCGGGCTCAATTATTATAAGTGAAAGTGTACGCTATTACCACTCATTCGAAACATGCCGACGCGACGATTCAACTGAGTGAACCATCTAGACCAAACGGTTCAAATGAGTGGTAACAGTATATTTTTATCAATTTTCAACATCATTTAAGGAAAATATGACTGATTTTCGAAATCAATATTGGCGAAATACGGCGATGCGATAAGGGTGGTAATTCCTTATCCGGATTCACTCTTCAAACACCTGTGGTTATAGTGTTGTTTTATGCAAATTTGTACACGCCGTAGTAATGAATGAAAAAGTCCAGACAGGTGTGATTCGGGTTTACACACCATTAATGCGCGACCAAAATAGTCAGTTTTATTTGTGGAAAATGAACGGCTAAATCCGAGGTTCCATTGGTTTTTCTTCAATTCATTATGTACCACAGATATACATTCTAATAAATGTGAAATGTAAAATAGCATAAAACGAGTCGTTAACAATGACCTAGATACAAAATGTATACAACGCGTCACAACAAATAGCGCCGTGATATCTGACTGTATTTTGAGAACCGGTTACATAAGCTGCGATAGGCTCGCAGCTATACGATGAATATACCACCTAATGGTGTGTCATGTACATTATAAGGTCAACCCTGAGATCACACGGTCTGCCAGTGTCATTGCAAGTGTTGACTGTATTGCGATTTTGCGCAACTGGTAGTTTCCTGGCGGTTACTGGAGATGTACACAACATTAGCAAAGCAAGAGTTTCTAGAATGAGGAGCATAACATTTCCGGACAGTGTATTGGCGTATTGGCCTGTGTTTCGTTTCTGATCAGGGGCTACCTTGTTTTCAGACTAGATGGAGAAACAGTCCTGACGCATTTAACAACAATTTCAAACACGTTCTATGCTGAATGCATTATTATTGTGCGCGTTAATCAATTCCTATACTGGTTAACATGTTCAGGGACAATCCTATATGTGTGCCACTAACTCAAACAGTGCATGCATTTCTACATGTAATCAACAAAGTACCCGTGTCCAGTTCACATAATTATAATATGTCATTCGGTAGTTGTATCAGATACATCCATACCTGACTGGGCATACCATTAACCATTGACAGTACACGTGTTCTGCTAACTCTGAAACGTGATATATGTGACCAAAATTAATGAGGTAATCTACGTAAAATTTCAAAATGGTCGAACTATCATTTTATTGGAATGTAAAAATAAAAACATTGTTAATTGCTTCTTTTGTTGCTGTTTCATGTCCTATGCCAGTTTATATTACAGTATAAGGTTCACTAGTTGTTAACAAATATATCCACATTTATTATATGCCTACCTATGACATACATAGTTACATGATGTAAATAAAAGTTATATGTTACGATTTTACGATGTAAATAAAAGTCGAGTGAAATATGGACATTTCACACCACTCGATGAACATATACGTCATATTCGTTGCAAAAATATGAATATCCTCTATTTATTATATACCTACCCATGAAATACATAGTTATACGATGTAAATAAAAGTCATATGTTTTCATCGATGAAATAAACAACTTCCGGTGAAAATACGACTACTTCCGCTATCTATATTCATAAAATCTATGTTCGGGAAAACAGCGCAAATAGGCTGCAAATACACATTCATTACCGTATACAGTCTAAAGAACTGCTACTTTCCATGGAGCGGTATATAATAAATATATGAATATCCTCTATGTATTCAATGGCGTCGGAATATTGAGATATAATGAGATTATTTTTAAAAATAAATAATATTGAACATTAGGCCTGCAATTCCGTTATTTTATATGTCAAAACACATAAAGGGAAAGTAAAGTCATCATGCAAATAAAATCCCCGAGCGGGATTCGAACCCGCGCGGCACAAACCAAAGCTGTAAACGACAACTAAGTTGTAACTTATGACGGACTTGTTATGACCGTCTTAAGTTTGTTTTATGAAACCAAATAAGCAATGACTTAAGTCTGTCATAACTTTTGTCATAAGTTTTAACCTAAGATCGAACTTATGAACAAACTAAGATTTGTTAGTGAAACGGGCCCCATGTTGGCTTCTACGCGTGTATGTATACATGTATATTAATTGAACACGGTAGGCAGTCAGTGCTGATTAATGAGGTTTGCGTGAAGTATAGGGTACACAACTGATGAAATACTATTATCTGGTAATGTTAAAGTTGTTATCTCCCTTGCAGTTCGCCAGACTAAATAAACAGTCCGTGTATATATGTGTCGTAACCCCTTCCCGGCTAGCTCATGATGAAGGGGGAAATGCTTGGGTCACGCAAGTTGTATTGATACACCACGAAACACCTCTCAGAAAGTAATGTTTATTGGTATAAACCAAGTAGATGAATATTTCTGAAACAAACAGTACATAATAGAAGCTTCTATTTACATAACATTTACATAATATTGCACCGTACATGGATCCAACAAAACCTACTCAATTATTGCAATTTACAATATTCGAACTCCTACTTTCATGGATAAATACCACAGATTCACATATCAGTATGATATACACTAATGCCCAATATCAGCTGACTTTACCGAATGTGACACCTCTGTCACATCCAGTAAATCGTAAATATCATAAATCACTTAACCACGAGTGAGTGAGTGAGTGAGTGAGTGAATAGGGTTTAACGTCCGCTTTTCTGACATAGAGGTACAAGCCTCAGGGAGTCTACACGCAGACGGGTCAACGGGATCGTGTCCAGTATCCACCTGTCCGAGGGGGGTAAATCCCAACTTCAGAACTCAATATTTACAATCAAAATATATATTCAGTCCTGAAATTAGAACAACCTGATCTGGTGCCAGGCCCTCGCCACACCAGCATCATTTATCCCATCCCCTAAAAGTAATAGGATTAGCGATAATCTTACTTTCATTCACTTAACCTCGAACATGTGGAGAATATAATTAAAAGGAGACGATTCTCATGAACCAAACATGTTCGCACAGTAATTCACCTAACTGATATTCCAGTGAAACGAAGGAATTGAACCTACAACCATTCTGGGATAAATATACAGACATGCCTTAATTTAAAACCCTTAAAATATATGACGATAACCTACTGGGATATTGTCCCAAAATGTTTACTCCATAAATCAAGTCATCGTCCTCTGGCCATCGCCACACCGACAATCATCCCTAGTGAATAATTAGAAGCTGCACTAGTCAAGTGAATCACAATGGCATTACATGCATTACAATTATCCTGATATGATTCTAATGAATCCAGTGCACCAGTTATCACATGGAGATGATTATCATGTGCATAACTACATGACTAAATCTATTACAATCGGTGCATTCACTTAGCCAATACAACATAATAAAACAGATCCTATACATACAACATCTATTGGACGTTGTCCTAAACATAAACAATCGGATGCACATGAATGCTCCTGTACACATTGTCACCCACTGATTACACATTTACCCATATACTATGCAACAGTTATTCAGTTGTGCATCCCTGTAGACCCTGACCAAACTAAACCCATATCAAATGATCAGCGCCAACAACACACAGAACTGACATAATAGCTGATGCATATTATATCACAGATAAACAATAATACAGACTTATGTAACACAATGCAAATATGCAGCAACTGCACAGACAGCATACTTGTCTATGCTGGCACAATGTCATTGTCACAGTCGACATTATTAGCTCGCGGCTGTGGTCATGGCTACTAGCAACCCTTTCATGGAAGAAGGTAGCCGACAACATTTGCAACCAGTGTAGACCCAGATCAGGCTGCACCCTTGTGCAATCTAATCAGGGTTTATCCTGTTTTCCAATGTCCCAGAGCAAACAATGATACACAGAAAATACACGTAAACTGATCACATATATATAAATGGATCATTTGGCCTTTGCAAACAGCGTAGGCCCAGATCAGCCTGCGCAGCCGCACAGTCTGGTCGGGCGAACTCCTGTTTACAAAGACGGCGACCATTTCCACATAGTTTATGAATAACTGACGGAAATATGATTTACGTCTCAACAACATATAAAACCACAACTCGTGAGTTTCCTACATGACATGCGAACAGTTTATATCCAGTGCACACAGTGCAATAACGGACTCTCGTAACTGCCGACTCATATGGCGTGTAGCACTGAACTATAACCTGTTCCGTTCACAAATACATGAATTAAAATATAATAAAAGGTTATATACTACTCACACTCTATCCACAATTCCTCTTATACCAATTACATCAGTCAATCGATGTCGTTTAATGAAGCAGTATCGCAAATAGCACGGAGATACATATATCAGGTTGATGTTGCTTTGGCAAGCTATAAGGACTGAATGATTTGAGTGGACAAATATTACCCTGACCTGACATTGATGACCAATCAAATTACCTTATAATGGACTATGCCAAACATGGCATGAACATAGCATGCATGTCAAGCCTGAATAATATTCAGCTGCCATGGTTCAAAATAGTATACTGTACTACAAAAATGACTTCACCACTAGCTAAAATACGGGTAAAAAGTAACACTACCACATACTCCCCTCTACCAATGAATGTCTTCCATGACATTATTTAGTCACTACACTGAGTATCGCATCTAAAACATTGCCCTGCATTGCCTCTGGAACACTCTCTGAAAGAGATTTGATAAAATTAGCTTTGGCAATCCAGTCAGGCATCTCGCTGCTAGTTGTAGCCATAATAAATTCACCAGAAGATTGCCATTCTGGTTTCTTCCTGGCTCTAACAGATCGTCTGGGCGCCGGTTCTGGTGCTACCTTCGGTCTGACAGAGGGTTCCTCCATGTCAGTACCTCCTCCATTCAGATTGTCACTCTGAAAAGAAATAAATATCGTCAACAGGCTCTACAATAATATGTGACCGATCATCATCCCCCTTCTTCCCGGGTTCGTGAGCGTCCTCACCGATGGCGCGATCACTGACCTCAGTAGCATCACATGAGTCGTCACTCTGATGCTCTGATGTCACTTCACTGTCTACAACGGATGATGAATCATTAAAATCAGTATTGTGTTCAATACTGGTATCCGCTGTCTCTGTTGACTCAGTTGTGGCAACCACCGGTATCATGCCCTCAGAATCTGATTCATCAGAATCGTCATGACCGTGTGATTGCACAACTTCCTCCTCCTGCTCCTCCACCTCGCTATGTCCCCTCTGGGACGGTTCGCTCTCCAGTTTCGCATCTGAAATGCTACCTACAGGCAGAAGTAAATTCCGGTGTAATGTTCTCCTCGCTCCTTCGCCATTTTCCTTATGGACTACGTGCACTGGAATGGAAACATTTGGTTTATTGACGACAACATAAACATCTTCCTCCCATTTGTCTGAAATTTTATGTTTGCCATCAAATGCCACCACTCTCACCAGGACACGGGTCACCTTTATATGAATACAAGAACCTCTTGCTTTGAGGTCGTAGTACCTCTTCTGCTGTCTCCGGGCGTTGTTATCAGCCTTATGAGCAAGCTCATACGACTGTTTCAACCGTTCCCGAAGTTCTTGTGCATACCTGGTATTGGGCTGTCGTCTCTGGTTTATATATAAACCAAATGCCAGATCTACAGGTAGTCTGGGCTCCCTGCCGAACATTAAGAAAAATGGTGAATAACCTGTGGAAGTATGTCTTGTACAATTATACGAGTGTACGATTGGTCCCACATGTGCCTTCTAGTCATATTTTTCTTCTTCGGCTCCAGAGTACCTAACATGTCTAACAAAGTTCTGTTAAATTTCTCTGTCATACCATTTCCCATGGCATGATATGGCGTCGTTCGTGACGTCTGCATTCCTGTAAGTGAACAAAGCTCTTTGATTAAATTACCCTCGAAGTTTGCTCCCTGATCAGAGTGAATTTTGGCAGGAAATCCATAATGGACAACACAATTGTTAAGGAAAGCCTCTGCTGTGGTTCTAGCCGTCATGTTCCTGGTAGGTACAGCCAATGCATACCGGGTAAAATGATCTGTAATGACTAGGATGTGTTGGAAGCCTCCCAAAGAGCGTTCAAGTGTCAGAAAGTCCATAGATACAAGCTCTAATGGTTGGGTAGTGGTAATATTTACGAGCGGAGCTCGGGCTGGCTGTCCTTTCCGCCGCAAACATCGACCACATTTGTCTATGTACTCTTCCACACTCCTTGTCACCCCAGGCCAGTACACCCTATCCCTGATCAATGCTAATGTTCTGTCCCTACCAGGATGGCCGTTGTCATCATGAATCCCCTGTAATATCCCTGAAATTAAATGATTAGGAATTACAAGCTGCTTCCGGTCTTCTCCATTCAGATTCACTTTCCTGTACAAAACTCCACGAATGAGGGTTAAATCATCAAAGAATGCTGAATTGTCAGTGCTGAAAGGTAATGTATCCGTCTTGGGTTTTCTGCCACTTCTGACTGCCTGGACCCAGCTTCGCAAAACTGGGTCCCGGTCTTGCTCTCGTCGCCAATCTCGGTCTGTAAAACCGATGATATCGTCCTCTTCGTCATCTGGAACTATATCACTGCCAATGGCAATATTAAGTACGTACGGACCACTCTCCAAGCTACAACAAACAGCTTTTACAGATTCAGTGGAAACCTGTTCTGTATGTCCCGGAATGTTGGTAATCTGCTCATACAATCGCATCCACATTGGTCTTCCCTGAAATGTACTTAATATCAAAATCATAAGTAGATAAAGCAGCCCTCCAGCGATGTCCTGTCGCGTCTAACTTCGCACTGGCTAAAACATACGTAAGTTGGTTATTGTCTGAAAGAACAGAAAAAGTGTGACCATTAAATGTTTCTGTCACGGCCCATTTGATACAAAGAAACTCCGAGTTTGTGCGCTGGGTACAACCTCTCACTCTTACTGAGTCCTCTGCTCGCATAGCTGATCACCCGCTTCTGGTCACCCTGTTGTTGGTATAAAATTGCCCCTAAGCCCGTCCCAGATGCAATCGACGTGGAGCTCAAACGGGATAGAGTAATCTGGATAGCCTAGAATAGGAGGAGATGCAAGTAATGATTTTAACTTATCAAACGCTTCCTGTTGCTCCTTCCCCCACTTCCAGACACGCTCAGACCGTTGGCTCGCTTGAGACCTCTTACCCCGTTTCTTCTTCTCCGTCGATGGCATCAAGTTGGTCAGGGGTTTGGCTACCTGCGAAAAGTTACGAACAAATTTTAGGTAGTACACTGCAAATCCAACAAACTGACGTACCTCCTCTGGAGTCTTGGGTGTGGGCCAGTTTATCACCTTCTCAACTTTCTTGGGGTCAATCTCTATCCCCTCCTCAGACACCACATGACCTACATATGAAACTTTGGTCTGAAAGAAATGACATTTCTTGGGCGAGAGCTTAAGGTTGTACTCACGCAATCTGGAAAATACTTGGGCAAGTCTCTCAATATGCTCCTCAAATGTCCTTGAGAAAATAATCAAATCATCCAGAAAAATCAAACATATGTTCAAATGTAGGTCATCCAAACATTCCTCCATCCGCCTCTGGTAGGTCGCTGGGCTGTTGGAAAGGCCGAAAGGTAAACGGTTAAACTCATAAAAACCTAGCGGACCTGTAGTAAAAGCCGTGCGCTGTTTGTGCTCTTCCTCCAGCTCCACTTGGTGGTCACCGCTCTTCTGATCTAAAATGGTAAAGTACTTGTTACCAGCCAAACAATCAAGAATTTCATCCACTCTCGGCAGCGAATAAGCGTCTTTTGTCGTCTTCATATTTAAAATCCTAAAATCTACACACTTTCTCAAGCTCCCATCCTTCTTTCTCACTAAAGCAACATTAGAAGCCCAAGGCGAATGACTTCTCCGGATTATGCCGGCATCCAACAACTGCTGCAAATGGTTCCTGACCTCCTCGAACATCGATGGTGGAATGCGGCGATGACGCTGCTTCAAAAGGAAAGGAATCATTTAGCTCAATGCGGTGCTTTACAGCAGTGTGTGGCCAATGGCAGTATCGCCCATGGAGAACTTTACAGCAGTCGTGTGGCCAATGTCAGTATCGCCCATGGAGAACACATCTTGGTGATCTAAAATCAAATGCTCCAATTGTTGCCTCTCGTCCTGCGAAATGTTGCCATCTGTAATGTGGAGTTTGCTTAATAAACTCTCCATATCTGGAACAGATGAAACGTTTGTCTGGTTAAAATCATGATCAGTGATGCCCACTGGTTGTATCTCACACAAGATCTCATGTGGCTGAATGGTCACTGTCCGCGTAGTCACATTCGAAATGTGCACATCCACCAGTCCATTCTGCTGATACCTGTAAGAAACCAAAGTTGGTTCAATATCAATATCTCGAGGCAGTGGACTCTGATCACATTCCTGCAACATTGCACATGTGTCAACACCTTCTTGTTACGTTTCAGCTCCTTCTCCCTGACCGTCAGACACCTACATGCCAAGTACCAGGGTACCTGCAATGCAGCCTTCTGCAAGAACTGTGTACCATCAACCGACTGACAATCCAGCATAAAAACCTGTAAAATATTTGTGCCAATTAGCACTGGTACCCTTGCTGAGTAATTACTCGTCGGTACCACCAGTAGCAGACAGTCTGTTGCCCCATCTGCTGTTACCCCTGGGACAATAATGCCAGTTTTGATGTACCCTAAATAAGGTAAAGTTGCACCGTCAGCACATTCAACATGTAAAATGTCATCCAGTGAATGCAGCTCCAGCTGTGACAAGTAATTCCTGTAAAATGCCTCAGAAATTGTTGATACAGACGCTCCTGTATCTATCAGTGCACTCACCCTCTGCTCGTTGATGACAATCTCCGCCTCATTGGAATTGCCAACAAGTCCCACTGGCACTGCTGCTGCCACTTGTGCTCGCTTTGCGTACCTGGAATTGTAAGGCCTGTAAGCATCAAATTCCAGATTATAATCACGAGAAATCCTATGCTCAACATACTCATTCTCACCATATTCATGCTCAACATTGTCGTCTGCAATGTAGTCGTCAATAGCCAGAGTATTCGCTGAAAAGGAAGTGGTATTAGTCACCTCATTCCTGTCCATTTTCGCCCTCAACTCGTCCATTTGCACCCTCAGGCCTTCAATCAATGCCGTAGTATCTGCTCGTCCTGCTCCATATCTGCAGCTATGCTGTTCAAATGAAACAAAATATGATTTATCAATAGTGCAAGTTATACTCCGTGACCATAACCGTAAACACAAAACATCGTTAGATCATAATTGCAACACCTGTGAAAGAAATGATAAAGTTAAACCAATCTGAATTTTTTTTTGACATAGTTACTCGCACTAAAATATGAAATTAATTTAACTAAGTATTGATTAATAACAAAAGACAAAATAATCAATTCACATCACAAAATACAAAAGACGAAATATTTTAAATAAATTTTTGAATGTTTCAAATAAATAAATATTTCAAAATATCGACAAAATTTTCTGCTAAAAATTCTTATTAAAAAAAAATATCAATCCAAAACTTATTTCGTATGATCAAAAGCCAAAAATTCAAAGAAATTTTATCAAGTACAATCGTACACACAACTGCAATAAGTAATTTAAATTTTCAAAGAAAAAAAATGAATTTGTTAATCTACAAATCACCCTAAAATAAATTAAGTCGAAATCTCGAACATCTCACTGCAAAATCAAAAAAATTCAATCAAAATTTCAATCAATAGCATGTAACTTGAAAAAACAATAATCTAAAATCATAGCTGAAATTCAATTGAAGACAAATAAAGGGAGTTAATCTAATTAAGGTTCATGGAACACTACAATGAGATAATACCTACATCACACTTACTTCACGTTGATCAGTCAAATAAACAACACCTAACAGCAGATCCAATCATAAGCTGTTATGTTCTGTTAGATACTACACTACATAGCTACCTTACAATACCATGGGTAATGAAGTTCAACTCTCAAGGAAAAATAAGAAAAAACAAGAGTGCCGCAAGTCACAAAATACGCCCGTCGAATATGGGCCAGACAGCGAAGATGCAGAAATGTGAAGCTGTCACCAAGGCAAGAAACATTAATGAGAATTTGAAAGTCTATATCATTATTTCTTCATCTCGTTGTGCTAAACATGTCTACTAATTTAGGCAGAGATATAAAAGTAGAGTGTAAAGTATATATATATATGGCAATTGGATACAATAATGTAGAAAAAATGACTAAGTTAAAAAGGTGATATTTTTGTATTTTTTCGGCATAAAAACACCAAGGTGCACATCTTCAATATGTGTAGAAGACGTGTGTATAGTTTCAGAACGATCGACTGAACGGTTTCGGAGCAGTTGTGTACACAACTATGTACCGTATATAGAAATGTATAGAAAAATGTAGAACAAATGGCTAAGCTAAAAAGGCGATATTTTTGTTAAAAAACATTTCGGCATAAAAACACCAAGGTGCACATCTTCAATATGTGTAGAAGACGTGTGCATAGTTTCAGAACGATCGACTGAACGGTTTCGGAAGAGTTGTGTACACAAACTCTGTACCGTATATAGAAATGTATAGAAAAATGTAGAACAAATGGCTAAGTTAAAAAGGCGATATTTTTGTTAAAAAATATTTTTTCGGCATAAAAACACCAAGGTGCACATCTTCAATATGTGTAGAAGACGTGTGTATAGTTTCAGAACGATCGACTGAACGGTTTCGGAAGAGTTGTGTACACAAACTCTGTACCGTATATAGAAATGTATAGAAAAATGTAGAACAAATGGCCAAGTTAAAAAGGCGATATTTTTGTTAAAAAATATTTTTTCGGCATAAAAACACCAAGGTGCACATCTTCAATATGTGTAGAAGACGTGTGTATGTATAGTTTCAGATCGATCGACTGAACGGTTTCGGAGGAGTTGTGTACACGAACTATGCGCTTTTTCTTCAGCCGCCCGCCCGCCCGCCCGCCCGCCCGTGCGGTAAAACATAATACGTACCGTTTTTTAAAAACGGTCGTATAAAAATACTATCACGGAAAGACCAGCAAAGATCAGATCAGATTATTTTCCCTTGAAAACTCAACACGTGACGTCACGTACAGTCGGACAGACTGTGAGGATGTAATATATTATAACTATGACCTTGGGGCAGATGTATGGATGGACACCACTGACGAAAACAATATTTTACTCACAGACGTACAAACATAATTGTTCTCTGCAGTACAGACATATTCAATGACTGCACTAAGTAATATGGTACACAACAATTAAAAAAGTTACTTTGGGTAAAACCAGTTCGCCATCACTCATCGCAGCAAAGTGTCATCTGGCCAATACAATATACAATGTGATCAATCTGCATTATTCACAGTATAAAGGAATGTCCAATCAATACACAAAACCTATATACATGTATGCGTGTGTGTATCGAGTTTATACACAGTTCAAGAGTCACTCAGGTAGAAATATACCTGTCCATGTATGATGGTCAGTCCCTGTATATAGCGATACAGCTATACACAATAGTGGATAAGAGTTCACGTGAAAAGAAACCTTATCACAAATACCGCGTCATACCACAGTATCGGCGTCTTTTTACCACTACACGTCCATCTCCCGGTCACCATCAGCGTAGGTCCGTACCATCTTGTTGGGCGCCATTGTCGTAACCCCTTCCCGGCTAGCTCACGATGAAGGGGGAAATGCTGGGGTCACGCAAGTTGTATTGATACACCACGAAACACCTCTCAGAAAGTAATGTTTATTGGTATAAACCAAGTAGATGAATATTTCTGAAACAAACAGTACATAAAATAAGCTTCTATTTCCATAACATTTACACAATATTGCACAGTACATGGATCCAACAAAACCTACTCAATTATTGCAATTTACAATATTCGAACTCCTACTTTCATAGATAAATACCACGGATTCACATATCAGTATGATACACACTAATTCCCAATATCAGCTGACTTTACCGAATGTGACACCTCTGTCACATCCAGTAAATCGTAAATATCATAAATCACTTAACCTCGAACATGTGGAGAATATAATGAACAGGAGACGATTCTCATGAACCAAACATGTTCGCACAGTAATTCACCTAACTGATATTCCAGTGAAATGAAGGAATTGAACCTACAACCATTCTGGTATAAATATACAGACATGCCTTAATTTAAAACCCTTACAATATATGACGATAACCTACCGGGATATGGTCCGAAAACGTTTACACCATAAATCAAGTCATCGTCCTCTGGCCATCGCCACACCGACAATCATCCCTAGTGAATAATTATAAGATGCACTAGGCAAGTGAATCACAATGGCATTACATGCATTACAATTATTCTGATATGATTCTAATGAATCCAGTGCACCAGTTATCACATGGAGACCATTCTCATGTGCATAACTACATGACTAAATCTATTACAATCGGTGCATTCACTTAGCCAATAAAACATAATAAAACAGATCCTATACATACAACATCCATTGGACGTTGTCCTAAACATAAACAGACTGCACAGACAATCGGATGCACATGAATGCTCCTGTACACATTGTCACCCACTGATTACACATTTACACATATACTATGCAACAGTTATTCAGTTGTGCATCCCTGTAGACCCTGATCAAACTAAACCCATATCAAATGATCAGCGCCAACAACACACAGAACTGACATAATAGCTGATGCATATTATATCACAGATAAACAATAATACAGACTTATGTAACACAATGCAAATATGCAGCAACTGCACAGACAGCATACTTGTCTATGCTGGCACAATGTCATTGTCACAGTCGACATTATTAGCTCGCGGCTGTGGTCATGGCTACTAGCAACCCTTTCATGGAAGAAGGTAGCCGACAACATTTGCAACCAGTGTAGACCCAGATCAGGCTGCACCCTTGTGCAATCTAATCAGGGTTTATCCTGTTTTCCAATGTCCCAGAGCAAACAATGATACACAGAAAATACACGTAAACTGATCACATATATATTTATGTCTCACTGTGCCTTGCAATGTGGGAGGACTAAGGAAACAAACACATGGTATGTTGGAAAAGGGTCACCGGTTGTGACCTATATTAAAATAATACGTAATAGGTATACGTATATATGAAAGTTATGATTAATAATACAAAATCTTCAAAATTCACCAAAGTATAATGAGGGGGTCGACAGAAACGGCCCCCTCGACATCAGTACATGTAACAGTATGGGCGCGAAAGCGACTGGCTGAAAAAACAACTGGCGGCAGCTGGGGATGGGGGTGGGTTGAGAAATTAATAAGTAGACTTCAGCAACTGGTTGATAAACAAAAGGGACGCGATAATCCAATCACATACTGAATAATGGTCACGTGACCGTGGCGATTAGAGGCGACCCACAGGGGGTTGCAACCAGAGGCTCTGAATGAAAGGTGGTATAACACTAACAAGATGCATCACCAGTGAACATAAAATATGTAATAGTGTTGGCTATAACATGCATTTATGTCTCACTGTGCCTTGCAATGTGGGAGGACTAAGGAAACAAACACATGGTATGTTGGAAAAGGGTCACCGGTTTTGACCTATGTTAAAATAATACGTAATAGGTATACGTATATATGAAAGTTATGATTAATAATACAAAATCTTCAAAATTCACAAAGTATAATGAGGGGGTCGACAGAAACGGCCAGAAAGGCAGATACAGATATGTATAGATGAAATCTGCCTTCCCCCACATAATGCGTTGGTGCAAAGCAAAAGACGACAAGAAACGGGGGGGGGGGGGGGGGGGGGCAGCCAGCCGCTTAAGCTCAATTAATAAAGTTTGAAAATACTACAGCTTGTTTGATTACCAGAGCTTTAGTCTGAAAACATCTAAGTTGTGCAACATGTAATATCTACAAATACACATGAGAAAATATCACCTCTTGGTGTGTGTGACCGCCATAATTCTTGTGGCGACAACAAAATGGCATATGTTTAGCAAGCACGAAAATGGACTGGTTATGCCTCTAAGTGTCAGCCCAAGCAGACACTGGGAGACTACATGTGATAGTGGGTAGAGTACTGTAACATACCCATAACACAACCATAGCTCTGAGCTCTACGATGCCGCTGAACAGCGCATGACATCCCCACACGAGATAAAATCTGGTAGCATGAAACATAGTATGCATGTATGTACAACAAGAAAAACAAAAGCAATGTACAACAGTTAATGGCCAGAACATGCCAGAACCTCCCATCAGCCCACCAAGCATACGGGGAGCTGTCCCATTCGTGGTCTGATCTGTCAGCCCAAGCAGGCAGATCTAAATAGTGTGAGTAGTAGACAAAATAAAGATTCGCCGACATACTTATACATCAGCCCAAGCAGACATACAAGTACGGCCCAACAGTGTCTGCTAGCCCAAGCAAGCAGACCGAACCCCTGTATGATCATATACAACAGAACAGGCAGTCTGAGGTAAATGAGTCCCGACTTAACTGCGCCTACCTAGCCTGTTAGCCCAAGCAAACAGACCTACACGAAAACACTAATGTAAATACGCGACTCGAGAATAATGCCTCAGTCCTGTTGAATCCGATGTATTTTCCTGAATGCATTGCTGTTCCACCGCCCCACAGCTCTAATATACGCATCAGAACATCCCCTTTCAGCACAATCTGATGCCTTGCCGATCCGAAAGCTGTGTGATTTGTACCTGGTACAGTCTAAACCACAAAACTGAAGGCATTTCCTGAGCTGCCTGTCAAAACCAGAGCGAGGGACCACCGCTCCATTAGTCAGAAGGAAGAGTGAACCTTGGCGCCTCCCCCTGTAGCCGATGTATGTCGTCAATGCCAAAACAGGCGACACATGGGTGTGTCCATGGGAAAAAAAATATTTCATGGGGCTTGCCATGATTGTGTTTAAAATTCCTGAATGTGGCGTTCACCGACATAGGAGCATTATCCTTGGAGTCGTATGTCAGCCTGATATCCTCATATTTAACCAAATTGCGGTCAGACTGAGAAGTTTGGGCGATTACCCCGCAACGAGCGAAGGTACTGAACGCAAACAAAAACATTGCAGTGAAGAGAATGCGATGATAAAGACTGGATGTTGTATAATTCAGTGCATCAACAATTTTGTTCAGCACTGTAATGGTGAAGGGAAGGAGTAGTATATGAAGGCGAAAGATGTTGTGCACCCCGAACCAATGTTAGTGATGAGGAAGTAGATCATAAGAAGGCGAAAGATTGTTGTGCACACGAAACCAATGAGTGATAGGAGCTTAAACCGTTGGGTCAACACAAAATCTTGTGGACATAGCTCAATGCGGACAGGTAGGTGGAAATCGTCCTGTTCGCGAGCTTAAGACCATGTAGGTGAGCTATGAACAGGGCAACCGTTGTGACCGACAAAGGCGGTTGGTGTTCACGCCTGTACATAGTGTGGAAAATCTGCGAAACTGTTCCCATGCTCTACTATAAGTAGCAGCTGTGGAGGGGGCTAGCGATGCATTCAGCAAAACTTCAAGCTTATGCAATATTCTTGCGGCTGTAGGTGCTTGGGCAGGACCGTCGGCTCCATCTCGCTGTCGGGCGCCAGCTCCTTGAACCAGTGACAACTGTAAACGAGAAAGCGCGTCCGCGCGGTTATTGTGTATCCCAGGATATGAACAAGCTGTAAACACAAGATTAAGCCTTAAACAAGCAAGGACAAGTTTTCTGACCAGGAACATAATTGTCTTATCCTTAGATGTCTTCCTGTTAATGATGAACACTAGTGCTTGGTTATCAGTATTGAATACAATGCTGTGATTTTTCCACAGATGACCCCACAACTCAACAGCTATCACAATAGGAAACAGTTCCAGAAACGCAATATTAACAGTGCACCAGGCCGCGGGGAAGCGACCATAGAACCATTTCCGCCTGTAACATGCACCGTAGCCCAGCGAGCCTGCCGCATCTGTATACAACTGGAGAGAATTGCTAGACAGTTTTCAGATCATGTAGGAAAAAGGAAGTCCCATTGAAATGTGTCAGGAAATCCAACCATAAGGTCATGTCGTAGTGGACCTCCTTGTTCAGTTTAATGTGGTGGTGTAGTTTGTCAACTCCCATGGAGAGATTAGTCAATCTACGAAGGAATGTACGACCAGGCTGGAATGACAGAACATGCAAAGTTGAGAAAGCCAATGAGCGACAGGAGTTCCCGCAGGGTACATGATGATCTAGCCAGAAAGTCACGAAGCAAAGCGCGGGCCTTATCCAACTTGTCTTCAGGTAAGCGTGCCTCCATGCGCAATGCATCCAAAGCAATGCCCATGAATGTCATAGTGGTGTCCGGTCGGAAGGTTTTGGCCGCGGACAGTGGGACATCAATGCTGGAGCACAGTTCTATGAAAATGCGCAGAGCCCCGTCAGTACTGCCATAAGAGTCTCCTATAAACAAGAAGTCGTCGAGTATGTGCACTATGGACTGACCAGAATATCTTTGAGTAGCGACCCATTCCAAAGCTGTGCTGAAAGCCTCGAAAATTTTGCAGCTGGACGATGCACCCATAGGGAGGCATTTGTCGTAATAGTAAAGACCGTTCCACTTAAAGCCGAGGAAAGGATAGTCATCTGGGTGAATGGGGATAATCCGGAAAGCAGACTCAATATCAGTCTTCGCCATGAAGGCCCCTGTACCAATAGAACGAATCGCAGCCACAGCGTCCTCGACACGAGAGTATTTGGAGCCGCGTGAAGTGGAGCTGGAGAAAGTGGAGCCACGTGTAGTGGAGATGGAGAAAGTGGAGCCGCCAGTAGCGGCACCTGGTCGAAGCCATCGCTAGAACGCCATGTAGCATTCGCCTGGCCGAAGTTGAAAGTATCGCTTGTGCCTGGTGGTACAGCATCCATGTGTGTCGTGAGTGGTTCTGTGCCGTCCGTACGCATCGTAGACTCAGCTGCTGCCGATGTCGTAGCTGACTGATTGGTCAATTGCGGTAGATTGAGCCGCGCCGCCACTTGCTGTCGGACAATCCTAGTAATGTCGGTTGTGAGCTCCGACACTAACGCCTCCACATCGACCTGCTGCGCGGCTCCGATATTAACTTCGTCGTTTGATGGCACATAAGTCGTCGCTGTGTGCGTAGCCCTCCGCTTTGGGGCACCGGATGGATTGGAGTCCCTCGCCGAAGACGTTTGCTTGCGCCGACGGTTCATGACCTGAAACGAAAACCAACTAACTACTACCTAGACTAACAGTGTGACCTGTTGCCACGAACATGCGCAACGCATGCAACAAAACTGGGCAGATGTATTAAATATAACCATGCCCAGATGCGCTAAGAAGATAGATCATCAGACAGCCAGGCACGTATAAGCTGATAAAGCTCGTCTGAAGAACCAAGTTCTCGCACAAAAATATAAAGTGCCAAGAACAAATGTTCACGCACACCAGTGCTAAGAAAATATTTGCCCCACCTACTGGATATCCTTCATCCGGCAGGGCGACAATCATTCTCACGCACAATGTAACACGCGTTAAGAAACCAGTGAAACCAATTTCACACGCAGAAAGCCGGAGCTAAAGAAAAGCAGAGAAGTACCACTATAAGCACGTGAAGCTAAGACGGCGAGACCGGCAAAAGGAAACCCTCAAGACTGTCATGCAACATTTTTATTTTGTATTTATTTATTTTATTTTTTTATTTTTTATATTTTAGCTCAAGCTCGCAATATCAACTTTAGCCTAACAAAACTGATTGATAATGTATGATTGGTGTTTAACGGCCTATGATAATGTATATAAAATTGAAAAAAAATAAAAATAAAATGAGGGAACATTAATAAAACTGAATGCAATCCAAAAGTTCAACAAGATCGAGCTCTCAAGTACCAGAGGGACAGGACGATACAAGAGGGCCAAACCATGTAAGTCGGTATTCCGGAAAGGATGAACACCAATCCTAAAGTACCAACTACTACCCAATATACCAAACCAACAAATCAAAGTTGAGTTTTCCTGCCGCCGGTACCCCATCTCAGCGACGAGGCCCGGTCAGTGGCCTTCGTTAATACTGATTACCATGGAATTACTTGTTATGACTTATATATTCAAGGACCCGAGACATACAGCATATTTGGTGAGTGATTTAAGTATAAATACCAGTTAACGAAAGCACTGCGCCTAAAGGCCATCTCGCTAGTCAACGCTCGAAAATGGGTGTCTCAGAGCCAGACCACCTGGCAGAGATGAACAGGCAGGGCTCCCGTTAATGTGCGCAATTCACTTGATTCTCAATAAAATATACCAGTTATGAGTGCACAGAATTTGCCGCCATTTGCATTTCCAGATTACGCACGTTAACTGGAGCCTAACTCATACCCACCATGGCAGCACTGGACTCACACACCAAGATAAGACGCATTAAGAAACCAGCCCTCAGCCATGTAGTAGTAACATGTTAAAAGCTGATATCACGTGCGAATAAGTTGCGTTAAGAAGACATCCTTCACACACAACCAAAAACTGATTGTTCAACAACCAGTCTCGATAGATGGCCCACATGTAGCTACCATGTCCGCATCAACGAACGCAACAAGACATTATACCATCATTATACACCCCATAATCGCCCGCAGCGACATGCGAGACACAAACGTAACTGAACGGGTGGGCATAGTTAAAATAAAGCATGAAATGACATTTCGAGGCTAAGAATATCCCCTGGCTGGGGGCATGGACACTATAGCAATGAATGCTAACGATGCATCTGCTAAACATGAATATAATAAGATAAATTATGCGACCTCGATCTGGGGACCAAGATCTACGACACATGTGAAACTCACAAGCATGGTACATTTGATCAAAATATTGTTGAAACTTGAGACTGAAAGAGGTAAGCATGTACAGACGCACAGACAGGGACACCGCTATATCCCCCCTTTCGAATCTGGGGGGATAATTCATAACCGAGTAGCATTAACCATGTTCACCATGTCAACCGCACAATTTTGCGTAGTGGATATGGCAAAAAAGTGCAGAACCGGATGAGCCGGCTCCCGCCTCATCAGGATCTGTACATTGTGTAAGTAATTTTCCTATTGCATGACCCAAAACGCCCCCATTCATAAATGAAATACTCCGAATTGGGGTGAATTCTATACCTAGCATGCATGGGTAACATGGTTAACAACACTAAAACAATAGTGACACCAGCCACGGAATAGTTCACTAAAACCGACCATGTACGAATGCAAGCAGATATCTGGACGCGCAGTACTTAAGCGAAAGGAAACACTTTATGCCAGTTGGCCACTTACACCACCGCGCGCTGTTGATGAGGGGACCCGACTGATTGAGCAAACAATAACAAGCACATTTAACATAAGATGTGTGAATATGTTACAAATTATCATAGAAAAATGAGAAAAATATAAGAAATAGTAGACGGTAGGGGATAAATAACATTGAAAAATAAGTATTGCCATATACATGTACATGCAACACTTCATAATTAATTATTGCTATCAATTTGCTCATCCAGCAAGGACCCCCGATCGCACAAGTGTCTGAAATGTATTGAACCGGAGGTCAGTTTGAGCACCTGGGCAGAACACGTCGTCAAGTTTATCTCGAGGCCGTCATGACCGCGTGACGCAATGATCGGTAAAAACGCTGCTGACCAAAGTCATTTAGATGAACGCCATCCGCGTGGTGTATGTGTGTGGCACAACCAAGCGTCCGTCTTTGGCGCCACAAGCGAATATGTTGGTAGTGGTCCAGCATGTCTTCCAAAATGTCCACGACCGCCAGACGAGCCTGCTCGTACTGCACAGCAGTCATGTGGCGAGGGTGGTAGCGTCCAAATGGCTCGCAGACGAATACCTTCCGAATGTGAAAGTCCTGTGTGAGGTGTACTGCCAGATCGTCCAGCGCGCTGGCCACACTGATGGCTATTGCAGGTGTGAAGTTAACACAGTCTATATCATTGCCCCCTAACTGCAAAATTACCACCTGGGGCCTATGACTGCGCAGAAAGGTCGTGAACTCTTCATTAAACTTCGTAACGTCACGAACCCGCAAACCGCCAACTCCGCGAAACGCAACACGGCACTGTACGAGACCAAAATCTGGCCTCATCACCGCTGACTGTCCTGAGGCAATGTCCGAATTCAAACGGCGTACGAAGCTGTGGCCGATCACAGCCACACGTGTAACTGCAGCTGGTTGTTGATTCATCACTACACAGCGCTCTAACACAGCGAGTCCACACGTGTAACTGCAGCTGGTTGTTGATTCATCACTACACAGCGCTCTAATACAGCGAGTCAGGCGTCAACACACTGGGTCTTTTAACTTAGGTGACTGACGAAATTCGCCTCTCGAAGGCACGAAAATAACTCCAAAACAATGTTCAACACTCAAATTACCTTATGGTGCTAGTTTGAAGCAAAACTTTAATCTTAAACCGAGGTAAAAACGGTAATATTTACTTGAGAAATTAATAAGTAGACTTCATCAACTGGTTGATAAACAAAAGGGACGCGATAATCCAATCACATACTGAATAATGGTCACGTGACCGTGGCGATTAGAGGCGACCCACAGCGGGTTGCAACCAGAGGCTCTGAATGAAAGGTTGTATAACACTAACAAGATGCATCACCAGTGAACATAAAATATGTTATAGTGTTGGCTATAACATGCATATAAATGGATCACTTGGCCTTTGCAAACAGCGTAGGCCCAGATCAGCCTGCGCAGCCGCACAGTCTGGTCGGGCGAACTCCTGTTTATAAAGACGGCGACCATTTCCACATAGTTTATGAATAACTGACGGAAATATGATTTACGTCTCGACAACATATAAAACCACAACTCGTGAGTTTCCTACATGACATACGAACAGTTTATATCCAGTGCACACAGTGCAATAACGGACTCTCGCAACTGCCGACTCATATGGCGTGTAGCACTGGACTATAACCTGTTCCGTTCACAAATACATGAATTAAAATATAATAAAAGGTTACATACCACTCACACTCTATCCACAATTCCTCTTATACCAATTACATCAGTCAATCGACGTCGTTTAATGAAGTTGATGTTGCTTTGGCAAGCTATAAGGACTGAATGATTTGAGTGGACAAATATTACCCTGACCTGACATTGATGACCAATCAAATTACCTTAAAATGGACTATGCCAAACATGGCATGAACATAGCATGCATGTCAAGCCTGAATAATATTCAACTGCCATGGTTCAAAATAGTATACTGTACTACAAAAATAACTTCACAACTAGCTAAAATACGGGTAAAAAATAACACTACCACATATGCACGTGTCCAATTTACTTTTCCGTTATTGTAGACGTGTATACATGTATATGATCAATGTGTTAGTGGACAGTCGATGACAGTCTATATATATATACATTAAATACCAAATATTCAACTAAATGTGTCTATTTGATATGAACACAAATGGAAACCTTTCCTACCGTCTTTTATTCTGCATTATCTGCCCTTACTTTACGCTCTTCTAAACACTACTTTCTAATGCATTCTGTATGTAATGTGTGTATTATAACTATATACCATTATGTTCAATTGCTATACGATGTACATGATGTATTGAAAAGTGTAAATAAAACAAGGAACCCAAAATGTGAAGTAGAACATATGATATAACGTAGCTTATCACATGTAGAAAAGCCAGCAGAACGGACTCATCAGTTATATTACACCAAACTATAAAATATGTCAGTTTTCTAGACAGGTTTGTGCCTGTGTTTTTAACAATATGAACCACCGTTATAAAAAGCCACATACACAGAAAATCGCACAGTGTATCACTTTTACCTGGCCAACCACACAAAATATACCATATATACCCACTACTGTACTCTGTTATTAGCCTCCAAATCCAGTGACACGTAAGCAGTTACCTGAGTGTATTGTCCCTGGTGTATAATCACCTACTATGCGAGTAAATATGGCTTTACCTATGGGTAACGTGTTCACTAACGTAGGCTGTACATCAGAATGAAAAGTTTACACATAACACTTTATTTTGAGATTGATGTAAGAAATGCTCAGATATCTCGTCTTTTGTATAGTTTGCTGGCAAAATATTTATAGCAATAATTATTACTGTCACTACTATAGGTCGTAGATACTAATTTGCACACTGGATATAGAAAATATATATTTTCTACCATGCTGAATGAATGAGTTGTAGCACATATTACTCCATGTATAACTCGATAAATACTAAAATATAGAATATTAAGATAGCTGTAAACAATACCAGCAACCTAAGTTGGAATAAAACTAGAAAATAATTTGTACACTTTCAAAATGGCAGTCATGCAAGTAAATTAGTTTGTTTGGTGTAAAAATAAAATGAGTTAATGAATCGATGAAACTGGTATAATACACATCCCGATTCCACACAAAGTACAGAGTATTTATTGTGCATTATAATATTCTTCTCATAACTCATTCCCAGTCATCAGTAGGAACTGGATTCAAATGCGTAGTTGAGACACGTACTTGTAAAATCATGTGTATAGTAAACGTGCGTGACTTGCTGATATCCTGACAACCAGAGAGGAAAAGCAAATATCTGCATCTCGGTAAGACATATAACTACTGAAATACACTATGTATCGTACGATAACGTGTGTGTTCCAATGCGTATGGCCGCCATCCATTGCCAGTGTAAGTGCACACCCGTGTATGCATCGTGTCCATTGCCTAATGCGTGTAAATATACTGCTCCATTAGTGAATCAGAGAGGCACACATTACAATATTGTATATCGAAAGTGAGGCATTGGTTAATATTTAACCAGTATGTCTTAATAACATTTGCTACCATTTAAGGTTGGTATAACGCTTCATACTTTTCATATAAACAAAGAAATTTAAGGTACTGTACGTGATCTTTCTAAAAGCATGCATGTGCTCTGCAAATATATCCACTATATTCATGATATTCATATAACTGTTACGTATGCATGTATAAAATACATTCAGTGTTCTTAATTGTTTCACATGTGTTACTCTACACCCGTTGTGTCAAATTACCAAAAAAACAAAACAAAACATGATGTAGGTATGTAATCAACTTGTACCGTACAACCTCTCTACAACAGCCACCCATGGGAAGACACATAACTGGCTGTTGTTGAGAGGTGGCTGTTGTAGGGAGGTTCTGTTTAGAGAAAATTGTCATTTGGGATATAAAATATCGGCTGTTATAGAGAGGGTTTTGTTGTAGAGGTGACCTTTCGTGGAGGTTTGACTGTAATAGTTCAGATTTGCATATACCGGTATAGCAGTCGGATAACAGAATTATTACAGATTTTAAATATACGAGAACATCGCATAAATGTAGTGTTTGCATTTTATACTTCGCCAAACTGAATATGTGACTAATGTGTCTAAAAGTATCAATGACTTCTGAAAAGATGTATATGTCCTCCAAACTCATGTACATGTATATACTTATATATCTGATGGCCGTAAATGCATCTAAAATTCATACAGATGATCCAGATGAAATATAATACATCAATAGAGAATACTATTGCACAAAGGATGTGTTCATGTTTCACTAAATCTCTGAATTTGTCAGTTTACAGCAGTCAAATTATTTATATTACACAAGCTCATGTGTTACCATGTCACTGTGTGTTGCCACACACACACTCATAGGAGCATATAAATGCGTTTAAATCCCTAACATGATAAATGTATCCCTGCAACCTATTATGCAATGTACCACCAAATTGCATCTAAACAATATCACATAGCCTCACTATCTAGACACATTAAACTTGGATTTACTATGCAGTTGAACTACTGTCTACATGACATTCAAACTATTTATGCGGGTGGTCAGAATCAGGTTTGTGGAAGTCGCATTGTGCCACAGGTTGTGTATTATCCTGGCTCTTTGGTCTCCTCAGAATACATATTTCTCTATTTTACAACATGCAATGCCATTCTAATGACATACAACTCTATAATCATTTACCATTTGCACATGTGTTTCCTAACTGCAGAAGTGTATTGACCTGTTTAGCATATGCATACTACACGCAGTTTGTAGCTAATAAACATGTCTTTGTGACATATATGTAAATACATATACACCATTGTGGCATTGAATCCACGTAACAATCCCTAATGTCGTCTTTAAAATATAGTTCAATCCTGATGGACACATTCCATTACTAAAGCAACCAGAGACATGTAATCAAGTATATTCCATGGGTTAGCACATGTTGGTGTCAGCACAAGACAAGATGCGTAAACTCCTCGGGGTAAGGGTATTATCAACTATTTATCAAATTGCAGCTGTATACATAGATCCGTCAATATCACATCCTAATTCAAAAAGCGACCATGGTGATGGTGATCTTGAAATTGACAGTCATTGTGACACTATACATGATTAAGTTTTGTATTAAGTATATTAGTTTCAATAATGTTTAATTAGAACTAGATGGCCGCGGCCTGCATGTCACGCCTTGTGGCGAGGCTTGGACACTAACAAAAAAGATATATAGAATAACGAAAAACTTTAACCAAAAAACTTAACCAAAAACTTTAACCGGACACACGTACGTACGTACGTACGTACGCCAAAGTGCCGACTATATCGCGCTTTCCGCAAGCGGGCGCGCGGAAAAAAATTTAACCAAAAACTTCAAAGTAATTTGACCTTGACATTGGTCACAGGGGCCGCACGGGAGGGGGTAGAATGAAAATATAGATGATGATAAACACCCATGTGAAGTTTGAAGGTAATGGGCAAAGCAGTTGCAGAGATATAGCATAACCAAAAACTTTAACCAAAAAACTTAACCAAAAACTTCAAAGTAATTTGACCTTGACATTGGGCACAGGGGCCGCACGGGAGAGGGGGGGGGGGGGGTGGGGGGGGGGGGGGGGGGGGGGGGGGGGGGTATAATGAAAATATAGATGATGATAAATACCCATGTGAAGTTTCAAGGTAATGGGCAAAGCAGTTGCAGAGATATAGTATAACGAAAGACTTTAACCAAAAAACTTAACCAAAAAACTTGAAGCCAAAAAACTTAACCAAATACTTCAAAGTAATTTGACCTTGACATTGGGCACGGGGGCCGCACGGAAGGGGGGTAGAATGAAAATATAGATGATGATAAACACCCATATGAAGTTTCAAGGTAATGGGCAAATCAGTTGCAGAGATATAGTATAACGAAAAACTTTAACCAAAAAACTTAACCAAAACACTTAACCAAAAACTTTAGCCAAAAAACTTAGCCAAAAACTTCAAAGTAATTTGACCTTGACAATGGGCACAGGGGCCGCACTGGAGGGGGGTAGAATGAAAATATAGATGATGATAAACACCCATATGAAGTTTCAAGGTAATGGGCAAAGCAGTTGCAGAGACATAGTATAACGAAAAACTTTAACCAAAAAACTTAACCGAAAACTTTAACCAAAAACTTTAACCAAAGAACTTAACCAAAAACTTCAAAGTAATTTGACCTTGACAATGGGCACAGGGGCCGCCCGGGAGGGGGGTAGAATGAAAATATAGATGATGATAAACACCCATATGAAGTTTCAAGGTAATGGGCAAAGCAGTTGCAGAGACATAGTATAACGAAAAACTTTAACCAAAAAACTTAACCGAAAACTTTAACCAAAAACTTTAACCAAAGAACTTAACCAAAAACTTCAAAGTAATTTGACCTTGACAATGGGCACAGGGGCCGCCCGGGATGGGGGTAGAATGAAAATATAGATGATGATAAACACCCATGTGAAGTTTCAAGGTAATGGGAAAAGCAGTTGCAGAGATATAGTATAACGAAAAACTTTAACCAAAAAACTTAACCAAAAAACTTAACCAAAAACATTAACCAAAAAACTTAACCAAAAACTTGAAAGTAATTTGACCTTGACATTGGGCACAGGGGCCGCACGGGAGGGGGGTAGAATGAAAATATAGATGATGAAAAACACCCATGCGAAGTTTCAAGGTAATGGGCAAAGCAGTTGCAGAGATATAGTATAACGAAAAACTTTAACCAAAAAACTTAACCAAAAAACTTAACCAAAAACTTTAACCAAAAAACTTAACCAAAAACTTAACCAAAAAATTTAACCGGACACACGACGTACGTACGTACGTACGTACGTACTGTCAAGGTCATTACCAAGGTCAGGAATGATCGAGACAAATTGTCTCCCCTATTATCATATGCACCAAGTATACTTCAATTGTTATGACGTTATGGCCAATATAGCTGGATCTGACGAACGAAAAGTGGTAACAATGCAGTTGAAGTGTAAGGGATAGGCTAGAGTAGATAAGTACACGTAGTCACTTAATCACTTATAATGTACACTATATTACATGGGGAACACACAGGAATACATGATACATTGATATGCGAACATCACTGTACTGTGCATGATACTATTCAATTACTACAAGGTTGTAAGCCAATCGACTGTTATACTTTAACGCAACTTAAAAGCTATATACGAATAAACTCAGTATGTGGTATCTCAATGGTCCCGTAGTGGACAATAGTATGAATGCACAAGTACTTTGATGATCGCTAATCAAAGTGAAATAACATACAAGTATAACATGGCAGAACGAACATTGGAGGACAAATGACAATCATCTGAGCTACCCCAGTGCTGGCGTATCTCAATAGATAGTGGTAACCTCTGAGTATCAAGGTCCCAAGGTCTACCTCACCCGCAGTATGAGGTCTAGTCAACAATATGGCTATAATCCAACTTCAAGTGGATTAATTCATAAACAATATATGTAGTCTTACTACAATCCCTTAGCCATGATATGCCATGATAGGAGTATTACCATACACTATCAAAGTATACATATGTATTGCCTATGCAATATATTTCCAAAGCATGAATGTCAAAGTCAACGATAATGTTCCGGAAGATGGTACCGGAAGTAAAGTTCCAAAGTTAGTATTATTTCCGGAAATGGTGGACCAGATGTAAAGTTTCTATGGCATCACTCGACTGTAGCAACCCGGATGTGGTGGACAGGATGTAAAGTATCCATGGTGAATCAATGGGTTGGAATACCGGAAGTGGTAGACCGGATGTAAAGTTCCGGTATAATACAAATGGCGATTATCACGTTGGCTAAGACGCCGGGAAAAGTTTCACTTAGGTGACATTCAACTCGGTGGTAGTATAATGATATGATATGTGATTATGGCGTTTCACTTCACTAATCTCTGGCTGTGACTGTCTGCTGAACGCGATGTAGCAATCACACACTGCTCTATACAGGCCTGTACCCGGAGCTGCTACACACACTGCACCAGACAGACGTACGGACACTCGGACGACCTGGTACTCTGCACTGACTGGGGTCTGCCCTCAACGAGTGGACCAAAACGTCCAATGTGGCTCGCTGGAGCGATCTCAAGAGGCTACAAAAATGAAATGAGTCTCCAATTACTGGACGAATACGCACAGACAGACAGACAGGATGCACAACGGACTAAAACGGGAATCGAACAACGGCAAATCACAGCTGAAATAAAATGTTGTAGGTACATACCAAAATCCTCCGTGTCACTGGTGAATACAGTACTATCTTTCTGCTACCAGAAAATATGTGTCCCACCAACACATAGCGAGACATCGCTTATATATGCACCAGTGAAACCACGCACGGAATAATGAATATGCCTACCCCTCGTTCGACATCTCACATAAATATTACAAAACCATGGCTTTTGCCATTTCACCCGTGGGTTATATTTGGCATAAATATATGTTCCCACGCCATAAATTCAACCAAACTAGTGTACAGCCCTCGTGGAATAAATACCATCCAACATGGTATATCCCACACTACCATAAATCTGCACACTATAGACCCAGATCTCATAATCAGAAATCTACTCGACTGGTCTCGACAATGCGAAGGTCGCTTTTTGGCCCCGCCAAACCCCTCCATATCGGTCCTACGGGCTGTACACTCAAATGAGAGTGTAGCACATACTAAACTCAAATATCGTGGTTATTTACGGAAATATCACGACACAAAGCATCACCAGTATGGGATATGATATATCCGTGTTGGCCAGTACCAGGCTATGCTGAAACACTAACCCGTAGCATACATAACAGGGCAGACCATGGTATGGTCTGCGCTATATACTGGCTTCACCTACAGAAGGTCCCTTATCTGGTGAACAACTGACACGCGGACAAACTTGGCCGGCACGGATAGTGGACATCCGTAATACTAAAAGGGGTCTTTTCCCTAGCGAAACCAGCACACGCAGTCAACGAGTTCTCTACCACACATATGCATAGTATGTGGCAAATATGGCGTGACGTCAGTAAAACATTGCTCATAAAATAGACGTGTATTTAAATCCAAAAAAAGGACACGCATAAACGTATTTCCACCAATACAACATAAGCCCCGTTATTACACGCACATTGTACATGGGAAATGTACATGCTAAATCACAGGTATGTAAAAATCACAGGTGTGTGAAATCACAGGTATGTGGAATCACAGGTATGTGAAATCAATAGTACGCACAACAATACAAAACCGTACCACATATCACAAATATACAATTATACGGAATCCAGAATGTACAAGAATGCACGTGTCACGCGACACGTACGTACGCCAAAGTGCCGACTATATCGCGCTTTCCGCAAGCGGGCGCGACAAAAATAGATACAGCACATGTAGTATTTAATGTAGAACTGAATACACCTGTGAATTATATATCGTTACCATGTATTGTATCTAATTTCCAATGTTTGCAACTCACAATCAAGGGTTAATATAAACTATTTGCATTTGTGAAGACATTTGATGAATTATTACTGTTGGAGAAAGCCATGTATACTTGGAATAAGCACACCCATGCCATATATCATAAATTGTACCATCCTACATACTGCATTGGCCAATGATCACCATGCTTGCCTAATTCGAAGAAGTGTGCTTGCTACCGATCACATTACTAGACAGCTCAATAATAACATTGTATTCATTGTCAACACTCAATACATTGTGACAACACGTTGAAACATTTCATTCATATTTGTCTTTAAACAGAGTAGCGCACTCTGTGCATCGAAATGTTATTGTTTAGTTACTGAAAACTGCAGCTTCATCGTCAATGTTATTGAACACCTGCCGTGGTTATTTTGACGGCCATTTTGAAAATATAATTATTGCATTGTATAATTGGATATGTATCTATTATCAATTGATTCGATTATCAAACTGATATGGCTACCTGCAATATTGTACATGAGATTATGTTTAAAACAGCTCCATAGAGTCATAAAGAACATTTTGGTGGCCATTTTGACTTTTTTTGACAATTGTGGAAGGATATTGCATCACTATCTCCTGTAATTTATATTTATTTTGTGAGGGAAAGCAATGTATATGTGATTCAACTTATGAATGTCTGTAATCGTTCGTAACGGTACATGATTCACAAAAATAATGTTGCAAAACTGCCTATTACGGCAGCCATTTTGACATTTATTGCCATTTGCTGATTTAATTAAATATAAGATGTATTCTAAATCATTTTACATTCAAACTGTGACTGAATTAAACCAATTTACTCATTTAATATTGATCAGGCTGAAAGTTAACAGTCCTTATTAAAACAAAGTCTAATAATATATACATGTACCCAAACTCATTGACGCATATATTACAAACTGACTGGCATATGTTTATGATGTCTTAGATAATTTATGATCATCGTCATCTATAGTTAAAAAATGGCCATGTTTCATAAGTCGGTTGCGAAAATGGTTTTGAATTAAAAAAATATCCTCATCTGTCCCGTCAAATTAAAATTGCGCTGAACTACCCAGTAACTGCGCAATTCATGCAATCCTTATGAGTAAAAATGCACATGACTGTTGACATCATTACGATATTCTTTGTACACTCTTCATGTGGGTCTCGCTATCAAGTACCATGGAACTGTAGACAGAACACAAACAGCATGCACATGCTGTTTGTGTTCTGTCTACATTTCCATGATTGCTAATACCGATACTATAGCAACTGCTTGAAGTCACAGTTACACTGTGATAAGCTCTATCTTCATGTCAAACATGCTATGACATATACATATCCTTTTCTGTGACTAACTCTGTGGCGAATCCAGATACTACTGTAGTAAATGTGGATAAAATACAGATTGTATGAAATGTCCACTTGAAATGGTCAAGATGAAGTCGACATAGTGAAAGCTATAACATTCAGGCATGTAGTAGCATACACGATATTGCCAGAGATACATGTACACCGCCAAAAACTAAGTTAGGCCATAACAAAAGTATTTGGTTCTCAAACACGGAGTTTTTGGAAAGAAACCCAGGAGAGTGGATTTTTTATTTCTTTCAAATCGCTTGATGAATTTTGCATGCCAAATAAACATGTGGTTCACAAATAGGAATCAATATTTCCCGATGTGATAGCCGAGGATGATAATGCTTTCGATGGGAGATAATTTACAATGTTCCCCTCAACAGAGCGCACTATTTAATTTATTATACCAAACATAATCTTGTTGACATTTGCGTATACGAGATTAAACGAATCCAACATTGAAGATCGTGTTTTTGAAAATTACAGATATAATGCAACTATTGTCTATTCGGATATTTTCTGCCCGTGTGATTTAGGCCGCTCACATACAGGTATTAAATGTGAGAAATATTCAAACTGAAATATTCCCAATTTTCCTCAATTGTGTTATGCCACCCGATAGCCCACCCACTTACTTTTATTTAAATATATAGTATTATCATTAAGTAGTCATAGCAAAATAATTTCAATATTACAGAATTTTATCAAGTAAAGGTTGATGAAATGTTGCATTTTTAAATTAAATCGAAATATATTCTGCTAAAAATAAATAAAACTAGAAATGGACGCTTGTCGACAAGCGCATGTGTATCCCCCTCCCCAGAAACACAAGTACATGTAGTTTGACAAAAGGGTGTTCGAGTTATGCTCCGGAGACAAAATCAGTGACGGAAAAACAAAAGGAGATAACTTAAAAAATTAGTGAGCAAGAGTTGTCATTCTTGCGTGACACACCTTTAGGGTCGTGGTCTATGCATGTGTGAAGTTTCATGAAAATATTCCAAGGGTGTTCGAGTTATGCTCCGGACACGAAATCAGTGCACGAAAGAACAAAGGGAGATAACTAAGAAATTAACGACGCAAGAGTTGTCATTCTTACGCGTCTTCTATGCATGTGTGAAGTTTAATAAACTAGAAAATGTGTTCATAGAACACGGATGTCCCACATATCGCTTTGATAATATATGAGGACAAATTCCAAGTCAAAATTCTTTTTTTACCTGAGCGTTAAAGTTTTTGAAGCACCAAGTATGTGACCTTGACCCTGGGCTTGGCGGGGGCAGGACGAACGGCGGTAGAGGACCATTAGAGAAATGTGTATATGAAATATGAAGGAGATCGGTCGAAGGATGAAGAAATTATGAGACATTTACCCGAGTGTTAAAGTTTTGTGACGGACGGACGGACGGACGGACGGGACGACGGGAGGACGGGACGCACGTTCCTACGAATGAATACTTGTTGGGTTTTTACTCTATAAAAATACCCAACAAGAATACCCAACACTATCCTAACCCTACCCAATAAGATCCCCGTACGCTTACAACAAGTACCCATTCGTGTGTGCGGACGGACGGACGGACAAGGGTAACACTAAATGCCCCCTCCACTATCGTGGTGGGGCATAAAAATATTCCAAAGGGTGTTCGAGTTATGCTCTGGATACAAAATCAGAGCACGAAACAACAAAGGGAGATAAGTAAACAATAATTCCGCGGAATCAGATGCCTCGCCTTGACCCGCCTTGACCTCGAGCCTGGGCCCGAAAGCAATTTTCACTGGCCCGAACATATTATACAATTATTGACTAGTGAGCCATAGAATATCAGATTATATTCTATGGCTCACTAGTCAATAATTGTTTTATTATATGATAACAGTCTGTATATAGCACTTACGACCTTATGCTACTAGACAAAAATTGAAAAAGAATTTGAAAAAAAAAAATGAAAAAAAAAAATGGAAAAAAAAAGTTTAAAAATTAAAAATAATAATGCTTGCTACTGGAGCCTAGAATTTCTTTTAATAGTCCTATGTTTATCTACATATATCTGCACAGGATCCACATAATGCCACAATATTTTCAACACAGTTTACGGAAATGTAATAATGTACCTGTATAAATTACCTGTAATAAGTTAGTGGTCAGTTAAAAAATTGAAAAAGAATGTAAAAAAAAAATGGAAAAACAAATTAGATTAAAAAAAAGAAAAAGAATAATGCTCCCTACTGGAGCCCAGAATGTTTTTTAATAGTCCTATATTTATCTACATATCATATATACACAGGTCCACATATTGCCACAATATTTTCAACACAGTTTACGGAAATGTAATATAATCATTTACCTGTATAAATTACCTGTAAGTGGTCAGTGGTCAGTTGCACATGCTAGCACATGCACAGGTGAATAGTCTGTATATAGCACTTACGACCTTATGCTACTAGACAAAAATTGAAAAATAATTTGAAAAAAAAAATGGAAAAAAAAAATGGAAAAAAAAATGAAAAAAATAATTATGCTTGCTACTGGAGCCCAGATTTTTTTTTTAATAGTCCTATATTTATCTACATATATCTGCACAGGTCCACATAATGCCACAATATTTTCAACACAGTTTACGGAAATGTAATATCCAATGTAGTAATTTACCTGTAGTATAAATGACCTTACTGGACATCTGCACATGCTAGCACATGCAGCACATGGACAGGTGAATGGTTCTCCCAGTCTCTATTGTCCTCTCTACAGGTAAGGTGTACAGAGCACACGAGAAAAGGTGTACAGAGCAGACGAGAAAACGGGTCTTCATGCATTATTGTCCAGTTTGTAGAGTGCGCAAAACAAAAAAGGGAGATAACTAAAAAATTAGCTACGCAAGAGTTGTCATTCTTGTGCGCGACACACCTCCGGGTCGTGGTCTATGCATGAGTGAAGTTTCATGAAAATATTCCAAAGGGTGGTCGTGTTATGCTCCGGAGAGGAAATCAATGCGCGAAAACAAAAAATGGAGATAACTAAAAAATTCGCTATGCAAGAGTTGTCATTCTTGGGCGCGACACACCTTCGGGTCGTGGTCTATGCATGTGTGAAGTTTCATGAAAATATTCCAAAGGGTGGTGGAGTTATGCTCCGGGCACGAAATCAGTTCGAGAAACAAAAAAGGGAGATAACTCAAAATTTAGCTATGCAAGAGTTGTCATTCTTGTGCGCAACACACCTTTGGGTCGTGGTCTATACATGTGTGAAGTTTCATGAAAATATTCCAAAGGGTGTTCGAGTTATGCTCCGGATAAGAAGTGTCTGCGACGGAGTCCGGGGGATACAATTATTTATACCAATTAAATGTGTCACCCGAACAAATATTTTTATTGACACATTATAAAGTACGATCATAGTGCACATAACAAAACTAAGCAGACAGAATATAGTTTCCATTAACCTTTAATGGAAACACGGTTATTGCCCCTGATATCAGTGACGAAATTCACGTTTCATATAAAAAGAAAAAGTACATGTATATTTTCACGTACATGTACAAATGGGGGGAAAATCCCAAAATCAGAACTGAATATTTACAATAAAAAAACTATATATTCAGCGCTAAAATCAGAATAATCCTGGTCTGATGCCAGGTCCTCGCCACACCAGAATCACTTGGCCCCTCCCAAAAGCAGCAGGATAAGTAATAATCTTACTACTTTTATAATGGGCAATAACCCAATTCAACTCCCAGGTAACAAAAGAGCCAAAGATAAAAATGTACTGAAGGGTCAAACCAGGCAAACTAAGTGATTCCTATATGGAGGAACCACTACCGTTAATTTACGTCGTTTCGTTCTCCCGACCACCACCCACGTAAAGTTTTGTATTACTTTTATAATAGTTTTTTTTTCAGATGGAAAATATACAAATTAGGTCACAATTAACAACTAAAGTGTAAATCAGATCTGATTAGCTATTCTGTAGAGGAAGCCTACATGTATCATGTATGTGTTTGTTGGGGTCTAACGGCCTATCAACAGATGCGGTCATTTAAGGCCGGGTCAATGGGTTTAGTAATAAATCCCATATATTACCTGTACAAGTACATGTTCAAGTACATGTACAAATGGGGTGAAAATCCTAAAATCAGAAATGAATATTTACAATAAAAGAACTATATACTCAGCCCTGAAATCAGGATGATCCTGATTTGATGCCAGGTCCTCGCCACACCAGAATCACATGGCCCCTCCCAAAAGCAGTAGGATCAGTAATAATCTTACTACTTCTATAATGGGCAATAACCCAATTCAACTCCCAGGTAACAGAAAGAGCGAAAGATGAAAACGTACCTGAGGGCCAAACCAGGCAAATCGTGATCCATACGTATTACTTTTATAATATTTTTTTTCAGATGGAACATATACAAATTGTGTCACAATTAACAACTAAAGTGTAAATCAGATCTGATTAGCTATTATGTAGAGGAAGCCTACATGTATGAATGGAATAGTAACTCTGCTACAGACGGTACAGGAGTAGATTGCAAGAGTTATTGTTCGCAACTACAATAACATGGTTCAATAATAATGAGACATCAGTGATTCTATATTTTATGTACATATTGGTGTCGTTTTTCTAGTTTCGATGTAGAACCAATAATTCATTAAACTGTGTTTATTCCATTGGGTGACAGTCCAGTTGTTACATTTATAATAGTATAGCCAATTGTTCTCGTCATTTTTTAAATTTTATTTCCACTTCAAGGGACCAGGGGTCTCAGAAATGTAATTTCCGTTACGTACATTTACATGACGTAAATATAGCTTTACATTTACATTTTTTTTCTATTCAACGGCATAAAACATACAACTGAAGGGGCATATATTTAGAAAAGTGTCAAGAATATGGTAAGCTAATATGGTATTAGTGCGAAACAGAGAAATTTAGTAGCAAGTCGTGGAATTTCTCATTTATGGTAACCCAACAACATGTATTTAATATGAATCAGTAAAGTCAATTAAGCAAAACAAAATAGCTTGGCAACTAACAGAATGCCGTGTTTTACCACATGTACCAAACATCGTTATAAAGCTACATTTAATTAATAGCACAGCCTCCAAAAATATGGCGTAACGGCAATGATTATGTAATGGTAATGACAAAACGTAACGGTAATGACTTTCCATTTATTTAGAATACTAATACAGCATATATAACATATTTATACTTTGAATATGCTGTACAATATAACTTCAAGTTAGTGTTTACTTTTAATGTGATTGCCAATAGAAACCCACACTCCTTGAAGCTGTGTCTGTTTTTTGTTGTTTCAGAGCTTTTACTAATTAAATCCCGATATATAAATGTTGTAGGTCTGAATAAATGTGCCATTACTGACCGACAACTGATGGGACCTGGTTTATATCTAATTGACGCATCAACTGACTGGTTAGTATGGTAATTTATCATTGCCGTTACACGATCGTCATTACCGTTACACAATTTTTTAACGGAATTGACCGTAACGGTAATGGTTTTTCTTTAAAAACTCCCATTTTTCAACCCCTCTGTTATAACAACGCACTCATGAAGGTAGAATATGCAAAGACAACGGTGTAAGTGTGTCTATCTACCCATTTTGGTTTCAGTCGACCTACATACATATGGACGTGTATAAACCGTGAACGGTAATTATGCATGTAATGTGTAACCTTAAAATTCCGAATACAGACCGGCCTCGTTCTCGGCAATAACTTAAGTTGTGTTACCACCGTGTTTATTTATAAATCGGGCGCCCATAAACAGTGTCCATTGCATTAGTAGCTGAGAGTAGGAAAGGGAGGTTACTCTGATTTTACATTTTTTGTTCAGCGTAACGGTAATGATTCGATTTCGCGGGATTAACGTCAGTATTTTTGACAACAAAAGGCAAATTTATTGCAGAATAAGTTTAATGTCAATGTTAAACTATTTTAATTCAGATGCAATGTATAATAAAGTACAAATGGACAAGATTTGAGAATTACGGGCTTGTGAACTGTGCTATTTGATGATCGGGACATGCCCATTTGGTGCACCATACATATGCCAACAACAGAAAATAATAACTAAACACACATAACAAGAATTGTAAATACTGTTTTCTTAATGGATTGGTATTATACATAGTTTCTTTACTGAAAAAAAAAAATAATTTTCCTTATAAATTGTGTGATTTGTCAGTAAATTACACCGGGACACAAGATGTACATAAAATATAGAATCACTGACATACATATCTGTACATGTATCAAGCCAATGAAAACTGACATTCTGATCTGCATATAAAAAATTTCATTTTGGCTAATTCTGCGCACCGGCTAATGCACAATTCACGTAATGTTTTGCCCAGCTTACGTCAGAATAAATTATGTTGATTTTGAAATAAATCAGCTGTTTAACGGTATACTAAGTCACAATTTTATCCCATTCCGATAGTTTGGTAAAAAGTTATTCAGAACATGGTCAAAATGATTAGTGGTCCTGCTTACTAAATTAATAGATCAACAACAGATGTGTTAAAAAAAGCTTCATAAACCAATAATACACATGCAAATATACCGACATTGGTTATCATTTTATTCCCGTATTATTCGCAAAACTCAAGGACAAAATAGACTGATATTTTGATCAAATTTGGCTGGGTCTCCGCTAGGCGGATACAGATAATAGACGACAGATGAAATAGTAAAAGCCATCTGTTTAGCCGTGATTATCTCGGCTAAGAAGTGCTTTGAATGTTCAGGGAATTTAGACTGAATATGGACATTTTCACGAAAATTAGTATTAGGTGCGCAGAATTAACAGACACGATTGTAATCCCAACAAACATACAGTCTCCACCCCCGCCCATATTTCGTGAGGTCACCCCAATGAAGCAAAGAAGTCCCTCATCACCACCCCAGACCAAACATGGGTACCCTGTGTACAAATAAATTTTAGGAAGCCCACCCACTGCAATACAATTACTTAATACAAATACTGCACTTCAATTTTTTTACTTGTTTGGTCAATGTTGTTATAGTTTTCTAAATCGTGTAAACACGTGACTTTCTGAAAACACTTATCTTAAGAAAACAACATGAATAATCAGACATGTAAAATATTGGTGTGTACAAAGCCACATACACGGTGGGAAGCCGGGTACACTTACTTAATAGAAATACTGCACAGGCGTATATTCATGATATTTCGGGGAAAAGTCACCGCTGTGCAAATGCAGTGTACCTGGATTCGCAAACCTCAATTTTTTACTTATTTCATCACTGTTGTTACAGTTTTTTTTAAACACATTTGACTCTCGGGGGGGGGGGGGGGGGGGGGGGTGGGGGGGGGGGGGGGGGGAGGTGGGAGGGGGGGGGGGGGGGGAATGAAAGTAGTGTCTTTTTTAAGTGGCTAAAAGCCTATGTAGACAATAGATAACAGATAATAGCCTAAAATAGATAATGAATTGACTTGCGGGACTGAAAACATTATTAAAAGTGAATCTACAAGTATCGAGGTGCCACAAACACACAGAGTCCGAGATGCACCATAAATTAGAAATTAGCTATTTAAACAACAATTGTGGAAACAACATTGGTCGCGAAAACTAATGATTCGGCACATGTGTGTGTGTTTTTTGGACACATTAATGATTGTTAAAAGCACAGGCAATGTTGAATATCCCCCACCCACTTGAATTCATGTTAGATTGAATACAATGGAATTATTTTAGTAGCCCTGTGGTTAAAAGTGCTGTCGAAGTCAGCACGATTCAAATATTGGTCAACAGTAATAAAGAAATAATTCCTACCTGAAACGAATGTTTCGTGTCTGGCAGCTAGTAGACTTATGTAAAATGTAGGTCAATTATTGATGCGTCTTGGCTGTCGCCGTATTGTCCTCTCAACATTAGCAAATTTGCAGAAATGTACGTCTGTAGCATTCACAAATCATCGAGTACGCAATGAGTATCTGTATTTCCGTATTTAGAGCTTATCAACAATGAAGACAGCAATAATTTCACGATGGCTTGGACCAGTACGTGTAATGGCAAAATGACCAATGATTGTATTATTACGCGTTTGGCAGGTAAACTAAAATAAAGCCAGTAACAAATAGATAATGAGAACACTTACTTCCTTATATTATACATGTATGTTATTAGTTGATTGAATTGTGGATATAGCAAACGTATATACCTTTTAAAAGATTTTATTTTCGGAATTACTTTTTCATAGCGTAACTATAATTAACCATAATTAACACGAAATATAGTATGACGTCACAGTGAAAATACAATCGCATTTAACAACAAATAGCTGACTTTTTAAGCGTAAATTTGTTATTGGTTGGTATATTACATTAAAAAAAAGTGTCCTGTGTCCAATAAATTGGACACATGACACTATGGCGTTTAATAAAAAGGTTCAAATATTGACTCTATGTTAACGAGACATTCTAAATGAGGCTCCATGCGGGATAATCTATTTAAACTAAATTTTCATTGGGAAGCTATTTTTTGCAAATTACATGCGTATTATTGTTTTAATATAACCTATCAATGTTTACAGGTGTTAGCATGTTTCAATATTGAACTAACATATTGCTTGTTGGTATTGGCACACTTTCATTTTACGAAGTTTCCCGCAGCGAACCCCATTCGGCCCATCGACCGATTGTAATTATAGAACGCCTGTAACTATTCACGAGAATATAGGCGTTCTATGAAAAAAGAGTATCTCACCATCAGCTGAATGTAAGAGTATTACCCGCCCCAGCCGTGCTCCCGCTTGACCAAGTTCAAATAACGCTAACAATAATGTACTATCTTGACACTGCATGTGCATGTTTGTCATTATCCATATTTAAAATTTCCCACTCCAGCATGCTCACCTTTGTCCTAGGTCAAATAACTATGAAATTCCCCGTTCAATGCATTCATTATTCTATAAACTCTGTACCATATGAGAGATTCACTTGAAACGGCATATGCATGTGTGTCATCATTCATAATTTCTTTCAGTAAATGCATGTGCGTTCCTCTATTCTGATATATGGCTGTGACTGGCGAAATGGGGCTTATGAATTTTGCAGTCTGATCAGGATATGCACTGTCCGCCATTCAATCAATTAAACACTCGTCATGCGTGTAACAAGCAATTTAGATCATTATCAGGATTTAATTTTCTATTTGATTAGGAGCTACACTGGTCATAAATCACATAAGCCCATTTCTCCAGTCACAACCACATATAACCTGTTTTTACCGATCAGTGTGCATGTTTGTGATCCAGCCACCACAGCGATGGAATACGTTGGCAGCGTTCATGTTTAGCATTCAATGAATTCTGGCATGTTCACAACTGAAACCTTTATATATCAGAGATGAGAGCATGAAGTAATGCTGTGAAAAATTATACTGAAATATTACCGCAATAACCCTAAATATGCACAATTTATTCTAGGAAACACATATAAATATCGGGTTTCCAAATGAGTGTCCAAATGTTTAGGGTTATTATGGTTGAACACATATATCGTAATAACAATATATTTGGATACAATTTGTTTTGGGAACCAAACACATATGGTGTCCGAATATTTAGGGTTATTGCAGTATTCATAGTTTGTGACATATTGGAATGTTCATATGCTATCTCCCTTGAGATAGCATATTGTGTCACGCAATGTTCTATGGGGGCAGCCATTGATCGTGCTACGCCTAAACGGCGAGTACGACCAAGAAAATAGTGCCCTGCCAACTTATCTATAGCGTTTTGGTCTGTCTTGCTTTGTATCTAAAAGTCTACATATGCTATTGTCTATAGTTTTTACAGTTTTGTGCTCAGTTTATCAGTTATCTGGAAAATACGAATCAAGACATTGTATGCGTATTAATACAGCAGCTATTATCTTTAGTTCTCTCAGTTAGGTAGCAGTGAACAGTTAGCCGCCAGTTTCGTACAAGTTGTTTCTGGGAGTTTCAAACAGTAATTTATTCTAGAGAAAACGTAGGTATGGGAATGGGTTTGCACCATCATGGTACATTTGCCTCTGGATGATGATTGAGCAAATATGCAACTTTCAGTCTGTAATTCCGCAAGTGATCAGTTTTTGTGGAGATAACATATTTCAGTACTTTCAGTACTTTGAATATGATAGCTGTATACCGGTAATATAGTCTTTATATGAGACTGTGTACAAAAAGGGAAGAGTAGGCCCTGATTGGGCATGTGAATCATTTCTAAACAAAATATGTAATAAATAGAACGAAAAGTCATGCAGAGCATGATGTTATTAGCCGATCAAATCAGGGTTCAATATATGTCCACATTTTAGTAGTTACGGAATCTCAGGGAAAAGTGAGAGACGTGTTGATTTCCTCCCCAACCAAATTCTCCCAGTTATATTTAGCTATCATTAATATCTGATCAATCATAGCAATACTTATGGTAGTCAAATGTAAATGAACTAGGCACAAGTTTATAAAACATTCTAATGTGTTAATCATTTCTTTATATGCTGGTATATTTGAGCAAAATAAGTAGATTACGTTATATATATTGGGCCAAAGTGTTGAATGGATATTGTATATCCCCCACTGTAGCGCTTTCAAACGTTAAAACGCTAAAGATAAGCCAACATTACATAAAATAATGTTTCTTCCCCAAAACATCTGGCATCTAAGGGCCGTAATGGCTCCACTTTTCTCTCGGTACAGTATACATATACTGCAGGGACAATCCACACTCGTATATTGTTAATTAACAGTTTGTAGCGTATATTCTCGGCGGTATTTATACTCAAATGTACTTTGCAAAACAAATTACCTGTATCTAATGGTTGTATCTGCTTGAAAATGAAGCTGATGTGCGCTTATCAAGATCACGTGATCGGCAACTGTTCGATTGATTGGTCAGCTGGGTGAGCCAACATTGGTCCGGTCCAATCAAATACAAATACAAAATATCACGTTTTGTAACGAATAGTTTGGGGTGATTTGTCGAGATTCCGGCACCGCGTGTTAATTTTTGTTTCTTGGTGGTTTTGTATACATTTGGGGTCTGGCTTTCCGAATAATCCGGGTGCCATTTTTTCTCGGACACGTTCAAGGTCATTTCAAGGTCATTGACCTTTTTGGCATAATTGGAGCCCGTGTACCCTGAATTATACACCAATATGTCGTGTATACATATGACCCTAAACTGGTATAAATTACACAGAAGAACCGACTAATAGACACACTAAACATTTACGGAAGATTCGATTATCAACTCACATATCTGGCGGTCATATTTTCAAGATGGATATTCTGAAGCTCTGTAAGTGTAGTATATTCTGCGACTGTCGTTTGTGTTGAGAACAGACGTCCAGACTGTGTCTGCCCTACTTTTGTGGGTGTCAACATTGTCTATGTTCATGAAAGTAAATTACTATGGATTTGCCATTTACTTGGCGGCCATTTTCAGTTTTCTGACAATGGAGTATGTTAACTGCAACATTATTCCAGTTGAAATAATTAACCTTTGAATATAGGTGAAGGCGCTTAGCATTACACAAATATGTAGCAAGTCAACCGAAATCTCATAAATACCAGATTTTTGGCGGCCATCTTGAAAATATGATAATTATATACTGAATATTAGTGTAGTTTACGTAAATTCTTTAATATATCCATCAGAAATGTTTTTGAACAAGTTACACCAATTTCCAAGTTAAGGAACATCACCTATTGGCTCATATATAGGCAGTTTTCGACTTCCGTCAAGCATAAAGTTCAATGACCTTGAAATGACCTTGAACTTGGTTTAAAAAAATGGCACCCGGATTTTTTGGAAACCTTATACATTCAAGTTTATAAAAACACCTGGTGCCATAAATTAACACGAGGTGCCGGAATCTTATATATATACATACTTCCGCTCCAATCAGATGTATACTTACGGCAGCAGCTGTATTTTTACAGGTGCAGCTGCATTTTTTACAGGTGCAGCTATACTTTTTACAGGTACAGCTATAAAAATACAGGTGCAGCTGTATTCTTTACAGGTGCAGCTATACATTTACAGCTGCAGCTGTACATTTTACAGGTGCAGCTATACATTTACAGGTGCAGCTATAAAACTACAGGTGCAGCTGTATTATTTACAGGTGCAACTATACATTTTCAGCTGCAGCTATAAAAAATACAGGTGCAGCTGTATTTTTTACAGGTGCAGCTGTATTTTATTTACAGGTGCAGCTGTATTTTTTGCAGGTGCAGCTGTTTTTTTACAGGTGCAGCTGTATTTTATTTACAGGTGCCAGCTGTAAGTATTTACAGGTGCAGCTGTTTTTTTTATTTTTACATCCGACACCTGTATATTTACAGGTGTACCTGTATATTTGTATAGCTGCAACTGTAAATTTAGTTTTTACCCCGTTCGTACACCATACAACTGTTCCTTGTAGTTATACAGACAAATATCATACCCAGTGAAAATGTGTAGCATATCCTCACAATTGTATGGATTAATGTGTACCAATAATATTTATTTCAAAGATACATAATATACATCAAATTATATGCATCTGTGTTTTACCATTTTCCCCACTCCATTACTCCACAAGAGGTGCTTATGTAGGTAGGTGTCTCTGGTAACATTGTCAATGGTAAAATATTTTCGACCACAGTTCTGTACCCAGCGTTGACATTTTTCTCGATTTTGTGCAGGTTTTGGAAACCCGTTCCCAAATCCATCCAATGAAGTATTTGTCTTCACCGGGTTTCAGGGTTCGTGAATCGCCATAGCAGCAATGTTTTGTTATCACCATTATGTTATGAAATATTCCAGCGTAAAACCTGTACTGTATGCTCTATTTATCTACATATTACACTCCGCAATACACAAAGTTGTAGTCACTGTGTGTTTGTCCGAATTCTGTGGCAGCACGCGAGTGGGCGGAGCTACTGGAGCTACCGGCTACAGTGCCATCTAAAAATAGACGCAAGCTCCTGTTCGTACAAATTGCCTAGAAGGCAAACCGCCTAACTTTAGTTTACCGAACTCTTGTAGTTATTTTAAAACGTTTATTTGTAGCCAAATTATACCGAACTATCGTAGTTAAAACGTTTATTTATAGCCAAATTGTGTTATTTCGCTATAATTAAAGTTTTCAACAGAGATAATGGCTAAAAATTAAAAATTATCCGGTTGATGTAATTTGGAAGTGATACAACAAATTTCACGTTTGTATATTACAGAATATAGGAGAAAAGGTGGTTACAAACTTTTTCACAAATCGCTGATAACCAATATATTAGCCGATCTATAAATAGATCGGCTAATAACAAAACTAAACTTAACATCAGAGGAATATTGTTATAACTTCTATTTCCTTCATCTAAAATGCTTAATATTTCACAAATGCATTCCTGTAAGGCTCCACTACCGTGCTATGCCAAATGAGTTGTGTGGGCGATATTCTGAAGTCAGGTTGTCCGTCCGTCCGTCCGTCCGCACACACGGACGGGTACTTGTTGGGTACAAAAGTACCCAACAGATGCTCATCTGTGTGTTGGGCAAGCGTTTTAGGGATCTTCTTGAGTAGGGTTAGGGTAGTGTTGGGTACTTTTTGGGTATTGTTGGGTACTTTTTTATACAGTAAAAACCCAACAAGTATCCATTCGTGAGAACGTCCGTGCGTCCGTCCGTCACTAAGCTTAACATCAGAGAAATATGTTATAACTGCTATTTCCTTCATCTAAAATGCTTAATATTTCACACATGCATTCCTGTAAGGCTCCACTACCATGCTGTGCCAAATCCACAACCGTCCAACCCCCGCTGATCCCAAGGTCAAAGTCAAATACTTATGTATCTTTACAAAACTTAACATCAGAGAAATATGTTATAACTTCTATTTCCTTCATCTAAAATGCTTAATATTTCACACATGCATTTCTGTAAGGCTCTACTACCATGCTGTGCCAAATCCACGACCGTCCAACCCCCGCTGATCCCAAGGTCAAGGTCAAATACTTGGTCTCTTCACAAAACTTAACATCAGAGAAATAAGTTATAACTTCTATTTCCTTCATTGAAAATTCTTAATATTTCACTCGTGCATTCCTCTAAGGATTTACTATCATGCTGTGACAAATCCATGACGGTCCAGCCCCGCTGATCCCAAGGTCAAGGTCACATACTTAGTCTCTTTACGAAACTTAACATCAGAGAGATATGTTATAACTTCTATTTCTTTCATCGAAAATTCTTAATATGTCATGCACGCATTCCTCTAAGGCTCTACAATCATGATGTGACAAATCCCCGCTGATCTCGAGGTCAAGGTCACATACTTAAGTCTCTTTACAAAACTTAACATCAGAGAAATCGGTTATAACTTCTATTTCCTTGCTCGGATCTGCTTCACATTTCACACACGCATTGCTCCAATGGACCTCTACCACCATGTGTAAAATTCACGTTTGTGCCGCCCCCGCTAAGCCCAGACTCGAGGTCACAAGCCCACACACCTGGATTTTGTTTACATATTTAGAGGTACCTGGGCCCACGCGGGGGGTATACCGTAAGCCTCGCTTAATGACCAATCTAGTTTGGGATATTTTCTGCCTGTGTGATTTAGGCCACTCACATACAGGTATTAAATGTGAGAAATATTCAAACTGAAATTTTCCCAATTTTCCTCAATTGTTTTGTGCCACCCCGACAGCCCACCCACTCACTTTTCTTTAAATATATATATCGTAGCAAAATAATTTCAATATTACAGTATTTTATAAAATAAAATTTGATGAAATGTTGCATTTGTAAATTAAATCGAAATATATTAAGCTAAAAATAATAAAAAATATATAAATATTAAATACAACAAACTAGGCTTGTACAAACTAGGCTTGTGACAGGGCTTGAACCCGTGACCCCCACGATGTCGAGGACTTGTATCATAATTTATATCAACGTTACCCTTACGCCACGTCGTTCTGTTGTTTCCGTAATAATATATCAGTGTGTTGTTCGCACACAGCGGGGGATATTGCAATATCCCACAGCAATATCCCACGGCAATATACAATAAAGGGTGCCACCCCAGACTGGCTCATACCTAGACTGGTATCAGTCCTTAATGTTTTAGATTTACCCCATAACCTTTAACTTCCTATATACCACATTTCTGCAATATCCCAATCTCTGTGGCCGGCTGGCTGAACATTAAGGAATTGTGGAATTGCACACAGTGCCAGTCAGGTTTGCGACTGATGCGTTATTTGCTAATCTATTATGGGGGTCAGATGGTCTGGTCAAACTCTGCGGGGGGAACCCATTAACAGGGTAATACAATTGTGTAGAGCCACTGACCAACAGTTTCAGTGTGTAATTGCATTATGTACATTGGAGTTAGAGAAATTATAATTGAGAGAACTTGATCCTGAATATTTGCCATTTGTGATATCAGATGGTGTGGTCTAATACATGTATGAAATGATGCCCATGATGATGTATCATTTGTGATATTACATGGATAATTGTGTTACTGAAGTGATCTGATATTTAGAATGCACTAGTTTGTGAAACCATATGTACATGTTTATGTAATGTTATACAATGGATGGAGGCACATCAAAAACTCCTACTAAAACTATCACAAGAATAGAGTTGACGCCAACAACAAGACTATGTACGTGTATCATCTATGGTGAAAACATTGGTGCAAATTATAGATTGAAATTGTTTCATAAAGACTCCAACACATCACATTGCCTATTAATTGAAAAACATATTGGTACAAGTATACCAACGAATAGTGCAACGGATCATGTGTGCAGAACGTGCATTCGAAAGCTTGTCACTATAGACAACAAATTAACTGGTATACAAGATAGGTTTCAGACGACTGCCAGTAAATTGTTAGGTTCGCACGGACGGGTGTCAAAAAAGAGACTTTCAAATAATCCAACAATCGGTTCGAAAAGGTCGTTGTTTTCGCCTGATCATCCCGCTACATCGTGTACCAGCGGAGAAGATTCTACAACTGTAAGTATAAATTCCTTCAAGCTCACACACAGAAATTAAATATGTTTTGTATTTCCATTTGTTGGTCCAACTATGATGATATGTGTGAATATACGACAGTATCTTGTTTTTTCGATACAGGAAATGATTTTTACATCCTAAATTTATTAGGAATCCTAATTGTCCAAACATGATAGAGTATGTAAGTAACAGTATTCACTAATATGATATATGTGTATTGGTTACAAGACATGCATTATTGGGATTATGGATTTGGTCTGGTCCTCCAGTTGAGACATTATTTCTGCAATATCCGTACCGAGTATGCATGTTTTGCGATAGCTACTATATTGTTAATTTAGTGGCGAGCAGCGCAGTCCCCGATCAGACTACGCGGGTGCACAGTCTGATCTCGGCCTACACTGTTATTATATGTCGTAAGGTTCATTTTTCCAACACGGGACTTCACTATTATACAGTAGATAATGGTAATTTTAATAGTTTAAAAAGCGAGCAATGCAGATCCCGATCAGATTATAAATGGTGAACAGCGCATTCCCCGATCAGACTGCGCGAGTGTACATTTTTCCAATATGGGACTTCACTGTTGTAAGATGAGATATGTTAATTTAGACTGTTACACTGTTATTATATGTCGTAATGTCCATTTTTCCATGAAATAAAATATGTTGTTCTATGCTTCAGCATAACAGTTACAACATTATCACACTAGACCATCGATTGCCTCGATTACATCCACATGCCTGATTGAATATACAAGTACAATAATATGTTGATGGTATAGTACCGTAATGTTCTAAGTTATATGCTTCAGCATAACAGTTACAACATTATCGTACTAGACCATCGATTACTTATGCACATCTACATGTGTGATCATACACATTATTTCTGGCTGCCATATAAACGTGTTATGTTATTTGTACTTGCAGCAGATGACCCATGACGTCTCAGACCTCTGTCAACTTATGGATGTGACATTCCAACCTACTCCAGTTCTTGGCACAGATAAAACACACAAACAACTAATCATCGACGAATTGATTAGGGAGGCAACAGATGAAATGCAGAAACTCTGCCAGAGACAATGCAAAACAGTGCTCATATGTACGGATAAAGAGACATTAAATATATTTTCACTGAACGGTCTAGCTGACGAGCTCAAAACAAAACTCCCCACATTCAATGAACTAATTACTGGGATCACAACAAACCCACGGCATGAACGCAACAAACATAGGAAAGGAAATGCGTTTTTACCAGAAATAGTGGCAGCGTCAGCACACTTGGCACACATTTACAATAGAGACTTGAATGTGTTTCAATCCATAAACAGCATCATTATGATGCAAGGCGGCGGGTGTAAGAAGTCTGCATTTGACCGACTGAATGTGACAGGCAACTGTTTGAGCTACCGGGCCACACAGAACATGACATACAAACTAGCCGATGGCTGGGTGAAGCCAATCCTACGATGGAAAGCTGAGCTCGAGATGGGAATAGCTAGAGAAAAGATTCTTGAAAAACAGATCGAGACCATAAACGACACAATTGACTTTCTGGCTGATACAGGTGAGTGTAATGTCACTCTGATGCTCGAATTACGTCAACTACAAGATTCACTAGCACAGCATAGAATCAAGATGCACCCAGGATATTATTTTGTGGGGGACAATGTGGACATCAGAATTACTGTGCGAAAAATGACAATAAACAATCAAAGTGAAGATCAGCATATGTACAACACTTGTTGCTACCTGAATCGTATCTCCGGCAACCACTTAGACAATACATCGGCCAAAGGTGACATTAATTCAGCTGACTTTACAATGTTCATTCCGGGCGAGGACGACCGACAGAAGCTGATGGACAACTTTGCTTTCCACGTTGCACACGAATGGTGTAATATGATTCGATGGTTACGTACTTTCACGACCACATTACCACCTTACATTGAACACCCATATATGAAGGATACAGCTAGCAAGACAGAACGGGTAAGTTTATTAAATATATGAATATTAAACTAATTATAATGTTTTTCTCTTCTCAATGGATATGGACCGTGAATAGCCTCAGAAATGAATTGGGACAATGAACATGCAAGTAAAAATGAATACTTAATGTTACTGTGTAGAAGTTGCCATGCAACCATGTATATTCATCACTATATTAACATCCAAACAAATGAATTACATTTTGTTGTTTCCGTCATCGAACAGTCATGGCGCCAACATCATGTCAGGGCTACAACAGTATGCATTATGTTATCCTGATAACGCGTATTATTTTTAATGCACAACACAATTCTCATATTGAAAAGTAGTGAGTTCCCATGTAAATACCGGAGGATGTTCTTTACCGTAGGTGAATATGGGAGTCCTGCTCAAGAATGAACAGTATAATGATCAAATGGTTGATATCTGCCAATTCCTCCACAAGTACGTACCAGGACATGATGACGAGGAAGAGAGTAATGGTATTCCATCCAAGGTTCTGACTGGCGGTGATTACCTAACGTTCGAACGACACAAATCATCACAAGCGAGTATGGCAAATGGAAGGACTGCGAGTAGACGACTGGAAGGATTATTTCCGAAGATGGAGGAATTTCACAACCAGGCTGAATTATTAAAAGTAACTATAGCAACTAAAATAAACTATATTTTATCTACCTCACTATTGAAGACCCGAATCCATGTGCACGCACTATTACAACATAAGCAGCAGTTCGCTATTCAGTCAACCTGTTTTCGACCACTTAATTACTGTTGAAAATTGTCGAGAAGACATAGAACAGTGATTGGATACAGCGTACGTACAGTTTACAGTTGTTTTGCAGTCATAGGAAAAGTATAGATGGAATAATATTGTTATAATATTTGTCTGATGCAAGATAATGTTTGAATCTAAAATTACTATGTGATATATATTTGCCATCGAGATGTTGTAATAATTTAGCGCAACAGTTACATGACAACTTTAATATCCTGACAATGATAACGTGAAACTATGTCAAGATGTTGAGAACAATTATGTCGACTTGTGGTAACTATAACGTTATGCCTACATGTTGTGATAATAATTGTATGTTGACATGTTGTGATAACTAATTAGTGGTGTTAAGCTATCACATGTTGATATGTCGCGATACTTATTTATTTCAGTCGACATGTTGCGGTAAGATATTACAACAGCTCATCATCTCAATGGCAAATACACCATAGTTAACGAATAATATATGTACATGTATGTTGCCTTTATATTACAGGTGATTTGGGAAAAGCTGTATTCTTCCAAATCTGCCAAATCTACCGGAACTCTGTATGCAGCCAGGAACACCGTCAATTCCAGGAATGTTTCCAATGATCCATCGGACAACTTTTATGCCTCCACCGAGCTTCTGAATAAATTTGATTCTGCCTACATCGCTTACGGGGGAGTACACCATTTTGGAATGGCTTCATTGGAATCTGCACCAACTATGAACGTTTATGAAGGCGATATTGGAGACAAGCAACAAATGTCTCAGTTTGTATTGAGAAATGCCAGATCTTTTGTGGACACTTATGTTGATATTCAGGTTCCAGAACTTCCGAAATATGGACCGCCAAACAACAACATGAGATGTCGTCACTGCAACAAAGGCTTTAAAACATCAAGGTCTTTCAGAAAGCATGAGTCAGTTGTGCATGGCCAATATGATCCACAATTCAGTGACATTCGAGATGACCCGACCCCAGCAGTACACGATGATACCGATGGAAATGATTGGATTATCAACTATACACGAATGTGCCTTTTACTTGGCCTACTAAAACTGAACCATACAGATGCTATAAATATGGGAGATGGCCAAAGGATTATGCATACAAATATGTATCTCTGTATTATATACAAACTAAATAAATGTCCGAAGTATGCCTACGGAATGCTCGAAACATTGGCACAGAGCAGAGTGTTGTTAACAGAACGTCTCGCACATCAACTGATATGGAATAGAACAGTCAACCACCGTGGCAAGGCAAATACTAACCACCCAAATGACCTAGACGTGGAACACCAGAACAAGGCATTCAAGGACCAAATTCACAGCTACCGTGGGGTGTTCACGGAAAAGACAATTTCACGTGTTAGCAGAAGTGCAATCACTACGAATTCAATTGTGAAAAACTATGACCGTGCAATGAAAGTGTTCCATCCATCTGGAGTACACACTGCGACTAATACTCGAGATGACATCTTGTTATTGGTCAACCAGCTGATGGAAAGGAAGGTGTTTGACAATATTCCTGGTCGGCGTCACTCCGGATTTGAACACATTGATACCAATCCATTCAGAACAATAGATGGTAATTACATTCGAGAATGGATTTCGAACTCCTTGAGAAACTACTCACAAGAACACTTCTACTGATCACCAACCTAATCGGATGAGATATCTGTGTTGTACACAACTGTATTTTTATATGTCATAATCACTTGAAAACCGTACATGTTCTGATTCACTAGATTCCGAGCCTGCCAGAGTTGACCGCTTCATTGTCTGATTTACAATGTTAACTATTCACATGATCATTTCTAGTTCTCCTGATCAGAAGAGTCATCGGTTTCATAAACGACTGTGGGTTTTTTGGCGATGTAACCCTCAAAATCAGAATCACTGGAAAATCCAGTATTTTCCGATTCACTGGATTCTGAGCTTGTTAGTGTTGATTGTTTCATGATCCGGTTAATGGTACTTTCCTGGTAATCACACAGCATTCTACAGTTCTGTCCCTCGTTTCGTTTGGGTCACATATACAAAGACATTTGCAAGTGTCTGTACATATATCACAACATAAGTGTTGTGGTGTGGGTGACACTGGTTCACTATCTGAAATATATACATGTACATATAGTTTATTTCTTTTCTTTTGCTTACATTTTACGGCCGCACTGGCTCTAAGACCTTGCACGCCGTCTCCCAAGAATAGGAAAAAGAAGATAGTTTATTTCTGATGTACCCAACTATATATACCAGGATCTGCACAAAACTGAAACTGACCAACAACAGTTATTGTGTAGACCATTGTATTACCTGTGTAGTGGTCAACATCGAAATTAGAAGCAGTGGGCAGACAGCAGACATGTTAATTGACCATTTAATTCATTTGAGCAATAAAACTCCCCAGGAACCTCTACAGGGACCATTAATCACCACACCTGATTGTGGTCAGCCAGTACCAGGTCAGTGGACTTCCCCAGTCCATGAATTCTGGCTGGAGATATAAAATGCATATTTTAAGGATACTAGCTGAAGTTTAAAGGTTTTAGGAATAATGTTATACAAATTCATGGACTGACACCAGTCTAGCTCATACCATGTGACAGCAATCTGACCAATGATATGCGTATACATTTTGACATAATAAAACATTATTGCATTGGTAGTGTTTTTGATAGTTCAAGCAGTGAAGTTACAATGTTTTTATTTGTCCATGACAATAAAAAAACTCTGACGTGCAGGGATTTTTCTGACGCGGCGATATCTGAAAAACCAGTACTTTTATTTTAAGGCCTTAATGTCTACGAAACCAGATGACTGGCTTCGAGACTGTTGGGCAGTTTGATTGGTCGAGCCTGGCCAATCAAACTTTCTGATTTCAAGCAGGAGAAACGATAACTTGCATGTTTTTAAAATCACTCGGCGTCTACTTGTGCTGCTTGATGAAGGCGACAATATTGGCGACGGCGCTGTTGTTCATGTCACAAGCGTACATGCCCTTCCCAGTGAGGAAGGCCATGTCAAAGATCCCGCCGAGACGCTTGTAATCTGGTGCCGTGAGCACCCTGTCACCAGCTACATGGCCCGGCTTACTGTAATATACGGCACAAACATGCACAAGTTCTGATAGTTGCAGTTACACTAAACAAGGCGTAATTAGTACATTATATATATAATTAATAAGGGTTTAGCACCCTTCTTCCATAAGCCCATTCAAGTATAATGTTAATTTATTAAGCTTAAAATAATCACATACATCGCTACAATCGGGACACTTATAACAGAATATACATGTTTTTGTCGAGCCCGCTTGCAGAAAGCGAGACATAGTGATCGCAATGACGTCCGTGCGTCTGTCCGTCAGTCCGAAATCTGCGTTAAAGTTTTTAAATACCTTATATCTCTGCTGTCCTAAGTCACGTTCACTTGAAACTTCAAATGCTTATTAGTCATTATCCATATATTCATTCTGTGTCCCACTCATGCGGCCCCTGTGCCCCAAGGTCAAGGTCAAAATCTGCGTTGAAGTTTTTACATACCTTATATCTCCACAATCGTTACTCCAATTTACTTCAAACTTCCAATACTTCCTTTTCATCATGCATATTTTCATTCTATAGCCTGCCCATGTGGTCCACATGCCCAAGGTCAAGGTCAAATTACTTTTAAATTTGTGTTAAAGTTTTTACATACTTTATATATCCACAACACTTACTCCGATTTACTTCAAACTTCAAATAATTATATCTTATCATCCATATTATCATTTTATAGCCCACCCATGCGGCCCACATGCTCAAGATCAAGGTCAAATGACTTTAAAATTTGCGTTAAAGATGTTACATACCTTAAATCTCCACAACACTTAATTCAACCTCAAATAAATACACTCCGAGACCATCCAATGTCTCGGCGGGCTTGACATGCGGGCCGCAGCCATCTGGTTTTGATTAACAAATCATTAAAGGTACATGCCCACTCAGTAGGCACAAAATGTTCTTCTTAGGAATTAAATAAGTGTATAATTGTGTCACTATTCCGCCAGTTCTAAAAATTACAAGTGCCCGCTATACAGATATAATCATTTCGTAATATGTATTTTACTGTTACGGACGCGCGGTGTATCTGGCTATTTTCATATGGAAATGAGGTATGATATTTTTTAATTATTTATACTACATGTAATTAAATGCGTCACCTGAAAAAAATCATATTTTTTAACAGATTATAAAGTCTGATCATTGCACACCAAAAAACAAATACAGAGACTGAATAGTAATGTCCGTTAACATTTTAAGGAAACACGGTTATCGCCCCTGATATCAGTGTGGAAATTTACGTCCGATATAAAATGTATACTAATGGTAAGCAATACGTGGGGTCATGGTGAATGAATGTTTATGTTGCCAGAAAATGTCATATCTACAGAAGGTACAAAACTATCTGTCTCCCTATATCATAACCTAAGAGTGGACATGTACCTTTAAAGAATATATTTATAAAATCAACTACTACGTCAAGCTACAGAACTAAATATGTTGATAGTCAGGGTTTACATGAAATTCAGGGTACCTGGTTGACCTATAGCCTATTTCACCAAAATTTCACCAAAATTATTATACTGAATTTATTACATTATCACAGCCAAAATGGCTGTGATAATGTAATAAATTCAGTATACCGGTAATCAAAATTAATTAACATATCCTTAAATTGAAAATGTCTCCCACAAAGTGTACTTGGCAAGATAAGTATGCTTAGCAATTTTGGTGAAATCAGTTACTGGTCAAGCCAAACAGTCCTTGCCATTGAATCAAAAGAAAATCGGTACTGCTGCAGGGCTCCAGATAAGCTTTGTGTCTAAAGCGTACTATACCACCTGATTTCAAAATCATTGCGTATTTTACTTTCACAAATGGGTTATTGATTGTCTTCATTACTAAATAGGGAACAAATGATAAAATAAATATAACAAATTTAAACATTCACTTATTTGAGCTGCAAAAAGCAAACTGTTTTTTTTGCAGCTCAACTAAGTGAATTTTCAACTTTATGACAGCATTTTCACTACTCAATTTGGTACGTTTTTATCTTTGGCTTTTTTGTTACCTGGGAGTTGAATTGGGTTATTGCCCATTACAAAAGTAGTAAGATTATTACTGATCCTACTGCTTTTGGGAGGGGCCAAGTCATTCTGGTGTGGCGAGGACCTGGCATCAGATCAAGATTATTCCGATTTCAGGGCTGAATACATGTACATATATATATCTTTTTCATTGCAAATATTCAGTTACGTTTTTGGGATTTTATAATAATATTTTATAGTAATATATGGGATTTAGTACTAAACCCGACCTTAAATGACCGTAGCTGTTGATAGGCTGTTAAACCCCAACGAACAAAAGAAGAAACAAACTCAATTTGAAAATCAATGCGTATTTTCACATTGCTGTGCGTATTTTTGTACTCCCACTTTTGATAAGCAATGCGTATTCAGCTAAAATAATTTAGTTTGATGCGTCCGTGTCGAGCCTGGACGCGTTGATGCAGATCACCATGACGGGAATGTCGGGCCGTATATCCGCCACGTCGACGACGTTCAGGCACAAGTCCATGTTTTCCATCTCGAACTGAGTGCGTAGCATTGCCGACATCTCGCTCACAACTGACGTCGCCAAGTCACCCTTTCTCGGGCAATATATGTGTGCCGTTACTGTCAAATGAAAGAAATGCATTATTTTACGTTGCCGATTGTCAAACAACACGACAATTGGTCGTTGATTTGGAGCATGCAATGGGTACATTTAACGATGTGTTTCATCCTAAACGGAATCCTGACATCCCTGGTTTGACCCTCAGGTACATGTTTTTGTCTTTCTGGTACATGAGTTGAATCCGGAATATTCAGTTTTGATTTTGGGATTTACCCCCCTCCTGCCCCCCCCCCCCATCACAACAGGTAAGATATGGGATTCGACCCCGTAAACCAGGCATAAAATGACGATATTTGTTTACAGGACATTAAATACCATTAAATCAAATCAAACAACACAACAGTGAACAGAGTTTTCTGAAACATGGTACAGTACATCCAGCAGAGATTGCTTGTTATACGTCCGTTTGCCAAATGAGACCTATTATGGCATACCGATGTCCGTCAGTCCGATTTTTGTAAGTTTTCTGGTACCTAGGCCTATCAAAAAAAATTGTTTGTTTAGGGGCACCCGACCCTACCTGCTATTTTATTAACAAAATGTGCCGACCCTATTTTTTGTTCCACATTTCAGAAGAATAAAAAAACTTTTTGTCTATTTTGTTCATTTTGTTAATTGTTATCCCTCTCCTTGTGACTTTTGTCTCGCACCCATTCTATGTTTCATGCAACTTTGTTGGTAAATGACATTTTAATACCCGATATATTAAACAACCCATCTTTTTTTACATTCGCGACCGTCTTACGACTCTATGTGCGGCGAAAACGAAGCGCCGGTGTAGGAATTTCAAAGTACTCCCCATTTTCAAACGACTCCCCTCTAGTACACAGACGGGAGTCGTTTGAAAATGTTTAACTGCATCATTGGGGAAACTCCCCTTTAGTACACAGACGGGAGTCGTTTGAAAATGGTTTAACTGCCATTTTCAAACGACTCCCCTCTGGTACACAGACTGGAGTAGTTTGAAAATGGTTTAAACTGCCATTTTCAAACGACTCCCCTCTTGGTACACAGACGGGAGTAGTTTGAAAAATGGTTTAACTGCCATTTTCAAACGACTCCCCTGGAATTATAAAGGTGTGAGCGTAGAAAAACTGCGGTTGCCGCAAGGTCATCATACCTATCTTTTGCGATGGCCGTAGAATTGATATTGGCCGTATAAATTGAAAGACCGTACGGCCGCCGTGGCAAATGTGACTGCGGTATAATAAATGATTTTGTGATTAATCTACGCTCGATGTGTTATACTGTCATTAATTTATTCACTGACTGTAATTTATCACATGCTGACTTATTGACCCCTTCCCTGAACGTAGAAATGACAGTCATGTTGGCGTGTATTGGCCACTATAGACAAATATAATTAACTGACGTCACTAAAATCGCACTGCGCAAGTACACCGGACATCCAGATTTTCGGGGAATACCCAATGCGAGTTCACAAATGGCGGCCATTTACATTGATGCACTTTGTTTTATTGCATGATATTTCGTAGAAATACGGCGAAATGGCGAGTTATTATGCATATAAAGTTGTAGGTCTGATATGCGATATTTATAGATCGGTTACGTTATTGTTTCCTCAGCTGCACGAAATCACCGGACAGCACCGTAAGCCTACAATCCACAACAACCGAAACCGAAATTGCCAATTGGCACGATGGCTTGGGTTTCTTATTGTAAATATTCAGTTCTGATTTTGGGATTTTTCCCCCATTTCTACAGGCAATATATGGGATTTAGTACTAAACCCATTGACCCGGCCTTAAATGACCTTAGCTGTTGAACGGCCGTTAAACCCCAACAAGCAAACAAACAAACAAACACCTGTGCATCAGCGTCTTCGGCATTAAACCATGGATTAAGTTTTGGGTCAAGTCTTATTTATTCTCAGCACTCGTTCATGTGGATTTACAGATGGCTTTTGGGTTTGAATTAAACACTACAATTGATAATTTTTGACATAATATATGATATTCCATACAGGATGTAGAGTTTCATGTGCATTCTGTGTGTTCTTTTGATGCAAAATATCCACCAGAATATACAATGAATTATGAGCTTAATTAATATTCATACTACAACTAATGGCATGTAAAGTAAACAAGGTACATGTTGTATTTAACGATTTACAGCTTCATTTATAAAAAAAAATCAAATAAATTAAAAAAAAAAAATCCTTACCTACCCTACCTACAGATTTTGAACCCGTTCCGCTAAACAAACAATTTTTTTTTATATACTTGTTTGTCAGCATCCATATTTGCATTTTATAGCCGACCCATGCAACCCTTTATATAAGGTCAATGTCAAATGACTTAGAAATTTTGTTAATGTTTTTGCTTACCTGTTATCTCTGCAACCCTAAGTGAGATTGGCTTGAAACGTTGTATGCGAAGAATATCAGACATAAAATTGCCCAAGGTTCGAAAAAATATACCAAAGTTGATTAATTTTACATTGCAAATATTAACCTTTCCAAGTATTCCAAGTTAAGGACCCCTAATCATCATATGATTTAAACATAATTCCTTCCAAAATGTGATGGGATATGTGTATAACATATGTGTGAACATTGCCTCGTTACTGTATTCTATACGGCACTTTTTTCTTTTTTCTTTTGGAGTGGCCAACTCGTCCATCTTTGTGTGTTCAAGCCATCGGTCAATTTCACCTCTAGTGGCGTTTGAAAAAGCTAATCATATGTAGAAAAGCAAGACAATGGACTCGTATCAATTACGTATATTACACCAAGATGTACTGCAAGTCGGGTATCGGTGTACTTTTGTCAACATTCTCAAAATGTACATGAGCTATGGCTGACGTGTACACTTTTCCTAGATACTGCACGGGGCTATATGTAAATACACATGGGCCATATTTACTCTCACCATACGAAGCTTCACTGCACTTTACAGCTATATTGTAATCGTGTCTAATAATAGAGTACAGTATTTGGTGTATACAGTAGGTGTTGTGTGGTCAGCCAGGTAAAAGTTTTGTGTCATTTGCTGTGTATGAGGCTATTTTAAATGTAGATTCATGTTGTGAAAAAGCAAGCACAAAACTGTCCAGAAAACTGACATATTTGACAGTTGGGTGTAATATAATTGATAGGAGTGTGTTGTCCTGGCTTTTCTGTGTAGGGTTAGCTACATTATATCATACATCACATTTTCCGTTCTTGTTCAAATGTCACAAGAGGTGAATTTGTCCGAGTTTCCACTCCATGTACCATATAGGATACAGTAACGAGGCAATATTCACATATATGTTATACATATATCCCATCACATTTAGGAAGAAATTATGTTTGAATCATGATAATCAGGGTCCCATATGTCCTTAACTTTTCAAATATTCAATTTGGTTGCCAAGAAGGCCGACAAAATAAGCAAAAGTTACATTTTATTCACACCATATATTAATTAGGGCCACGCCGAGAATCGCAAGTACCCTATAGGTTTCGCCCAGTCTGTCCGTCTGTTTATTTATTTGAAAGTTTGTGTAAGTGATTCTCAAATCGCCTATAATTTCTCTTTGCCTTCAGCTAATGTCTTCATATTGCACACATGCATTACTTAGTAACGATACATCCTTCCACATTAATACAATTACCCTCGGTACTGATCGTACGTCCGTCCGTCTGTCTGTTTATTTATTTGAAAGTGTTTGTAACAGTTTCTCAAATAGGGGCCCTATGTGCGTCGACATGCCACATTTTCTAGTTCCAGTAGAGAATATTCTGGAATTTGGCGAATCTTCCATAACTTTCTAAAAGGTATATATAGGGCTGTACATTCACGGCTAAGGAGAGTTGTAGCTAAAATATATTCAAAAGGATTAAAGTGTATTCTATTGTGGATTTTACTTGTGACTTATATACCCTGTGGATTTAATTAACAATTTTTAATTTGGATTAAGCAAATTAAGAGAAAAAACGAAAATTATGATTTAAGAGGCTAAAGCTGATATTTTGTGAATTTCATTCAGAATTGTATATATATCGGAATTGTGACATTAAGAGGATATTAGTGGATTTATTCAGGACATTCAAAGGTATGTTTTATTTGTACTTTGTAAACTATTGTGTAAATTTGTGTCTTTATTGTAAAAATAATTTCTGGCTTCACTCATTCTGTTATTGAGACTTGTCTGGCTGATCAGTATATATACAGTTTGCAGAAATTATTGTCGGAGGCTATACTGATCACATTGACATCATCTCGTAACAACTTTATGAACATGTATTGTACATATTAACAATTGAAGACTTTGCTGATTGTTCGATGGAGTTGATGGCGATAAGCCTGTATATCTCATTGACGGACGGAATAACGACCATCCCTGGTTACTTGATGAGTATGCAGGTTAGCAAGAAATTGCAAAGAAAGAATACCACATTATGTTCAGAATGAGCGTATATAAAGAATGCCACAATTCTTTGTTCAGAATTATACTGGGTGGGGGGGGAGGGGTGGGGTGGGGGGAAAAAAAAAAATATATAGAAGAATACTGTTCAGGAGCACGACTAAAACTGCACGTGCTTTATGTGATGTTCTTGTCTTCCCATTCCCTCATTCCATGATCTAGCTTCTCTATGTCCTGCTGAAGACTCACATTTTTTTCAGAAAAGTCCTGTATCGAGTCCTGTTCTGCTGCCAGCAATTCTGTCAATGTTATGTTCTTGTCTTCCCATTCCCTCATTCCATGATCTAGCTTCTCTATGTCCTGCTGAAGGCTCATATATTTTGCAGAAAAGTCCTGTATCGTGTCCTGTCCTGCTGTCAGAAATTCTGTCAATTGTATGTTATTGTCTTCCATTTCCCTCATTCCATGATTTAGCTTCTCTATGTCCTGCTGAAGGCTCACATATTTTTCAGAAAGTCCTGTATCGAGTCCTGTTCTTCTGCCAGCAATTCTGTCAATGTTATGTTCTTGTCTTCCCATTCCCTCATTCCATGATCTAGCTTCTCTATGTCCTGCTGAAGGCTCACATTTTTTGCAGAAAAGTCCTGTCTCGAGTCCCGTTCTGCTGCCAGCAATTCTGTCAATTTTATGTTCTTGTCTTCCCTTTCCCTCATTCCATGATTTAGCTTCTCTATGTCCTGCTGAATGCTCACATATTTTGCAGAAACATCCTGTATTGAGACCTGTTCTGCCGCCACCCCCCGATTTTGATTCTTAGCGGAGTCGTTTCCTATTTTTGCGTTGGTTTTCACATCTGCCCTGCCATGTTTGGATTGGCCAGAAGCAGCGGACGAATCAAATGCTTCAATGACCGGCTGACTGGTACTCTTGAACTCTTTCAGAGTTAACACCATACTTCGGCTGAGGTTCATCAGGCTGTCCTGCAATTACATGCAGACACACGTGACTGTGATTGGAGAAATGCATTATGGGCTTCTGGGATTTGTGACCAGTGCAGATCCTGATCAAATTGCTCACTCCTATAACCTGATAACATTATATACTGCTTGTTAGAAACATGACGAGTGCTTCATTGATGTAAAGGTTACCAGTGCAGATCATGATCAGACTGCCTTTCCCTTGAGATACCTATATGCTGGGTGATAGCTACATGCTGAAAGTACAAATACAGCATGTAAGAAATGTATCCCTTGTTAAGTTTTGAGGAAATTCTAAGTCTGGGACCTTTCGATTAGCATGCGGTGCGCAGGTCGTATATGTAGACATGTGACGAATCACCATTGGAATGAAAGTGGAAAATATCAAGAGATTATGTTTTATTTCCCTCCTCAATGTTCAGTTTTGTGTTAAGGCATTAATATAGTTGTACCCTTCTTGTGGCCCCATGTAACGTCTATGGAAATCTGCTAAAAACGCTACTAATAAAAACAAGAGGGCCATGATGGCCCTAATTCGTTCACCTGACTCCATGAACACCAGAGGAGAATGTGGCATTGAGTTCATGTGTTTTAAAACAAATTGTGCTATTTTTAGATGGCGGTCATTTTGGATTAAGCGATGACTCTCATTTTATCAAATCTGAAAATGCTTCAACCAAGGATCTTAACTTCCTGTGAAGTTTGGCCAGCATCGGCCATGTGGTGCCTGAGAAAAAGACGTTCAAAATCTCGAATAAATTGACCTTTTGGTGGCCATCATGGATGTTATAATCATCCGATTCCGACAAATTTTGCACCAGAGCAATCGCCTCATCGATACCTTCAATGAGATACATGTATATGACATAAGCATATTCGGTAAAAAAATAAAATTTGACCCCAATTTGACCCCACGGGTCACCCCGGGGTCACCATTTTCACAACTTTGAAAGAGCATTGTAAATCGATCATTTCTACCAAATTTAGTCAAAATCCGGCCAGCGGTTCATGAGAAGAAGATTTTTTAAGAATGTATTCTATTTTTAGACCGCGGCCATTTTGGATCAGCGATGACCTCCATTTTAACAAATCTGAAAAGGCTTCACCCATGGACCATAACTTTTAAGTTTGGCTACCATGGGCCAAGCGGTTCATGTGAAGAAGAATTTTGAAATCTCTAATAAAAGAAAGACCTTTTGACATTTCGGCGGCCATCTTGGATGACATAACAATCCGATTTCGACAAAAAATGTACCAGAGTGATCGCCTCATTGATACCTTAGATTTGATACATAACATGACCATATTCGGTCAAAAATAAAATTTGACCCCAATTTGACCCCACGGGCCACGCCCACTTTTGAACCCGGGGTCACAATTTTAACAACTTTGAAAGAGCATTGTACATCGATCATTTCTACTAAGTTTTGTCGAAATCCGGCTAGCGGTTCATGAGAAGAAGATTTTTTAAGAATTTATGCTATTTTTAGACGGCGGCCATCTTAGATTAGCTATGACCTCCATTTTAACAAATCTGAAAAGGCTGCACCCATGGACCATAACTTTTAGGTTTGGCTACCATGGGCCAAGCGGTTCATGTGAAGAAGAATTTTGAAATCTCTAATAAAAGAAAGACCTTTTGACATTTCGGCGGCCATCTTGGATGACATCACAATCCGATTTCGACAAACAATGTACCAGAGTGATTGCCTCATTGATACCTTCGATTTGATATATAACATGACCATATTTCGTCAAAAATAGAACTTGACCCCACGGGCCACACCCATTTTTGACCCCGGGGTCACCATTTTAATATCTTTGAAAGAGCATTGTACATCGATCATTCCTACTAAGTTTCGTCGAAATCCGGCTAGCGGTTCATGAGAAGAAGATTTTTTAAGAATTTATGCTATTTTTAGACGGCGGCCATCTTGGATAAGCTATGACTTTCATTTTAACAAATCTGAAAAGGCTGCACCTATGGACAATAACTTTTAAGTTTGGCTACCATGGACCAAGCAGTTCATGTGAAGAAGACTTTTGAAATCTCTAATAAAAGAACGACCTTTTGAGCTTTCGGCGGCCATCTTGGATGACATAACCATCCGATTTCGACAAATATCGATTTGATATAAGACTTGACCATATTTGGTTAAAAATAAAATTTGACCCCAATTTGACCCCACGGGCCACGCCCATTTTTGACCCCGGGGTCACCATTTTAACAACTTTGAAAGAGCATTGTACATCGATCATTCCTACCAAGTTTTGTCGAAATCCGGTAGGCGGTTCTTGAGAAGAAGATTTTTGAAGAATTTGTGCTATTTTTAGACGGCGGCCATCTTGGATTACGTGATGACGTCATTTTAACAATTTTGTAATCCCCCTACCTAAGGACCATGGCCATGCAGTTTGGTGACTATAGGTCCAATGGTTACCGAGGAGAAGAGGAGAAAATGTTCACGGACGACGACGACGACGACGACGACGGACGACGGACACATTGCGGTAATAATAGCTCACATGAGCTTCGCTCAGGTGAGCTAAAAATAGCTACTTTAATAACAGAAACAAGGCATCGTTATCACTTAAGCTAATTCCCTTGAAAATAGGTGTATTGAAGCCAAATTATACATGTAAACACCAAAATCAGTGTTAATTCTAGGAGGGGACATGGCTTCAAATATAAATAGTGAGGGGCCATAATGGCACATAAGTTTTTATAAATGGTCCAGTATTGTGAATTTAATGTGCCACATTTTAATACCCGAGGAGAAATCACACAGAAACAGCAGAAATAAAATGAGAAGATGACGGTTAATAGTTCAATATCACGATAAACATGATGTATAATGTGAAACATAACCAGGTTCTGTTTTATAAAAAAAGTGGCATGCCAGTAAATGAGGTGTGCATGTAAGAATTATAACAATCATATCCGGTAGATATTGATCAGGCAAAAAAGAGTGGTGGCCCCTTTTGAAAATATGGATGGGTCAGTGGCCCCAAGTGCTGGAATCCTAGATTGAACCCTGAACATGTGAGTATTATTTTCTAGCTACAGCATATGGTGTGATTTCCTTGCTGGCAGCATCTGCATAAAGACACATAAACCAACACATAAACCAACACATAGAAGCAATACAAACTAATTTAAATGGTATATCAAATGTAAACATAAAAAAATGGCATATATTTCAAGAAGTGAGACCGTGCGTACACAACATCCAATCAAACGTCAAACAATCAATAAATGTGAATTCTTCATTGGTTGCTGGTCACATTGTTTGTTTGTTTGTTTGTTGGGGTTTAGCGGCCTATCAACAGCTACTACTTTTATAATGGGCAATAACCCAATTCAACTCCCATGTAACATACCTGATTACATTCCAATGACCTTTTCAATAGCCCGGTATGTGTGTATATTCGTTCAGGTGACCTCCCTAAAAAGTAATACATGTATGCATGTGTACGGAATGTCATGATATGTGTATGTGACTGGAGAAATTGTGCTAATGGGAGTTGTGGCCAGTGTAGATCTGGTCAAATAGCAGACTCCTGTATCCTGATAACGCTTTGTTTTGCTTGTTAAAAGCAACACGTGGGTTTCATTGACGGAATGGCGAAGAGTGCAATTCCTGATCAGACTGCGGATGCACAGGCTGATCTGGATCTACACTGGTCGCAAAACACATAAACCCCATTTCCCCTATCACAGGTACATATTTCAAATGTTGGGTCACTTCTTAGTCTGGCAACGAAGACAGGTATGTGGCTGTGACTTGAGAAATTTGCTTTGTGTAGCTTCTGGTCGAATAGCACATCCCTGTAGCCTGATGCCGATCTATATTTCTTGTTGGAAGCATGGCACGTGTTTCATTGATGGAATGGCGAACCATGCAGATCCTGATCAGACTGTGCATCCGCACAGGCTGATCTCGATCTACACTGGTCCCAAAACCCACAAGTCCATTTCTCCCGTCACACCCACATATGTGGCCGTGACAAAATATTGGGCTTATAATATTGTACATGTATTCCCAGATAATATGAACCGCTGACTTGGAAAATTCACCTTACGACGTCGCGCACAAGTTGACGATTATGCCGAACGATTGGTAACGCCAACTTCTAGGGTCATTGGCGTCAAACGACGTATGTTTTGCATTTTCTAACAGAGCATACGCAATGTAATGCGTGCTATACGATTGCTATTGTATGATCCATTTACATCCGTCATTGTAACATAATTCGCAACATCATGAACATTCTACAAGAAAGGGTCCACGTCAGTCAAACAACCCTGTGTGACGTCTATGACATTTGCGACCAGTATAGCCCCAGCATCCGTGCAGTCTGATCAGAGCATACGTCATTCAGTCGCCATATGAGATACGCCATGGGATTTTGTACCTTCGGACATCCGCGTAATTTTATTAAATACGTTTACAAAATTTACAATATGTTTCATAAATAATGTTAAAAGTTGAAAAAGTTTTCAGAGTACATGCGGAATATAATGTTGTCAACTTTTGAAGCCATTTCAAGTACGGAAAATGTTGTAAATTTTGTAAACGTATTTCATGAAATTACGCAGATGTCCAAAGGTACAAAATCACAGGGCGTGTCTCAATGATCAGTATGCTGCCTGTCAACAACGAAACGATTATACTGTCATCATACTGGGAGAACGAAGTCCCGGAGATGATTTGGTTATGCAGTTTCGCGAAACACAAACAGTTGTAAATATATGATTACGATCTGACACTCCTTAGGTAAACCGTTATAATGGTTATTAATTAGTGTGAATGGACCCCAACAGACTGGACATGCCACCTGTAATGGCTATCTGAAAAGCCATCTGGTTTGTGGCTGTACCAAGCAAGCCATTCTTCTGATAGCCAGCACATAAAACGTTTAATATTGCACCAGAGCACAGTGGAACCTCTCTAAACCGGACACCAAGAACCACATGTGATCTTAGTTTTCATGAGTTTTTTTGTAATTTATCTGAGGTGATAATGTCTGTTCGTGATCGCATCGCACGCAACTATGGCTCAGAATGATCAAATGCCCGATTTATAGTGACACGCTGGGGACCTCCCAGGGTGTCAGGTTTAGAGAGGTTCCACTGTATTATACCATCAAATATTTAACAATGGAAATTGGCTTTAATATATTCCATACCAATCAAATGAACAGATCAATGTAGTCAAATGCCCTAAAGCATAGGCATTTGAGGTGGGGGTGGCGGGGGTGGGGTATTGTTGCTCGTTTCTGTGTTCTAATGCTGCCAGTATAGACCAATCTCTGTTCCGCTAGTAGATCTGCATACTCTAGAGAGAGGTGGCAGATTTTTTTTGAGTTTGCCATTTCTGGCTATCTGACATAATGTTGTTTCAAGTATTTCAGTATTATCATAATATATGCAGGAATAAAAGTCAAAAGCCATTTATTTGCATTGCTTTACCCTTCAAATGCAGGAAACGAAAATTGTCGTCTGCTGCTGTTCTATATATTTTCTTCTTTATCAGTAAAGCCATGGTTTGTCAGCACTTTAGAATCATTATACCTCCGCAACAAGCTGTGTATGTGGGGGGGGGGGGGGGAGGGGGGGGCTGGATTCAGGTTGTCTGTCTGTCCGTCCGTCCGTCACTAAACTTAACATCAGATAAATATATTCTAACTTCCATTTCCTTCATAGAACATTCTTAATATTTCACGCATGCATTCCTCTAAAGGTCTACAAATCCACGACCGTCCAACTCCTGCTGATCCTAAGGTCAAGGTCACATACTTAGTCTCTTCACAAAACTTAACATCGGTGAAATCTGTTATAACCTTTATTTCCTTAATCGAAAATTCTTAATATTTCACACATGCATTCCTCTTAAACTTAACATCGGAGAAATCATGCTATGACAAATCCATGACCGTGTCGCCCCCGCTAAGCCCAGGGTCAAGGTCACAGACCAACATACTAGAAATCACATTTAGGGGCACCTGGGCCCATGCGGGGGTATTCCGTAAGCATCGCTTACTGCCAAATCTAGTTTACATTGAAAATGATTCCCAAGTACTGCCAAATAATGTTTTTGAGGAGACATATGAAAATTAGAAAATAAACAGCAGACAACAAAATTTAATTCAGCAATGTAATGGGTTAATGCTGTTAAGTTTATATAACTACATACTTATTATATAATACACGCACCATGAAATTAACAGGCCAAACTATGGAGATTATGTTTGTATTTCACCCCTAAGTAACTGGAATGTTTTTTGATATGTTAATTTTGCAACTAATCCAATTGTCACAAAATGATTTTCAGAATAGTCCATTTATGAAAAGGGGATGTTTTTGTTGTAAAAAATATGAAAATTACTTGCAAAAGTGCAGACCCTGATGAGACGGCTCATCTGGACCTACACGTTTTGCAAATACCACTATACAGGCCTGTGGTGTTGAAAGGGTTAAATGGATAAATTCTTACGAACGTTTCAATGTAAATAGATGGCCAAATGTTTCAGCGATCTTGCGACAGTCAAAAAGAGCAAGGTCGTGCTAATGGAAGGTCATTCGTTTCTGATCACTGACTCAGGCTATTGTGCTGCATAGTGGCTATACTGTTAGATCTCAAACCATTGGAATTGACCCATAGTTTGCGAAAAGTAGGTAATTGTCACGCGAATGCCATTGCAGTGTTTTCGATTACAGTTCGGATCCAATGCACATATACATATCGCATACGAATACATGTACTTTGTACATATACTTGTACATGCAAGTGGACGGCTGTTTGACAAAAATGGGTCTTACAAATAGTATTTATTTGCCATTAGTTCATAATACAAATCTAATGACAAGAACGACACCAACGGCACGTATCCCATCGCCGTGGTGGCTGGATCACAAACATGCACATTACTATGGTAAGATATAGGAGTTATAGGAGAATAGGGGAATGCGCATGCATCTATTGAAAGATAATAGGAATAAGGACAAAAATGCATATGAAGTTCAAAGTGAATCACTCATATAGTAAAGAGCTTGTAGCAGAATGAATGTACTGAAGTGGGAATTTCAGAGTTATGTGACATTGACCGATGCCCATGGGTAGGGAGCATGCTGGGTTGTGAAATGAAAATATGGATGATAATAAACGTACACATGAAGTTTGAAGCCAACTAGTTGTACAATAAAGAAGTTATAAGATAATGGAGAAACATGCAACCATCTACTGGGCGCAAATTTCTATTTTATTTGACATTGACCTTGAACACGTGGAGTGCAAGGGTGTGGTTGGGAATGGAAATATGGATGACAGTAAACACGTTACTTGAGAATAGAAAAAGGCAAAAAGGACACGCATCTACAGGACGTGAATTTCTATTTTATTTGACCTTGACATTGGGCATGGGGAGAGCATGAGTGTGGTGGCGAATGGAAATATGGATGATAACAAACATGCACATGAAGTTTCAATCCAATTGGTATTAGATCAAACAAGTTATAGGAGAATGGAGAAACGTGCACGCATCGACTGGACGTAAATTCATAAGTTATTTGACCTTGAACTTGGGCATGGAAAGGACAGGGAATGAAAGTATGGATGATAATGAACATATACACGAAGTATCAAGCCAATAGGTCATACAGTACATAAGTTATAGGCGAATGGAAAAAGTGACGGACGGACGGACAGGCAGACGGACGGACGGACGGACGGACGGACACACTGCGGTATACTTGCAAACACACTTACTTGTGCACCTGTAAATAGTTTGCACAAGAAAAAAATGTTGCACAATTATCTCTTGTTCACACAAATATACCTGGTTAAAGATGGACAGACGGACGGACGGCTTTTGTATTCCATTTTCGCCACTGATAGTCATATGAAGGCAATACTCCGGAGAATTACAAGCAGTGGGCACAGAGGAGTCGGGAGCTATTGTGATGTGTAACCCGGCTACATGTGCCATGATACTGCTGTTATCTCTGGTGTGTGGCAGGACTGCCAGCAACCTGGATATGTATCCAATTGTGTGTCCTAATATTGTCTGGGGAGCATGGTTGTTTGTATAACTGACCTGAGCTGAATTTAATGAGATTATTGTATGTGATTTACGTCTTCCCAAGTGCGAACGACCAAGGCCATAATAGTACCGTTGTATAAGGTTAATGGTTTAAACAGTCAGCCGTAACATTGCATTATCATTTTCCGATGCTATCGATCGCGTTTCAACATTCGTAACCGTTTCCGACCAATTTCCATGAATTCTTTGAAATATCTGTAATATCATACATTTAATATTGTGACGTCATACCATGCAAGTAGTGACGTAATTAGTAAGAATATATAATGAGTAAAATGCTACAATATATTACTTTGTAATAAACATTAGTTTGAATGATTATCTTGCTTAGAACACTAGTTATCTCTATTTAATGTGGGGACATATTTTGAACCACCCTGCATTTATTGAGTATTTTCAGCCTCGGCCTTTGCACCCATCAAGCTATTTGATTTCAAGTACACTATCAGGTATTTTGAAATAAGAAGAATTTACAAATATTGGCCAGATTAGCGCAGGCGGTGGTGTACGTGTAGGCCTACCAGTAAGGAAAATTGTAAAATGTCTATATTTTGTTGTGAAATGGTCATATTTATGATACACCATTTAGAAAGAAGTTTCCATTATAGACGCTAGAGTAATTACATTAACTAAAGTTAATTAGTAACCATCGATTGAAAAACGTGTTTATAATATTTAAAAATAACTAGAGTTGCTTTCTGTGAAATCTGAGACCCATGCAATACAGTGCCTAACTATTATTGCGTACTACGTCTTTTTTGTTATTATAGGTTTGTTGTTTGTTCGCAGAAGCCACATATGTTTTGTAACTTTTTGATTTATACTCTCGTTTTAATGAAATGTTTACTGCCATCATGTTACTGTTATCGAGTTTATATTTACAACGTACTTTTGTGACCAGTGTAGACCCTGATCAGGCTGAGTATCTTATAATTAAGTCTATCTAAGCCGAACATACTGGTAATTCAATACATAGGTAGTCTATAATCTGACACTTTTAAAGGTTGAGGTCCCTTCTGATAAAATGGTATGTCGTCCTATGGAAATAATACTAATATTTCTGAATGTTGGTGTGTCAACTATTGTGTGTACTTGCCGCGCGATGCGCTGGTAAACAAATCACTGCATATGTATCCGGTTTATGAAGGTTCCCTTGTACAGCAGGTATTGGCGCATTACACGAATTTGGGGCACGTAGTGTATTATTGCAGATGAAAGTGAAACATTAGCCGTTTGTCCATTTGAAAAAATAATTACTGAGCACAGCTGGAAACCATATGGTCAGTTTGCAAGCAGCGGCAAGTGCCACGGTGCTAATTTCACAATCGGATACTTGATACTAGTCAAGAAAAGTAAACTGTCAGTTTGAAATGTATATGTATAAAATGTCCCAGCTGGTAATAACGGTTACATAACGGGTAAATCAGTGAGTGCCTATACTTAAATCATACTCTTGTAGTGGTCATGTATGTATTTGTTGTCGGACCTCTAAATATGACACGATTGTAAATCTAATTTAGGAATGTAGTATGTGACAATATGGATGTTCATTTGTATAAAAAAGTGAAATAAATCTATACTTTTTCTTTTAGCAATGAATGTGTTGTTTGCTCATATGATATCATATCAAGATTCATGTACATCATACATGCATGTATTAGTTGGTCTTATGTATTGTGGCACCTGTTAAGCATATATATCAAGAGTCCGAATGAAAACAAATGTGATTTGGCCATGCGGAATGGTGTTTCGTTACTAAGTAATGCATGTGTGCAATATGAATGATATTAGTGTAGGCAAACAGAAATTATAGGTGATTTGAGAAAACTCTTACAAAACTTTCAAAACATAAACAGACAGACATTACAATTAAACTGTTTTCCTATTCTGTTGTATCCCTGTCTATGCACATCTGATACCCAGTTAATAAAGGGCTAACGTGATTCTCTCCGGAGATCTGAAAGATTGCAGTTTTATAACTGTTTTATTATCCCAATCAAATCATGATGTATATAATCTGATTACAAAGTGGCTTTTAGATCATATGATCTGACCATTGGTCCGTTGATCAGCTATAGCTATCTGACATCTAGCAACAACCCATGTGGTTTCACAGTTGTACATGTATGTATTGCGAGCAAATGGTGTGAAACAAATAAGCACTCCAAGAAATGAGGTGTGATTTGAGAACAAGAACACAGATTAATATAATAGATAACTCTAAACTTAAGCCACCATAATTAAGAATACAAATGTGTTTGGGTGTCCGGTTTGGAGAGGTTCTACTGTATATTCAATTGTAGTTTATTTAGGATACATTTTCATGAAAAAATATTGTTATATCCTGTTTATTTCAAAATAGAAGTATAATGTATGGTGGTACCATTCATTTGAACCATCTCAGTGAACTATTTCAAATGAGTGGTGCTAACACACCATGATTATATATCATGGATATCGATGTGTATTACCTGTATGTGGGGTCCTTCAAGTCATTAGGTCTCAGATATGCGCAAAACGTGATGAAGCGGATTACTGTCTGAGTTGGTGTCGAGGATGTGGGGGCGAGTGAAATAAACGAACAATTTAATCTGAAACCTGCCTACTATATACATGGGGAATATCGGTCAACAAATTCCAAAAATATTTAAAAAAAATCTATTTTAGCCCCCATTGTAATATCCCATAGAAAAATTTAATTTACCTATGAAATCAATGTTTCATGGAATTTCTTGAAATACAAGAAATGGGGAGGGTAACTTTGTGATGAAAAAGTTCTTGCATATAAATCTTGTTTTAGATTTAATGTTTGTAGTAGCCAAAAGTTCAAGGTCAAGGTAAAATGTTTGCGTTGAAGTTTCTGTCAAAATTTGCGTTAAAGTTTTCACATATCTACTATCTCTGTAACCGTAAGTCAGATTTGCTTGAAACTTTGTATGTTTAGTGGGCATCAAACTTCAAATAAATACACTCTGAGACCATAAAATGCCTCGGCGGGCTCGACATGCGGGCCGCAGCCATCCTCGTTTTGTATATGTAATGTATTTATAAACCATGGTCCGTCACTTCACCTGTGGTCGGACACACACCACACCTGACACACAGATGTTGTGTATTGAGGTCGTGTATTGAGGGAGCAACAGTTAGCCTACTGCGTATTAGATTCAGCCGTTGATTGTTCGGCTCATTCTCTCCCAGGCACAGAGAGGAGGATAGTAATGTTGGTTTCGCCAAATGCTCGGTGCATAAATGCTCGGTGCGTGACTCGTTTCATAAATCTCATTTCAAATGATAACTCGTTTGAGATCCTCTATTTATGGTTGGAGTTTTCGAGGTATGTTCCGAAAGTGTAATAAATCTGCGAATTCGTCCCGAGTTTTCATTGGTCATCTCGCAGATGAAAGAGACACAGTGAAGGAAAACTCGAAACCTTTCTATTGTTTATCATGTTTATGATTTTAACAATATTAAAGAGCAGATTAATGGCGGACTCAGACATTGTTAAAGGACGTAATGTACGTAGTAAAGACATGCTATTTTAATCACCTGACGTAACGCACATAGCGGCTGCACACATGTCTATAAATTACAAAATATGTGAATACCCCGAAATCGCCGACTAACCCAAAAGCTAGCGTCTCGACCATAATCAAATTATCCCGTCAAAATTGTAAAACAGCATTTAAATCAACTTAATTCATTTAGCCTTCAAAAGGAGATAAATTAGAACCGAATTGCATCAAACACACTTTGGTGCTCAGAATATAGTTCGATAAGGAATGGTTTATATTTTGTCACCGACAATGTGAAATTACAGCTTCTTTTCAACGAAATATACTCTCAAAATTCACCGGACCCATCCATTTTCATTCGGAGCATGTTCTGCAAGGATAGCGATCTGCGATTGCGAATAATAATCAACACGACAAACAACAATTTTATTCTTTTATACCTGACTGGAATCACTGGGAGCAGCCATTTTTTAGTCTTATTGATGTACTTATAATTATGACGTCAGTCATGTCTGAATGGCGCACATAATGGGGTACAGAGCAAACGATTAGATATTGAGGGTCTTAATGGAAATTGATTTGACATACAGAAAATTTAATTTTAACAATTCTATTTTCCGGCGATAACGTTTTTATTTGCGAAATTTAACCGGCACACTGTGAACAATCCCATTTTCACCAGTCTGATCAACCAGCACTGCCATATTGGTCAACGCTACACATTTTTGTGACCGCGATTATGTCTTACTGACAGTATATCAAATATGTCTCACGGCACCGTGTTTCACGAAACATAGGCACTGTGTTGAGATAAATTGCAATATCAACCTCGCGTTAGCCGAACATTCCCGAAACGTCGTGGCGCAGTGGTATTGCCGACGATATTTGAATTACACGACGTTGCCGTCGTCGTGGTCGCGGTTTCTAATCACAGGTGGAAGACTCGGACCTATGCCACCTATGGTCATGGTGCACGACTTTAGTTTGAGCTGGCGATCAGCTACCGGTCAAATATGACCGATAATCCACGCCAGATGGCCTCCGATTCTGTGTGAGATTCTTTCGTACACGCAAATTTCGCTTTGGATGGGGTATACAAAATGCGAATAACTGACAGCGATTTGAAGTGAGTATATTCACACACCTAATACCCTTATCGATTGCCAGAGACAGAAGTCATACATTTAATCGACGTTTATTGTGTTTGTGCGAGCCGGAAAAGAGAGGTCTCTTTCTATAATAGCCCTATTTATACCCACCTTTATATAGGATATGGTACTGTATGAGACCAAGTGGGTGGCGTAATGGGATTTTTTGAATAGGCATGTTTTTTGGTGTCATAGGTCCGAGTCTTCCACCTGTGTTTCTAATCGAACCGGGTGCATAAGTTTTTAAATTATAGTTGGCTTTCTGCTAACTAAAAAATGCTAAATGTTGCAAAACTTATTGAATTTCTGAACGAAAAGCAGTATAATAAGTTACTGAACATCGGTGGTTTCGAATTTATTTTCTTGCATAAGTTACCTTTGTTCCTGGCCGATGACGATGTTATCATATTTGTTTTCGGCATAATTAAATAAAATAAATACCGCCCTTGGTTGAGGGAAATATTGTGGATTACCTCCTCTCAAAAACAATATCCCCTTTGGCTATCGCCTCGGGAGATATTGCTTCCTCGGGGAGATAAATATAATTTATTCCACTACCATTTCGAAATACGGGATTAATTTCCCGAGACATCCGATAAGGAAACGAGTGCGGAGCAGGCCAGGGGAAATAAATCTGGCATTTCAAAATGGTAGCGGAATAAATTGTATATTACATGCTCCTCGAAAAAATGTGAAATTTGCTCTTAGACCAGCTTATAACGTTGTCACAATTGACAATTTTGACGTTAGCGTATGAATTGTTTCTTCGCCGGAAATGACGTCAAAACATGACGTCAATTACTTCTCGCGAACATCCTTCAAGGAAATAAATCCCTCTAGAATCACAGTAAACCACTGGGTAGCATGTAATATTCCATAATATTCCCCTCAATAAAATTGACCGTTTGTGGGCGATATTGACGGTTTGCGCAATATATTGAAGAATGCAAATGTGTTTGATTTTTTTTTTAAAGTTGGTCAATAAAAGTTTCGTGTATGTGAGGTTGGTCAAGTTTATTGTGCAATATTCATATGTTTGTAATTATTCATCGATGTGAATGGTATTCCCTGTTGCTCGTAAGAGCCGAGTAGAAGGTAGAGGTTGCGAAGAGATTTGGTGCACCTAAAATTAATGAACATCAACAAGCTGATTCACCTTCTCAGCATGCTCTGTGACTCCTGAACATAAATTGTTATTGTCTTCTGAATCTACGACGGTTAAAGTGTGCATCCAGCGTAGCTACATAAACATACAAACCCGCGAGTTTATTAAAATTACACACGTGCGAAATAAACTCAAATTTGGTGGCCGCAGCCATTGATTAACCCGCCAAACGGGTAAACAAAACAAACCCAATTTTCTGATGGACAGAAGCACACACAAACAAACGCGCGAGTTTTCCGTTATATAACTCGACAAAAATAAAAAGTCCGCAATCATGTTACAATACAATTATTTACAGCGAAAAGTATGACAGGTACATATCAGCGATATGGAAGTTGTCGTATTTATCATGTGTATCCCCTCAACGCAGTTCGTATGTGCCGTGAAACACGGTGCCGTGAAACATTTTTGATATCCTGTCAATACGACCTAATCACCGCGTATGAATATATGCGGTGATTGTGGTTACTTTTTTTTGCATTTTAAAGCCATTTGTAGGTGTTGACGGAATAAATAGAATAGTAGGTTAGTGTCGTGAATGGGAAATATTTGATTTATAACCAGCTGCACGCCGTCACGCGCCTGTCAAATACTGCGGACGGATAGAAAGCGGAGCTTCGTCAGTGAAGTTGTTTGGACAGATGGTCATTATGCTGGTGTCATATGACTATTTCGGTGTATTTGCGTGGATAATACTTCTAGTTATACGTGCAACTCTCTTCGCGGGAGGTGACGTACATTGTACATGTATATAGGTAATAATGCCCACAAACCACCAGAGATACCGAAATAACACATAACACACCGATATATGAACCGTTATTCAAGAACCTGTGACGCAGACCAGTGCTAAAGGGGCGGGACAATTTTTTTTAGATAAAATGACGTAGGTTTTATTACCAGATTAATGACACAATGGGGCGGCCGGAAAACCTCGAAGAACTCTTAGATTTGTGAGTATTGGAGTATTTTTTTTCCAGGCGCAATATAAGTGCAATATACGTGCGCCCCTTAGTGCAAATGCTGGATTTGTGACAGTAATTGCTATATCTGAATACAAAAACGAATACAGAATCGTTTGTTTTACGCCCCCGCCCTCCCCGGTCTCGTTATACATGTTAGAGCCGGGAGGTATTATATTGTTTGGACTGTGTGTCCATCCGTGTGTCCGGTTAAGCAGTTTGCAGGAGTTTCTCCATTCTGCCACCGTGCGGGGGTGGGGGGGGGAGGGGTGCATTGCTCTCAGAAGTTTATACGTGTATCAATAGCAGGGCTTCTTAAATTTCAGAATGCCAATCGGTCCGGACGTAATTTTCGGCCCGAAGGAGCCGGTACGATTAGGGCTACGCCCCTCCCATCCCACCCCCGCGCCTCTCATGTTTTATCAAAATATTATTTTTGTCTAATAACCATGTTATGGCAGCATATGATAATCGTCTCATAAGAAGATTGTTATGTGTCCTCTTGCTGAATCTCGCGGTTTTTTATTACTGACCCGATCACGTCGTACATAATATGCACGTGCGGTTGTAATCATTGCTGATTGTGAGGTTTGGAGGGCGAGACATCAAAGGTTACAAGGTCGTGCCGATCTGACCTGTGATACACGCCGACGCGATGTCAACAGAGACACACATTTACGATCAATTACTCAACACATATGTATCCATTTCGTGACACTATCACGCATGGAATAAAATAGAACTTCATTTAGTAAGATTTGGCTCTGGAATTATCTTTCGCACATAATTATTCCATAACTTTATGACATCGAAATTTAAAAGTAGGAGGTGCAGAATCCCCGAAAAAAGATAAGGCAAAAACCGGCGATGCGATGCAGTAACCAATAAGATATATCGAAATATGTTCCCTCCCCCACACAATAAACATGTATTGGTAGCACATAATAATATTCTCCTAAGACGACGATTATCATTGTTTTTTGTCAAGAATTATTGGTGTTTGTCCACATTTGTTCTACTTCTTAATAAAAGCATGTTTCAGGAGCACATGAGAATCGTCTCCTAAGACTCTTTTTACGTTTCCTGTTAGAGACATTTTACAAGCTCGTGATCTCGCGATATCGAGCATACATGTCGGTTGATCGCGAGATTGCGAAGTATGATCGCGAGATTGCGGGACGAAAACGCGCGATTCTATCATATTCAATCTTGCATTTTCGCAACCTCGCCCACAGGTGGAAGATAGCGCGTTTTTGCTTCACGATCTGCATCAACACGCATGAGCAAAACTAACCCGACTTTTCTGTCTGTAACACAAGGTAAGTCGTCATGCGCTACCTGCGGTTTATAATTCGGGTTACAGCAAACTATATTTCCAAAAGTGGAAGGCGAGATGGCGAAAACCCGAGACGATTCTCATATCTGAGACGATTCGCATGAATTCGCAAGACGGAAACATTGCGAAACGACAGCTCTAGACGAATCATAATGCTGATAGTTTTATTTTGGATTGCGTATGGCAGACGTACCTTTATCCAAACTGTAGATCCCGATGAGCCGGCCGATGAGCCGGCTCAACGGGATCTACGCCATTCATTTGCAATTTGCATTTGAGATACATGCCACATGACCCTGGTGAATTCATGTGGTATGTATCTCAAATGTAATCCTATTGTAGTGCGCGTAACGACAGGGTTCTGTCCTGGGCCCAGTTTTGTTTCTCCTCTACATTAATGATCTGCCGGATGATGTAAATTCCTCTGTTCGTCTCTTTGCTGACGACTGTGTTCTCTATCGAAACATAAGTAGAGATACAGATTGCCAAGCTCTTCAAGACGACATTGCCAAACTCGCTAAGTGGGAAACAACATGGCTCATGAAATGTAATGCTTCAAAATGTCACACCCTCAGAGTCAGTAGTCACCTGCCAAATTCTCAACTTGTATACGACTATAGTCTTCATGACCAGATACTGGAAAGCGTACCCTCTGCAAAATATTTAGGACTTACCTTTACTAATAATCTGTCCTGGGGCACACATATCCAAAACGTTACCAGCAAAGCAAACAGAACAATTGGTTTTCTTAGACGAAACCTTGCCCTTGCTCCCAAATGTACAAGAGACATAGCCTACAAAACTATGATCAGGCCTCAACTGGAATTTGCTGCTAGCATTTGGAGCCCATATACAGTTTCAGACATTAGTAAAGTTGAAAAGCCACGTTGGCGACATGCTAGAAGATCTGTCATGGCCAACTCTAGCCCAACGTAGGGACCAGGCCTGCCTCATATTCTTCTACAAAATCCACAATGACCTTGTTGAGATTGACAAAAACACGTACCTCCATCTGGTTGCTAATCCCAGGCCAACTCGATCCTCTGCCAAACACCCGTATCAATACAGTAGACCACTGGCTTACTCGGATTCTTTCAAATTCTCCTTTTTTCCCAAGCTTATACCGTTATGGAACTGTCTACCTATCGATATTGTTTCCTCGGAAACCGTATCCAGGTTCAAATCCAAAATCTAAATTTTTGGAACAGTCTGCTACATGATGTTGTTTTTTCTCATGTGGCAGACACCCACTTCTTGTAAATAGTTTTAGTGGCAAGTCTATCTTTGGTCTTTTTCAATATCCTTGTGTAAAATATTAGTACCACATATATATGTTGTTTTTTTTGTTCATATGTACTTGATCAACGCAACTTGCCACCATATTTCCTGTCATAATGCTCCGATTGGAGCGTGCACAGTATCGATAGATAGATAGATAGATACGAAGTCACTAAAAATTAAATTGTGCCTGTCAAGACGTAGTAAACGTAGGTTCATAAACAGGGTCTCTATGATTATGCGAAACGAAATACACGACTGTGTATTCAATTTCCGAATAGTTAAAGCATCATCTGCGAGTTAAACATCAGATACCGTCAATCTCGTGTTATGAACGCTTCAAGTAACAAACACGCACGAATACAGATACTATCGATTTATAACGAGGTTGAACATAATGCATGTTATTGACCAGTGATCTAGCGTAGAAATATGTAGAATGCACATGATTTACACGACTTATTTATTGAAAATATATGTTTATTGTAAGATGCATTTTGCCAGTAGAGCCACATAAGATATTACTACTACAACTTGTATATGTACATGTATCACTACTGAACATGGAAAGCGAGACTATACTGGTGTAGGGAGTCTGTAAACTACGAGAGTTGTCCTATCCCGCCTCCAGCCTTCGTAACCCTGGGAACGATTAAATGTCAAACTAGCTTTATCACCGTGACCATAGCGTGGTGTCTACCACTATCCGACAAAATGGGGTTATTCATGTGTAGACCGAGACAAGACAGTGCCACCGGCCAGTCTATCTATACACATCACCAGCTTGAATGTTCGCAATTCGATCAGCCAATTAGCCAGCCCGGTTTTATCAGATCGGGTCACTTACGGGGTATACGGATAAGAACAAGGACACTACTGCAGTTGGAACAGTTTGCAGATTTTGATTATCTTGCGTGTTCGATAAATCAGACGGCTGTGTAGATCCTGATCACACTGTGCGGAAACTGGTTTGAAAGCTGCCCATGCGACTATACACATGACGTATATGCGCAGTCTGACCAGAACCTACCATGTTTATTATCAGTGAAACACCAACCATGCCTTGATATTACATGTATATTACGGGAATACGAGTACGCAAAATACGAATAGATATATCTTATAGCATTGTCATGATCATGATGATTGGCTAATGCTGCTTACATCGGCGTCATTGTTATAAGCCGACAGACTACGTTACACACACTTATAGTTATATATCTATATTATAATGCAGTGTAGACATGTAGACTGGTGGCAAAACGACGGGTCGTATCTTATCACCATATGACCATAATCAGACTTAAAATCACCATATTCACAACCCACGATCAAAGAGCAGGCAAGCAATGATTAACCGTCTTATCGGGACAAGCCCTACAGAGTTGTCTTGCAGCAAGCGTAGATAAAACATGGCGCCAAAAATAATAACTGAAGCACGTTATCCCGGGAATTACATATAAACTTTGAAGGCTTTGCGCAACGCTAATCTACGATGCACAACGAAGAAACCTGTTTACACGTGTTTGCAAGGTGTTGATATATACTAGAAAACTATACAATCACTCGGGCAAAATTTCAGAGCTTCACAAACCACCTGTAAATATAGCCTTTATTATACAAAAAAGTGCGCGAAATATGCATAAACTCGGCAATTTCCGTGCCACTCGTGCCAGTTAATGTCAATACATAGTTACATTACTTACTAATGGAATACACACACTGGTCTATAGCACGAATCAATGCGAATGATGAGTTGAATCTAACTTGAAAACCTGTTTTCAGCGTAAAATTCTATTCAGCCAACATAACTGACACACGTTATTCGCAAAGGGAGATAATTATGCATGACCTGCAAACATATCGTTATCACGTTATCCCGAACATAATTGAAATCAGTTACACCCCGGATATAACTTGGAAATGATTTATCGAAGGAAAAAAATAAATTTTGTAAATCGTTTTGCTCTTTGTCTTCCAGGCCAGTCTTGAGGAATGACAAGAACATTCTCTGTTAGAAACAGGACTGATGTTTCACTGACTGCATGGGGACTAGTGTTGACCCTTATCAGACTGCGCGAATGTATGCGATACATGGCCAGTCTAGCTCTAGTTCTTACAGCTTCGTCTTGAGGAATGATAATAACATACACTATTAGAAGCAGGACTGATGTTTCCCTGACCATATTGACTTAGGGGCGGAGCTTCCGATCATAAACGCTGGAACTGGAGCACATGTAAACGGGTATGGAAGGTGTTCCCACCATTAAATATAAGCCGAAACGAAATATGTAACGACCAGTCATTTTAACTCAAATTGTCCCATTGATTGGCCACTGCATGTTAATTTTTGGAACGGTTGTTATAGTCCGCAGACGATACTAAAAAAAACTGTTGAATTCCGATAAAGTGGCAAGGGCAAAGGTCACAGGAGATTCCATATTGAACCATAATAGGTAAAGTAGGTGTGTTTGAAATGTAAAACTGATATTTAACTCAAATTGTCCCATTAATTGGCCACAGGATGTTAATTTTTGGAACGGTTGTTATAGTCCGCAGTCGATACTAAAAAAGACTGTTAAATTCAGATAAAGTGGCAAGGGCAAAGGTCACAGGAGATTCCATATTGAACCATAATAGGTAAAGTAGGTGTGTTTGAAATGTAAAACTGATATTTAACTCAAATTGTCCCATTGATTGGCCACAGGATGTTAATTTTTGGAACGGTTGTTATAGTCCGCAGACGATACTAAAAAAAACTGTTGAATTCCGATAAAGTGGCAAGGGCAAAGGTCACAGGAGATTCCATATTGAACCATAATAGGTAAAGTAGGTGTGTTTGAAATGTAACTGATATTAGTATGACGATGTAGCATGCATGTCACCAATTAGCATGCATTCGCGTAGATGTAGCATGCATGTCACCAAATGTTGGCCCGAAATGTATTCAAGTAACGTTCAGGTATATTTTGAATCAGGTTGTCACTTTTGTTGTTACGTATTTGCTAAAAAAGAAAATAGTGAGCACAGGCATTCGAATCGTATATGTATCACACCAAGATACGTCAAGTGCTCATTGGAAATGCATGCATGAGCAAGTCAATATTAATCGATAACGATGCACCTGTGTTTCATAATCTAATTTTAGAACATACAAGCAGTGTTATACATAGGTGCAACTATATAAACCTGTGACCAATACATACAGTTCGTATCTGATGCATATCGCGTAGTGGTAGCAGTTCATTTTGTGTTTAATTAATCAACGTTGAGGGTTGTGGGTTCGAAACCATCACTGTCACAGTGTGCTATCTTTTTTTATTGAATTATGTCCCTCACTTTATACTCCCAGATAGATATCTGCCGTCGTTTATACGTTTATTTTATTAACATTATTTAATGTAACTTACAGAAACATATTTTTTGTATTGGTTCAAAAACTGATAAAGAAGTATATTGCATAATGTCATTTGAATCGTCATAGTTACATCCATCTGTCTGTCTCGGCAAAATGTATAAGCGCGCAACCAATGTTTTCCCGCTCTGGGGCGGCGGACATACAATGTATTTACAGTCAAACATTTCCAGGGGCCGGGAATTAGGAGGCCAAGAACCCCGAGGATGTGTATATTTGACGTCCCCAAGTGTCCCCCCACCCCCGCACTGTCGTTTGTATGAAATACCTACTGGGAAAAGTTTTAGAATGTGTCTACATCGTTTCTTTCACGTTGTTTAATAGTGAAATATTTATTCAGTAAATGAATTGTGAACACCATATGCCCTGATCTGTGACGCTGTAAACCCAGTGCACACGTCACAAGTACCCTTTTGTCAATCTCTATCTAAGACATTTTCGTAAAAGTGAGAAAACGTTGAATCTGTTAAATGAATACAAAATATAAACATAATAATGTGTCCGAGGCTCGAACTCGCACAAAAGGAACGCAGGTCGAATGCATTTACCGAGCGTTCTACCACCTGAGCTGTGTGGACAAAAATGCTAATTCTTGCGGACGACTGGGCAATCAAAGTGAATCAACTATCGAAACGTTTTACGCTTACAATTATGGCATATATTGTTAGTTTCAATCGTCTGTTTCACCAGTCAACCATTTGGTAATTTGAATTATCTCCTAAGCTATCGGGAGCATGTATTTTCAAGCTCTAAATTGCTCTAGATAAGGCGTCGATTCGGCCACCTAAAATGGCTGCAAACGGCTACATCCATAGAAAGCTATAATAGACATAGTGCGCTGACCCCGTGACGTCACTTGCCTTTGCCAATTTATCGGAAACCTACAGTATAGTCCGTAGACGATAACTTGCTACTTGTTTACAAACAAACCGGTCATAAGCAAAACACAGAATAGGGGAGACAGGTAAATATACCCGTGCCAGTATTCCTTTTCAATATTGATTTTGAGATTTGTCATCAAGTCTTATGTAGTCGAGGGGCTAGAGTGACGGATATCAATGCCGTAGATAGTGAGTTCGAATCTTAGATTTGCATGCACATATATTTTGAATTGTTTATATTTTATTATATTTCTTTTTTTATATGTTTTGCTTGATTAAGCATGATATAGATTACATGTAGAACGTTAGTCTCACTTTGAAAACACTAATAACTAAATGCACATTTCATATGTGTGTACATGAAGAATCTGGAGTATGTTCTCGCCGATCATGTCACATTCAGGTCATACAGCAATAGTGATAACCATCGCCGTTTCACTTATTCCCTTCTGCAGCAAGCAGTCATAAAAGGAACAGAATGATATCGACAAAAGTAATTCATTTTGTGAGGTTCGAACTCTCGACCAGATAAAATGAACAAAAGTTCTGCAAACGTATGAATATTCTCCCGCTTCGATACCACTGAGCCACACTACATGACTATTTGTGTACCAAGATACACTATTATATTGACATGCATGCACGTATATATAGTTATGTAGTTATTATACACGAAAACGAGTCTATGATAATACACCAGATCTACCTATATTTGGACTCATAGATTGACCTCCAGCAACTTATTATCGTCTGTCATTTGTAATAGAATTACACCTTTCATGTAGGGTTTTCACAAATTACACGAAACAACAAACCTAGTTTTGTTTTGAAGTATTATATTTCTGGTCAATATGTAGAATATTGGCCAATCGCGTACTACATGGAAATTTCTCAATTTATAACAAAGCATTTATTGTCGTTTTATCGCGGTAAATACGTGGTTTTATCGACCCTACAAAAGTGATAGGGTCGATAAAACCACGTATTGACCTCATACAAAGGAAATAATTGTATACTAGTCTATGGCTCACTAGTCAGCACTTGTTTTATATTTGATAATAGTATCCTTGATCAATAATTATTATACTTATTTTGATCATTTACACTCCGTATTCTGTACCTCTCTACTGTCTGTTCCATGTTTTGCTACCGACGGGCTTTTTGCTATTAAACATATTTAATCTAAACAAATATTTAAATTTAAGTACTTTTTCACCAAGAACAAAACAGTCACCCTCCCAAAAAAATTTCATTTCAAATTTTTATTTTAAACCGAAACCTGCCGATATTGCTTGGAAATGATGTAACTAAGAAAACAAAAGTTAGATTTTGAAAATCGGTCCACAATAGATCTCATGTTAAATTCCCATAGTAAAATATTTTTTTCGCAATAAAATCAATATTTGATGGAATTTCATCAAATACTTTTTGTTTGGGATGGTGACTTTTTGTTATTGATGAAAGCGTACTTACATTTAAATATTTCTAAGATTTAATGTGTTTAATAGGTTTTGTATATTTAGACAGTGAATATAATCTGGGGAAAACCCAAGCCCATTAAATATGATGTGATATTTTGCTTCTCCGATAGCAGTCTGGACCAATCATGTATTGTTTATTTATACATCATATGATGAAACGATTTATGGTGTATACAACTTTATGGGGTATATCAATGAAAAATATTTATTGTGTATACAAATATATGGTGTACAATTTTTATTTATCTTATTGTATCCAACGTAAGCCTTTGACTTCTTTTTCTTTATGGTGTATACAAATATTAATGGGGTATAACAAAAACAAATATATGGTGTATTCTTTTATTTATGGTGTATAAAACATCTTTATGGGATATTTCAAAAAGTAAATGGTGTATAATTAGCATCATGGGATACTACTTGATTTTTGTTACAACGGATTTCATTGGTTGCAAAGCGGTAACGGCCACGTGACCCCCAGTGGGGCGTCATGTACACAAATATGGATTGGGTATCTATGAACAATATTTATTGTGCAACAAAATATGGTGTATACTTTTTATTTATGGTGTATAAAGCTTCTTTATGGGGTATTTCAAAAAGTAAGTGGTGTATAGTTAGCATCATGGAATACTACTTGTTTTTTGTTACAACGGATTTCATTGGTTGCAAAGCGGTATGTGCCGGCATGGGCGATGTTGCATACATGTCAGGTAGAACAGGAGCATTAGACAACACATAGGGGTAACCCAGAAAAAAAATAGATGAAAGCTGATTTTTTCAGGAAAAACTGTCCACGCATTGGCATATTTATAATTCAAGATGGCCACCAAGACCATGACAATAATTAGTAAGAGTTAAAGACGCATATCTATGTAATTATATACGGTAAATTTAAGTTGGTTTCCTGCAAATGTGTATTTATTATGCTGCCAATTAATATCAAACCATTATACCTGCTTTAAATTAAGGGTAATTAGCATAACTTAAAAATGGCCAGCATAAAATGTTATTAAATATAGAAAACACTCGGCTATTGCCATACTTTTTACAGCAGAGTAATTATATCGACTCCCTGACCAATGTATTATTGATAAAGACATTCGAACAAGTTTAGATAATCTGAAATGTAACCACTAACTCTGCTAGTATTTAAAATTCAAAATGGCCGCCGTAGATTAGCAAGATATACAAATCATGTATCCTTTCGCACTTTAGTCAGCATGTAAAACCAACTAGTATGTTTTTTAATTTTGTTTGACTGTTCAAATCCAAAATGGCCGCCATCTGCAATGAACAAAATAATAACGTGAAATATTTATGTCGGTAGATAATGTAAGAGTACAGATAGTAATTTGTTTGATAATTTGTTACATGATACACATGCTGTTATAGCTGTGTGTAAGTAATTCATTATAACTCATGTAACTTACCTTCTTGGAACACATGTATATAATGCAATGCATTACGAAAATACATTATACACATACCAGTTATGTGTCTATGTCAGTAATTTCAGAAAGGTAGGCCATGCAAAATATGTAGTGCTTATTAATAACTTTATATTAAATACAGTATCATTACCTTTAATTTCAAGATGTCTACCGTTTGCCTTCTTGCATAAAACATAAATTGTAATATAACTCAGGATAAAGAAAATAAAGCATTACATTGTTGTTCTTTTTACTCATACATATCAGACAGGTAAACACATTGGAATTGTCACTGTTTGACTCCAGTGTCATAATGTTGACTACATACATGTTTAGTCCTGTTCTCATTCAGTCGCGATATTGACCACTCAAATACCTTGCCATGTTTGCAACTAAGACAAAATATAAAAATGCAAATATTATTAATAATTTTAACATATGTCAACAGTTCAGACATACAGTAATGAATCATGTTGATTTCAATATTATTTAATTCAGCTTGATACTATGTTGAATGCGTTATGCGAGTTATAACCTCACATATTAAGTATATCCAATGTTCACACCGACCATGATGCCGTTATGGTCCTGAAAATAGTTTTCTTTGTGTTTATGTATAAGTTCCGTCCCGGGCTCTTCGGTCTATTTTTTGACATATTGTTTTCTTCTTAGCTTATATGGCAATCGGTCATTTCAAGACTAACGTGTCAGATAGTGTTTAAGTTGTCATATATTCTCTATATGTATGTGATGCTATTCAATATACTATGACATTGCTAGTACCCCTCTCGTGAAGGGGGGAGCATTGATAATAAAGCCAAAATATATTTGACTGAACATATTAAATGGATGTATGATTTTGATTTACGAGAGTGTCATGTGATATTTGTTGCACCAATTGTAATGCCAGTCTGATGAAAGTGATAAAGCATATATTATATAGTGCTGCTTTAATACTAATCGTCCGTGATGAGCTTAGTATATCGTGTTAATAATTTTGAGTTGACTAATTGATACTTTCTATGAGCTATGCAGCACATTATTTCCTTTGTTTGAGATCGCATCCTCACAGATGCTGACAATAGACTTACACATATACATATGTGCTACAAAGGTGAATAAAAAGATCAGCAAATTCCTGTAGTAAGACACCAGGGGCCCGTTTCACTAAACGTCTTACGATAAGAAATTATCGTACGAACTTCTTAGGCACATTTTACCGTTTCACTAACGTCAACTTCGTACGAACTTTTGTGCGAAGTTCGTAACTTTCCTCGCAAGTTTACGATAGGTATTGGGCTGTCGTACGAAGATTTTTTATCGCAAGTCGCCATACATGTATTCCATGAATAAAATCGCCGTCAAATCGCCGTCAAATCGGCGGTGTATATTTCGCCCTATATGTTTCGCCCTATCCTTCAGTCTTTTTTTCTGTCAGTATTTGTTTGGCATTACTTAGTATCGATACATCCTTCCGCATTAATACAATTACCCTCACTACTGATCGTACATCCGTTCGTCTGTTTATTTTTTTTATTTATATCTGTCCGTCTGTCTGTTGTAAGTTTCTCAAATCACTTATAGGGGCCCTAAGTGTGTAGAGAGACCGGATTTTCTAGCTGTCATCAGTTAGCCAGCAAATGCAACCCAGATATAACGTGGCTTATAGAGTAGTGACTCACTATACGTGTAGCTGTTGATAAGTTAGTCCAGCAAATGCAGCCTGATATAACGTGGCTTATATAATAGTGACTCACTATACTTGTACCTGCTGATCAGTTAGCCAGCATATGCAGCCTGATATAACGTGGCTTATAGAGTAGTGACTCACCATTCGTATAGCTGTTGATCAGCTAGCCCAACAAATACAGCCTGATATATAACGTGGCTTTGGGAGTAGTTACTTGCTATAAGTGTAGCTGTTGATCAGTTAGCCCAACACATGCAGCCTGATATAACGTGGCTTATAGAGTAGTGACTCACTATAGTTTTACCTTCTGCTCAGTTAGCCAGCAAATGCAGCCTGATATAATGTGGTGTAAGGAGAAGTGATTCACTATACTTTCAATGTGGTGTAGGGGTGAAATGGATGAAAACACAAATCAAATAACTTTCAAACGGTAATGTATGTAATTTGTTGTCTTGACAGAAAAAGTATTACAATGTGGTGCAATACATTATAGACAGATATGACAACATCGTGCTATACATATTATACCAGAAAGCTATACAACATATTAAGGTCAGGTAAGGCCTGGCCAACTGGTTATTTACAACGGAATATTTACACCGAAAAAGATTTATTCAGCCCTGAAATTAGAATAACCCGACCTGGTTCCAGGTCCAAACCACAACAAAGCCACTTGGCCCCTTCCCCTAAAAGTAATAGGAAATCAGACTTTGTATATAAATGTGATGAAAACAACCAATAGGACGTTGCATAAACTTGTAGCTATGGGTATGTCAAATTATGTGTGGTATGTTCAAACGCCACAAGAGGTAAAAATTACTGATAGATTGCATACACTAAGATGGCCAATATAGCAACTCCATGCCCCGTATTGTATACAGTAACAAGATAAAGCAAATAAAAATCAAATTTGAGATCATCAAAGACTCAAGCACTTGAAACTTTGCAGACATTGGTTACCCTGCGCTACCTGGCGAAGGGTGAGTTCTACTCCGAGGCTGGCGACATCCACGGTGTCTCTACGAGTTCAGTTTATCTGTGTATTAATGATGTTGTCTCAGCCATCAATAGTCGACTGCACAACATCAGTTTTCCCACCGAGGAACAAGAACTGGCCAACTGTAAAAAAGCCTTTTACAGTGTGGCCAGGATTCCGAATACCAGTGTGAGTCCAATTCACTTTCCTGGTTTTCAGCATGTTGGACTATCGAAGTTGATTTAACAGCTGTCGTCTGGTTGTCAAAGTCGGACCGGAAGTTTACATTCAAAGGGCTTGATGTATTTCCAATACTGAAGAATGCTTAAGAAGTTCGTAACTTAAGAAATTTCGCACGAACATGTTCGTGAAACGCACGTAAGAATTTCGCAAGAAGTTCGTACGAAAAGTATCATAGACGTAAGAAAGTTCGTAACGTAATAAGTTTAGTGAAACGGGCCCCAGGTCTGATTATTAAACATAGTTTAAATGTTGTTGAATTTACATATAAAGTATATAGCTATCAAAACTGACTATGTATGTATGACCATGCATACGGCATGGATGCCAACTCACAGTCAACAATAGTTATACGCATCTCCTTACTCCACGTATCCATCTTCTCTTAACTGCGGCCCGAAATCAGTAAACACATTCACCATGGAAAAGTTGTATATTTGCCTCATGTCCAGTTATTATTATCTCAGCAATCTTCTAAATACTTGTAACATAGATATTTTTGGTGTGTCAGAACACTGGTTGTATCAGAAAGATATGCATTATTTGAACACTATCCACTCCAATCATAGTGGCTTCGGTATCCCAGACTTCGACTTGGCACTGTCAAGCAACCAACGGGTAGGCAAAGGCGGTGTGGTG